>JASFAT010000793.1:0-438305 GCA_031353405.1 Baronia brevicornis | reverse complement strand
ATTTTAATTTTAAATTTAAAAATTGTTAATTTAAAAAAAGTAAAAAGGTTTTATTATATTAAATTAAAAAGTTTTAATACATTTTTCAATGTATCACTACAATACCTTTTACGGAATCAATGGTCGCAGCTTCGATCCCCGCTTCGACATAAATGTAGCTACATATGGCCTACAGATATTTATTTCGAGTCCGTCAATCCACCTTGAAAAAGTGTGGTGGGTTTAATTTTCATTCTTCTTAAATAGTTTCCCTATTTGAAGAAAGAGAAGAGAGAAGAATGAAAATAAAATTCAAAATAGAAAGAAGTATACTATGCCGAGAACCATACAGCAATATTTCGACTCTAAAAAGCGAAAACGCTGTAAATTACACATATGTCAAAAAAAAAATTATTGCATATTCGGATCAGAAAAAAATACTGCGTCGAATCGGTCTGAGTCTCACAGCTCTACAACCAATAAAAAAATTGTACAGGGTTGAAATTGACCGTTTTTGAATGATTAGATACATTTTTTTTCAGAAATTTTAAAAAATTTTTAGGGGGCAGTGGTAAGTTTTCATTTTGCGGTTTACTACGATGTTTGCGATTTTTTGCGTCGATTATCCTCCTAAATCATCTATTCAATTGCAATGAAAATTTAGTCAGTTATAAGGAAAAGTGTTTGGTTTAGTTTTACCATTTTATAATTCTTCATTTCTTCATTTTAAAATAGAAATAGGACTTCCCGCCACCTTAGGTCAGTGACGTTGTGTTTTTATTTCATTTTTATAATCTTATATTGTTATCAGTTATATTGTTTAGTTGTGTTAGCGTATTAAACATTATAGTTCGATTAAGACGTATAAGTGAAGCGATATGAAATAAATGCGTGTATCGTTACTTTTTAAATTGACTGAAAAAGTCCATAGAAGGTTTTGGTAAAATAGCCATTATTTTATCAAGACGCAATGTGACAAGTTTACTGGTTACATTTCAAAACATTTGATTTCATTCATTCATTTGAATTAATAGCTTCTAATAGTGCCTGAATAGCACGAATGATTTCGCCAATGATTTGATATTATTGTATTTTACTTGACACTGGCGTAAGAGTTATAACTAATTGTCATCAAAGAAAAGAAAACAGAAATAAAAATCATTTTTTAGGTTGTAAAATATTTTAATAGGAAACTATAATGACTATATTTTTTAAACTAAATACGAAAATAAATATAAGTTATTTTACCTTATTGTGACCCATTCTATTTACAATGGTTTATTATTAAAAAAACAAAATCGCAAATGTTGTATTGTTTGTTCAAGATAAAATACACAATCGCTCTGTTTACGGCTTAGGCCAATTCGCTAGACGTCTTCAAATCCTGCTAGTAAATAAAATTTTCTGAAACATTACTCGCAAATGAAAAAATTTAACTGACATGGGTTCATAAAGTTGTTCCTTTTATAAAAGCACTTTTTAGAGGTAACGGACTAAACTCTCCGATCTCTAGATTGTCAAATTCTTCAGCTTATGTCTGCTACCTCTAGATGGCGTTATAAATGATAGTATTATGTTTCTCTTTTATTTACCGAGATAATCTGTGGAATATGTCAGTAAAGAAAGAGAAATCTAATCTATCAGACAACAAAAAAATGGAAAGATAGTGATAGATGTACGCTTATAAAAAAATGAATAAAGCATAGACAAGAAAGTCAATAAAGCTTTTTGTTTGTGCGTGTAATTTAAAACGAAAATACATTACAATTTTAAGAAATAGACGAAAAGAAAACTATGAAAATGTGTCTACAAAACACAATTAAAATCATCTCAAAACTCATTACAAGCATTATAATTACAAGTATAGTGACTAAAAGGCATATTATGGCTTCACTTAACCCTAACTTAGATATAATATTATTCACATTTTAATTACAAATTTTTGGTGGATATACTTTATAATTATTACCAATTTAGTATCAGCAGGATAAGAGTTAATTCTTTTAGATTATTAAATTTTTTCTCGACTAGTTTAGTCTCATTTATAACTGGGTGACTGCGGTGTACTGATTTGTAATTTATACATTTCTTTTAACCGAGCAGATATAAAAAAATGTAACCAATAGGCATTATAAAGGTTTTCCCAGCATTTGTTTTATTTTGAAGTGTCACGTGCAGGTATAATTTTTGAATTTGTTTTATTTCAATGAGTGATTTCTTTGAGAAATAAGAAAAGGTGTCCCTCTGCGAATATTTTGAAACTTGTGAAGTTACAGCGCTCTCTCACGGGGTGTAGTGTTACTATGTACAAACGAATACTTATTATTGAATACAGATGGCACTATAAAAAGAAATTTGTAAAAAATAAAAAATGTAAGATTTTGATTGAATCATTACGTGTAAATATAAAATAAGTATAAAATGTACAGAATTGCTAGTTTTGTCTGTGGTACCGTTACACATTGTGAGCGGGCGCTGTGATTTCCTTTTTCAATTATTAAATTTAATGACATGTATTTAGAAGGTGAAACTGGTAGGTTAAATACAAATTATTATAAACAGTACAATCTGTTTTTTCTTAGTTCTATATAAATAAGTATGATACTTTGTCAATTCGAAAAGACACATTTATAGGATACAGTCAGCTTCATAAACGCTGGATTAAATTATAAGTAAATATACCACAAGATTGGTAGAAGCACATTTTTAACAAATTCATTAAAAATATATATCATTAGGTCGCAAAAAAATTGTACGATCGATTGACAGATAAAAAATATTGTAATTCTGAAATTAATTTTGAAATGTATGGAAGTAATGCAAAGAAATATTTTAATTATGTAAACTCTTCTTTGACTTTAATAAACATTTTATAATAATCAAGAATTTCCTTCAGAGAAGGAATTTATTTATGAATGCAATATTTGCATTATATCCGATCAAGTACTTCATAATGAACTCTTTAAAAAAAATCCTCTTTTTATATAAAGTAATTTCCATCCATTACTTTTAATTATTAAAAATTGTCAGAAATTACTCAAATCGAGAAAAAATCGATATATAGATTATTGGCAACCGCAGTTTTAGGAAATCAGAGTTGAGTCAAAATTTATCAAACATGGTTACCAAATAGCGTGTGAGTGGATACAAAATCTGTTAAATTTAGTGTCTACTCGTCACTAGATGGCGTTACACGTTTGTATCAGTTGGAATGGTTTCTGGTGGGATGTGGTGGGTGTGGTGGAGGATGGAGCGCCGGATTGGCAACGGCGATGATGCTGTCACCACGCGACGCCACCACTTGAGGGCGGGACTCGTCTGCATCCTGCAATTTAAATATGTAGATTATGTACCTATATATAAAGATTACCCATATATAAACTGATTTAATTCAGGGAATCCCATAATTTTTTTTAAATTTTATATATAGAAAGTATAATGGAATATAATAATAGATATGAAGCTCATAACACCTCATTGGCTTTTGCTGGGCCCATATCCCAGATCTAATTACTATCAAACTCAAAGAAAGACCAAAAATCGGTGTTACCCACGTAATTTCTACGCAAGATTCTTTTTTATTTGGTAATACATCTCTATGGGCTACTTTTTCTGCATTTTGGTAGAATTAGTCAGGTAAAGTGCATAATTTTCTTTATAGACTCGAGATTGGCTCAAGAAATTAAATAGATACATTGAGGTGTATATACCATTCACCCTAGCATAATTAACATTGCGAAATGTTGAATGATTAAAGAGGTTTGAAATGTGCAATGAAAAGATAAGGAATGGATAGAGATGCAAAGATGTGAGTATCGAAATAAGTTAATAGAAAAAATGCGGCTAATAAAAAGTATTCTATTTCTATCCTTCTACATAAAATAAAAACATTGTTTATATCCTTTGAATAACGATAATTAACCCTTACAGGTGGTGGAGTGCTGGTGCTGGAATATGAACATCTCGAATCCGCATCATCACTCTCGGTCTTCATGCCCCACCAGCTGCAAAACGGAAGTGAATGTTTTAGAACAAAAATAAAAACGTTTCCATTGCGTTTACATACATACGATCACACCTGTTTACAGTAGAAGTAGGCAGAGACCAGCTCCATCAGCTACGATCTCGACACACTTTCATTGCTTCCTCCACATTCATCACTCTGTTCGTACAAGCTTGCCGGTTAAACTTCAGCAATTTTATTAATGTATACATATATTTCCTTGGTCTTTGCTTGTCCACTATCACCGATCCTCATCACACGACCCACATCCGCAACGCAAATTTCTTTTATCAGTCGTCTTTCATCCATCCTCTCTATAAGCCCAAACCATCTGAGCATTCCTTTCTCAACTTTTGTCACCACACTTTCTTTTACTCTACATAACTCTCTTATAACTTCATTACCTAGTCTGCCAGTCAAAATTACCCCACATATAAATAATATAAACTTAACGCTCTCATTTCCACTTCATTCAATCTGCTTTCATGACTCTTCTGCCAAACTCAACTTTCACTACCATAAATCAGAGTCGGAAGAAGCACTTCCCAATGAACCGCCTGTCCAAGCCCATTTAGACACATTCTGACTTTCATAAAGGAATGCAGGGCTCCATTTATTTAAAAATATATAAAATAAAAAAGGATAAGGATAAAAATATATAAAATAAAGAGACACCTGTGATTTGTGGCTCCTCGTGCTGCATCTGGACTAGCTCGTACTCCGTTCCCTTCATCTCCTTCCTGTCAACCGTTTATTTTTCTTTAAAAAACACTACAGATTCAAAATGGCTAAAAATTTCGTCTGTTACCTATCTGGAGGTTTTATACCATATTCTCATTAAAATTACGTATGGGATGAAGTTATTGTTTTATCTATTTTATATTTATGATATTACCTGTCCATACTTCCTGACTATGTAATTGCGTATCTTTCTATTTCATTCGTTTCAAATAAAGTTATGTGACTATTGTTTAGTTTTAAAAAATGTTCATAGTTATAAAAAATACAATACTGTATTATAATCTAAAAATGAATCAAAAATCTTATGAAAATTCAAAAATGTAATTAATATACATCAACTTTTATCATAAAAGTTGATATATTTTAATTAAAAAATACGTAAGAAAATATTGAAATTTTTAAAATCACAGACAGTAGGTAATGAATTAAAAAAACAGTTCATAATAATTATTCTAAAATAATTACTATAATGTAACTATTACATTTGTGAGCAAATTAGCATAAATAGAAAAGCATGCAAATGAAAATATAGAAGAATTACTAACCTCAGTTTAGATTTACCAAGCCCGCGTATGTAAAAGCAAAGTGATGCGTCTATTGAATAGGTAATTTTGCAATATATTTAGTTCAAGCTTTCGACAAAGTAAATCATGCTTACCTTAGAATAAACGAAAGAAATAAAATAGCGTGACTAGTATTTGTAGAGGTGATTTGGCAGAAATTAAAAAGGAAAATAAATATCAATAAATTATGACTAGTCTATTAAATTATATAATTAAAAGCTAACGGGATCTTCTAGGGACCATCCTACGCCTTCTACTCTTTATCAATATATTTATATATTACAACGATGGTAGATTTAATTTCACTGTATTTCTGAATTTAATAAATTGCATTTTGTTGCCAACACTATTATATTTGTTTATGTAAATCGTTATTTTATTACACCATAATCCTACATTAGTATTACGAAAGAGCGGACTTGATGTTTTCAAATATTTTTTACCACTCAACCCATGCTTTGGTATAACTATATGCTGTGTAGAAGCCAATTTGAATCTAAATACAATATCATAATTCGTAATTAAATATGATGTGAATTATCCTTAGGTGCGTGAAATAAATATTTTTATTAATTTTTAATTTATATTTCATTAATTATGGTAAAATTAAATTCATATAATAGTAATTAATTTGTGGCATATTAATTCGTTTGAAATGAGGAATAATTTAATAAGTTTGTTTTTATTTGTCTTACTTAATCTTTACTCCATTAGGTAATTAAAAAACATACCTCGTTCGTTTCAGATATTTAAAAATATAATTATAATATTATACAATAAATCTCTCATGGTCTCAGTTCTCAGCTTTACCACGTTAAATTTTGTACAGCGTTGAAACTGACTATTTTTGTGTGACCAGATACATTTTTTTCTAATATCTTAAAAGTTTTTTGGCTCTGGTGGTGAGTTTTCTATCTGCGGTTTATTATGTTTTCGCTTTTTTTGCGTCGAAAAATTCATTTTGTTGTTACTTGAAAACCTTAATACCAATTAATACTAATATTTCCCAAAAGATTAATTTTTGCTAGCACCAAATACCAATTGGAAAGCTACTAATTTCTCCCGTTAGATTAGTACTTCATTCTCATATATATCTAGATAACGCGAGTACAGTTAGATTCTAGTTAGTTTAGTCTAAGCGGTTAGGGTCTAGCTAGACTTAATCTGCTAAACGGTGAGGTCTACATGTGTGGTTGGCGCGACCTGCCGAGGTCGTTTAGTTGGTGTCTCGTCCTCATC
Organism: Baronia brevicornis; assembly: GCA_031353405.1. Classification (NCBI taxonomy): domain Eukaryota; kingdom Metazoa; phylum Arthropoda; class Insecta; order Lepidoptera; family Papilionidae; genus Baronia; species Baronia brevicornis. The sequence goes on along the minus strand of JASFAT010000793.1, from coordinate 431,780 downwards.
GCGATCCCGATCCTCTGTCGATGCTGTTGGTGGCAACCTGGAAGCAGACCATAGATAATGAGGTTCCGATCGTCAAGTGCCTTACACCCTCCCTCTGTAAATTATTTTTAGAATTTTAGAAGAATTTTAAAATTTTTTTTTATAGTTTTTGTTTAAAATTTATAAGATTATAAAGAAAGAATTTTTCAATCAAAATTTCACAGGGAAAAATATCAGAAAACGAAATCACTGTTTTCGAAATCAACGGTCGCGGATGCAAAAATATTTATCTTAAATATGTGTATGTTCTATAGGTAATAATTCCGAATCTGTTCGGCTAAGCCAGTGATTCTCAATCACTGTGTCTTGTGTCACTGTCACTTTTGTCTCGGTACCACAAAAAATACCACAAAAAAGGCTTTATTTTATTAAGAGTTGAGCTTAAATTAAAGAAAAGTACTTATATATGTACTAGCTTTTGCTCGCGGCTTCGCTCGCGTGGAATTTGGTCTGCCACATTAAGTTTCGTGACAGATCATTTTAAATAACTTAATTGACATGTTAAAAATTGACATGTTAAAATTATATTACGACCAATATTACATAAAATCATTACAAATTGTAGACATATAGGCTATATATCCGATACATATTCCGATGTATAACCTATATTACCGTAAAGCTTCATCCAAATCCGTTTAGTAGTTTTTTCGTGAAAGAGTAACAAACATACATCCATACTCACAAACTTTCACATTTATAATATTAGTAGGATATGGACAAGTTTAAATAATACTAAATAATATAATTTAAAAAGAAAATGTACAAATTATTTTAACAGAAATTATCAGGAATTAAGTCCATAAAAAATACTACTTGTTTTGTAACGCGTTCTTTCTTAGAATCATAAACAGATTTTATGCCTCAATTCGGCTCATACATGTCAGGCTCTTTGGGTGCCGCCAAATTATGAAATCGTTAAAAGTGTGCCACGGCAAAAAAAGTTTGAGAATCACTGGGCTAGGCTATACTACATACCTTACATTACGGTTGTCTTTAATAGAGTCTACTATGTATGTATATGTATGTATCCCAATACATATTCCAACAAACTTGTCACGATCAAGGTTGTTGGAAACGCGTCGTATTTTTGGTGCGGGGTAATATTTATAATTATTATATCTATAATTATTATTATTATAATTATCCTTTATTAACATATATACCAATATTATTAATATAAAAAAAAATCTATAAAAATTATATTATTACTAGGGTTATTAATCCTTCGTGGCGGGATAAACCAAGCACACGAAGAATTATGCATCCAAGGAAAGAAACCTCCTCATGATCCTAGCCGTGCACAATATGGCTACTTTTTGAATTTAACCCACTTACCTAAACCTATCTTGGACAGATGGGCGTCCAAATTTTTACCGATAAGTCCATTCACAAAGACCTCTATGGGTACAATGACAGTTGAATCGACGTGCCACATGGCGGAAATCTCATGCGCGAGGCCTATGTATTTTATTTGTTTATCTTTTTCCGCTGTAATGAGATTTTCGTCATGTAGAACACTAATATTAACTATCATTACCTCGCGTGTAGTTCGATCCACTATCACAATATCAGGCTTATTGACAACAATGTGCCGGTCCGTGATAATGGATCGATTCCAGTATAATGTTGCACGACTGTTTTCGACAACTGACTTTGGATCGTATTTATAATAAGGTACCTCCTGCTCGCATAGGTTGTATTTAATGGCAAGCTGCTGATGCACAATTCTGGCTACTTGATTATGATTATTAATGGAGTCAGGCGTTACTTTGCAGAAATCCATCACTATGTGGACAGTCAAAAGTTTTACTTAGCTAAGATCCGCGACAAGCAAAACAATAACTTTTCATTTCTAAAACACTTTTCGGTTGTCTTCCGTAGAGTCTACTATACCTGAAGATACCTCGTGTTGGGGCGAAACACGTGTCGTTTACAAGGTGGAAAAGTGGTAATGTGTGTTTGGTGGTGTGTATAGTGGTTGGTGGGTGGAGAATTGATGGCCGATTTTCGGTAAGTTTTTGGTTTAAGTTCCAAATAAATCCACTTCATCCAGCACAAAAACACACACATTATTAATTTTCTGTTATCGTTTTGCTTGTCGCGGATCTTAGCTAAGTAAAACTTTTGACTATCCACATAATTGATTATGTCTGTGCAAATACTCCCCGTTATGATATTATAATTATTATATTAATAAATAATTGATGATATTGTAATTATTATATTAATAAATATTACAATAATTATTATTATTATTATACTTTATAGTATGCCTATATTGCAACTTATTTTTCGCAACAAATAATCGAATTGTTACTCACCCATGTTTGGAATAATGTAATCCTGCTCTACGTACAAGCTGCCTTGCCAAAGGGAACAGCTCGTCTCTCCTGGTCAGCAATGCCGGCAAGCATCGACACATCTGAGCCGCTGCTTCGTTCACCATAACCTGAATTATTCATACCTCCTTTTACTCCACAATTCCTTGTTACAACGAATTTATAGTTATTTGTACCATGATAACCTGTTCTGTACCATGATCAACTCTGGTGGTTAGAATTCGAAATGAAGAAATTCGCCGGAGAACCAGAGTCACCGACATAGCACTTCAAGTTAGCAGACTGAAGTGGCAATGGGCTGGACACATATGTCGGTGACCCAACAATCGTTGGAGTAGACGAGTGCTGGAGTGGAGACCGCGACTCGGCAAACGTAGTGTGGGACGCCCCACTGCTAGATGGAGCGACGATCTGCGCAAGGCGGCCGGCAGGGACTGGATGCGTGTAGCCGAAGATTGGGCTAGGTGACGTGCCTTGAGTGAGGCCTATATTCATGTGTGGACTGCCGCGGACTATTGAACCTTTTAAATATGGGATAGGAAAGAAAATGAGCAGGCATCCGCCTGAAGGAAATCAATCAAAGCCGCCCATAGACATCCACAGTGTCTAGGGATTGTAATCCCGTAAAACGGGATCACGCATTCCCGCTACTTTTATTAACCCTTATCGGTCGCTAGCTTTTTATACGTGATTCTCGCTAGGTTGTAGCTACAGATACAGTTTTTATTGGCTTATTAATTTTTGGACTCAATATATTAAAAAATAATTGGAAAAGGCGATGATATATAAATGGAGATGTCAATTGCTCTGTTGCGGATATTTAACTAATAAGGGAATAGTGCCTGCATTTCTACAGAGCGAGTTTCAACATGTCTCGTCTTGTCACCTCCCACGTGACTTAAGACCGCAGTGACGAAGTACTGTCGTCACGTGAGAGGTGACTTACGACCGATAAGGGTCAATCCACTGTATCCCGCACCTTCAAAGCGCAGATCCGCGAATCCCGCAAATTAAAAATTTGGTGCTAAAACTTTCGCGTAAATCGTAAGTAGATCTATCTAAGAGAAAGTTGTGATTTGATTGTTATTCATTATATGAATAAGATTGAATTAAAAATATATTGTAAAACTGTTGTTAGCAGCAAGGATAAAATTAAACAAAACTATTAAACATTTAAAGATTAATCTAAGAAAAGAGATTACTAATTATTTATACTTAACTAATAGAAAAGAAATAATTGATTCTGCTTAATTTAGGAAGTATTTAATAAATGTTGTTTGTTATGCAAAAATCTGTAGTTTTAATTTGATTTTATAACATAATATTCAAAGATCACACTCAATCCCGCGTGATGACGCGCGGGATTGAATGTCGGCAAAACTATAATGCTAAATTAGCTAGGCCTGGACAACCTGCCAAATTATCTAGGCAAACATCTCATTTACGACAAATTGTCTCAGTGGCGGGGCCCTCCGCCCGCGGAGTCAATGGTCAACGGATTCGATCTCCGCATCGGAATAAATATATGTTTGGATTACAACTATTTATTCCGAGTCTGGTAACTCCGCCAATCCGCATTAGACAAGCGTGGTGGGTTTATATATATATATGGGTGTTAAAAAAAAATATGTCATTATTATCATATATCTAGGATAAAGATAAATATATATTTTTATATATTTTTTTTGTAATTACCTCGTGTAACGTCAAAGGCTTTTCTGGTTTCCTCTTGCAATCAAATCTGCCATAAATCGCTGCATACTTTCTGATCTCCTCCATCCTCCTCGGATCTGATTCCGGCATCATCATCACCAGCTCCAAATCCTTGCACATCTTCTTCTTTGTGTTTTGCGGCTTCGGCTCCAATTGTGGCAAATGTTTGCTCAATTTTTCCGCCGCTGCCGCCAACTTCTGCACGTGAATATCTAGAAGGACTGGGGTGAGTTGGATTGGTGATGTAATGGAGCTTGGACTGGAGCCGGATGATGCTGGCGGGCATGCACTCTGCGGTGAAAAGGACCTAACTGTTGTAGTAACAGGAGTAGCTGCGGCCGGGGACGATGGAAGGATAATTTTGGTGAAGGTAGCTTGACTATGTATAGGACTAACGTTGGGTGCTGATGTTGTGGATCCACAACTATTGTCGGGAGCACCTGGTGATGGACTATACATTGGTCTGCTACTCTCGGGAGACGCGACAGTCCTGGGCAGAACGTTAGGAATCGCCGGTGGAATGTTTAACAGTCTTTGGTTACATTGTATGAATGGGTTTTCGGTGGAGCATAAGTTTGGTACTATTGGGATTTGGAATAACGCTGGGTTGTTGACCCACTCTTGTAGGGCTTTCTGGAGACGTCTCACGTGGAGGGGTTTCGACGCCATGCCGACCAAGGCCATTATTTCTAGGAATTCTTCCTCGCCGGCATCGCATAGCTGCTGGACGTCGTCACCTCCTGTAAATCAACAGATAGATGAAGTCAAGAGTAAGACAGTATAATAAATAAAATTGGCATGCGAGAATACTGAACCATTGTTTATAGGAGAGCAGGCAGCCGTAAGTGTAAGTAGTGGTAGGTGATCACATAGACATTCTTTTTTCTTTTTGGGATAGGAAGGCAAACGATCAGCCGTGTCACCGGACGAAAAGCAATCAACGCCGCCCATAGACATCAGCAGTCCTATAGGCATTGCAGAAGCGATGCCGACCTTTAAGAAAAGTGTGGGCTTGTGTTTTAAAGGTTCCAATGCCGTATCGGTTCAGAAACACCGCCGTAGTAGGTGGTGGTGCTTGGAAAGAAGTTCAACGCACCGTACTAGATCGCCACTAATCCAGATGCTACCATCTGGATGAGTGGATGGAATTTTTAAACAAATATTAGACATTCGCTACACCGGAGGCATCTCAGATGAGTCGCCAGCCTTTTGTGAATGTCTTATAACGTATCTACGTGGGAACACCGCAGGTGAAAAATCATTGTGCACTCCGGACGAGATTAAATATCTGAGCATCCTGCTAATTCGTAGTAAAGACTTTGACTGTCGCTCGATGGTGATAGTATTTTATTCACAGCCCGTATGTGTCCCACTGCTGGGCTGTCGATTAAGGTGTATAAGTGAAGTGATATGACATAAATGCGTGTATCGTAACTTTTTAAGTTGACTGAAAAAGTCCATAGAAGGTTTCATAAAATAGCCACCATTTTATGAAGACGTAACGTGATAAGCTGACTTGTTACATTACATTCATTCATTCATTCATTTGAATTAATGGCTTTCAATAGTGTCAAAACAGCATGGACGATTTCGCCATGTTCATAGATTTCAAGAGATTGGATATTATTGTATTTTACTTGACACTGGCATAATAGTTGTAACGAATTGCCATCAAAAAAATAAGTAAATTAAAAATTATTGACATTAGTATGCAAAATTAACTAGTGAAGCAAGTTCATTTCTCTCGTATTGTTCCCGGCAAGAACGTGTGATTCAATATAAAAGATCTACTCACACATAATTTTAATTTAGGCGAATATGCAAATAACTTACGTGACCACATTGCAAAGGGGCTAAGCGAAAAAAAAAACAAAGGGATCAGACCGGCCAAACCCTTCCTTCGATGATAATTGCCCTTTAAAAAGTAAGAAATTAGAAAAAAGAAATTAGCATGAGACGTCTGCGAGGTTTTTTCGCGTATGGTAATTTATTTTTTGATTCCTCATCCTTGCGAACGATGAGAAAATGTTTTTTTGAAAGTTCCTATGTCGTGTTCGACTCATATAAAAAAATAACCTTCAAGGTGATTGATATTTTAGTATGGAATCAAATAAAAGATTTGGTTTTTTTTATTGCATGAGAATTTTCTTTATGTAACTTAACTAAACAGCAAAATGAATATGCCATAAATTAATTTATATATAAAAAAAAATTAAAACATAAAATAATATTGTTAAGCAAAACCGGTGCCATCTTTGATTATTTGACATTTGCAGATTATTGAATTGATGTGGAAACAAAACGTTTTTCCCGCCAATTTAATAAATGTCGTTTTTTTATTGTTATATTGTATAACTCTGATGCCGCGTTGTTCGAAACATTTCGATAAACTATTAGAAGTGAAAATAATACGTATTTTCTCTGTGACTTTTTGAATTAAATCGTAACTTTTTGAATTAATTGCAAAAGTGTATAGCGTTTTTGTTAGAATCAGAGACCACCATTTTGTTAAGTAGTATAATATAAAAATATGACATAATTAATAGCATTTTATACGTTTACATGATGGCTAGTTATTCAGGATATTTTATTTTACACTAGTACGATACTTTTATTTGGATTTTTCGGGCAAACTATATTAATGATTTTGTGCTTTTATAATATTTTATTTTTATATTATTTTAAATCCATATACAGTGCAAACTCTATATAACGACTCTCAAGGGACTGTGCATATTTTGACGTTGTACAGAGTTGTCGTTAAATGGAGAGAAGAAAATTCTGTATTAGAAAAAGACAAAGTTTATTCCAAACTAGCATTAGTAATTACATAAAAAACAATTCTTATTAAATCGCTATTGAGTATAATCTGTTATTTTTGTCTGACGTCTTTTGCTGCACCAGTAATTTTGTTGTATTTTTTTATTTTATTCATATCTTGCTTCATTATCATGTATCATCTTCATGTATATTGTTCCTTATACCATGCAATTGTGGTAGATTTGTGTTCAGCACAATTCTAATATAAATACACAGGTCGAAGTATAGATTCATCGAGACGCGAAATCGTAATAAAATACATATATGCAATTTCTACACCATGCGAAGTGTTCATTAACCTACCACGCTTTTCCAAGGTGGATTAATAAAGCTCCCAGACTCGGAATTAACCTATAGGCCATACATATTTTAATATCAAACCCACAACCATTCGCTCGGAAAGACGTCTCTTGCTACTGAAAGAATTAGGTCATCATAAATGCACACATCGTCGAAACGGCAAAAACTTTGATTTCCGCCTTAGATGGATTGGTAGGCAATGCATCAAGTATTTAGTCTGTGATAAAAATACAGATTAACAATAAATTAATATTTTGTATTGCATTTATTGTTACAAATATATTGGCAGAACAAAAAGTCCTCCGAAAGATCCAGGGGCCCAACCCAAGTAGATGGTGGCACTTGGCGAAATCGAAAAAATGCCGAAATCGAGCATCTGGTGGCCCAATCCAATGTAAATGGAAGAGACTATGGCGCACCGATTTCGTTGGCTGGGCCTCGTTGAGAGGATGGGTGAGGATCATGCAGTCAAGAAAGCGTATGTGGGTCGCCCAACTGAACGACGTCGTGTGAAGCGCCCCAGTCACCGCTGGAGAGATAGAGTGGAGGATGACTTGCGCAACCTTCAAATCTGCAATTGGCAGGAGATGGCGCAGGACAGGCGTAAGATATTTTCGATGGCCAATAAAGTTAGTTATTTCATTGTTGGGCTTGTTAAAAATGTAACTCCAGAACCAAGTATTTCGAATCTATAATGTTGCATCTCCACATCAATACGGGAGTATAAAGAATAATAACACATATAATAAAGCCTTTTATTTCTTGCTTCAAAAAAATATATGAAAAGAAATATTTTTACATTGTCAGCAAGAAGTCTTCTACAGTTAAAGTGCCTTGGAGGGGCAGAGACAAAAAGAGAGTATAACGGTTTATAATTTAAAATATGGAAAATACGTCTGAAGGTAGCTGGTTACACAGGATGGTGGTTTAAAACGTATCACTATTTATATATAAAAGCAACTCACCCATTTCTAACAGGGTGTCATAGTACGCGAGCAGGCTTGCGCGCTGCATCACCCTGTATAGCTGGAGTTCTGCCTCGTTTGCCGGCGCAGAGGTTACTACCACTGAAACAAAAATATGCTTTTAATTATACAAAATTTTTTTAAATGCTATCAGAAATGTATGGTCTCTGGTATATAGTGGACGACACCATTTCTTCTCGTGTGTGTCGAATGAAGTGAATATGGGATGGGATACCCCCGCACCTAAATTTTGAGGGAGACAAATAACCAACTCAAATAACTGTGACGCCTGTAGAGATATTGATTATAGTATAGATGGGCACAGTCATATCACGGTACTTAATTCTAACCAACGTATTGCATCTTGCTGATGTATACACGACACACTGAAAACTAGGTATGTAATATCGGGTATATGTTAAGTTCATTGTCAGCCGCGAAACATCATGAACTAACTTCCCAAACAATGAAAACAATACAGGGTGTCCGGTGGTAAAATTATGTTTTCAAATATAAATAAAAATAACCACAAAGAATACAAATCAAATTTAATAACTTTTGTATGTGTACCTACATGAAATTCAACAACAGTGTGGCAAAGAATGAATGGATTACTGAGAATGGAGTACTGAGCGTGAAGGAAACAAGTAATATGTGTCGGAATCGTAGGGGATGGAGATCTGTGGTCCCTGCCTACCCCTATAGGAAACAGGGGGGCCAGGGGATATCCCCGAAACGGCTTATTAATTTGCTAGGGAAGAAATCACGAAGAAGCTCCATGATCTCTCTAGCAGTGAGAAGTGTGGCATCTTTTTGAAACCATGTGCGTGAAGTATGCGTTTACTGGTTATTCGATTATAACCTAAATTTAACCACCGGACAACCTATATAATAAATGTATTAAATAAATAATAGTCTGGAATTTAAACTATTTCAAACTATTATTTTATTTAATCTTTAAAAAATCACTAAAATAATAAAAATGGCCATAATTTAAACTTAAATGAAATAAAAAAATATCAAATTAAAGACTGGTCAGGATGCTATTATCGACCCATTGATTATATATCTGACGGATAAATAATCAAATCAACTATTATTAGTAATAAATGCCTAATCTTTTACATTATAACTGGCAGCTAACAATCTTTAGGAAGTTTAGCGGGGTGCGTGCGCCAAATAATTTAGTAGCGTCTACAATCGCGTGAGTAGAAGCGCGCAAAAAACAACCCCTTTTTAATAACATCCCCAGCTATTACCGAAAAGAATCGACCGTTACCGGACGAAAAAATAAATGAATAGGTTTCACATAAAAGGGGTACGGCTCTTTTGTCGCACGAAACGGGTTGGAATCGACGCGCCAATGCGATCTTTGCGCGGGAAAACTATCGATCGTTGATGCCATGTTGAAAAAATGTTGCCACCCTTCTTTGAGATCTGTGGTGCACTATTGGATTTTTTCGAGTTGAAAAAAAATGTGGGGTGGTTTGAAACTCCACCCCTAAGCTCAGGTACAAAAAAATTATGACAAAAAATATGGGACGGTTGTAAATACAATAAAATCTATATAATGTATCATCGTATGTATACATTTGTTGAACTCTATTCATTTTTTGCAGTTATTGCCAAAGATATTTAGCATTGATCGACTGTAGATATTATCTGTGGAAAAAAATAGATATATATTTAATTAACATTATTCTTTTCGATGCAAAAACGTTATACTTTTGGTATTAGAGAAAATTTTTGCTACCAAGCAAAGGGGAGGGAGCTCTGAATGAGAATATATCACCCTGAATAAACCAGAAATAAGGGATAGTATTTAAATAATTAAAATTATTTTTCATTTATATTAATGAAAAATAAATATTATTAATGAAACTACTTCGAAAGGGTCGAAGATATTTTAGTAAGTGTGTACCTATAAAATGGTGGATTAGCTATGGCATTTTGGGGTGGATGTTAAACCTTACGGCTTACTTATTTAAAATGCTAGTTCATATACGTTTATATACTGATGCGAGATTTGAATCTGCGACCATTGACTCCGAAAGCGTTAACCTCACCACTTAACCAAGTAGGTCATGAGATTGGTTATTTTAAAATTAGTAATTATTAATGAGGTCAGGCATTATCTTGAGAAAATTAAATTGATTCTAAAAGTATTAAATAGTAAATCCTACAAACCTTGTAAATGTCTTTAATTTTAATTAAAAATTATTTTCTTGGAAAAAAATATAAAAACAAAATTATATGTATACAATTATGCAAAAGTTGCTATTCGACTGTATGCTGAGAATGTTGCCCGTCGTTGTCTTCCAAAGTGCTATAGTATTTTTTTTTTTGGTTAATGATCATACATTAACTAAAAAAAAATTCTTTTTACACGCTCGAACTTTCTCAGACTAAAAAACCTTTACACCGCGATGTCCAAAAAACACATTAGCATAATCTTTTGGCGTTAAAAAAATCGCCACAAACGCGTATGCAAATCACTTCGTACAGACCGAGAAGGGGTGAAGAGGGACCAGATGGCCTCATCATTGTTTTTTTTTCTTCTCTTAATTTTTTTATTAGCGAAATTGGTCACGTAACATTCTTATACAGTGTTTATAATATTTAATTTTATGCACGTCTCACGGTTTCTTCGGATAGATTCGACTTTTTTTTTATGTTTTTACTTTTTTTAGAAGTCTCTAAACAGACGCGAATATAATTGTTTACGATTTATTTTTAATTTATTTCTGAATATATTTCGCCTTTAACGAATGACAAGTAAAGATTCCCATAATTAAAAAAAAAATTAAAATACGAATAAATAGATAATAGACTTTTCCCGCCAACTTATTGTACATTAGTGTCATTGTGTTTTTATTTCAATGACATAATCTTATATTATTATTAGTGATATTGTTTAATTGTGGTGACGTATAATGCAATATAGTTCGATTAAGGCGTATAAGTGAAGTGAAATGAAATAAATGAGTGTATCGTGATATTTTAAGTTGACTTAAAAAGTCCACAGAAAGTTTTGGTAGAAAAACCACCATTTTATCACGACGTAACGTGACAAGATGACTAGTACATTACAAGATACTTGATATTATTGTAATTTACTTGACACTGGCATAATAGTTATAAATCTAATTGCCATCAAAAAAAGAAAATGTTTTAAGAAACCAGTAAGTTCACACATCCTGGCTAATTTGTTTTGTAAAAATAAATAAAAACAAATTTACATGTGAAAATGTCATTCTAACTACTAATTATATATCCCACAAAGGTAAAACACACGTGTACCGTGCGAAATATCACCGTTACGAATTCTAAGTAAGGTAATTCGATAGTAATTAGGCGGGAAGACACAGTGCTGCTTAAGAAAAACGTCCCCTACACTTATCCGCACGATTTGAATAAAACCTAACGCCGATAATACAATAATTTCACCTATAAACAAAAACACTCCTTTGTAATATTTGAATAAGATAGACACAAAAAGATTCGTTCCCAGTAGGGTGACACGATTTTCCGTGGCAAAAAGACTTTATTTTATAGTGTTCAATTTATTAAAAATAATATTTTTTTTTTTATTTGTTCAGACTGGTAGATTTATATATTGCTATTAATTTACATTAGTCTTCATAATAAATAAATATATGTAATAATCTAGTATTTATAAACATAATAATAACTTCGTATGCTTATTTTACCGATATAGAAATTTAGACACTACTTTTTCGATCTAATTTTAAATCTTAAAATACTTTGTTATGTTTATTATGTACAATTATTTCCCAGAAAAGGTGGAAGATTTTAAAAAAAAAACTTTATTTAAGGGGTATTTTTTTTTATGGAACAGGAAGACAAACAATAAGGCATGTCATCGACAGTACGAATAGCCCGACGATGTATGCGGTCAAGTGGAAGAAGGTGCCCCGGCCAAGAGATGAGAACAGTATTTCATGTGTGGCCTGGCTTGTGCCTTGTAAAGTTGGAGGCAATTAGAATATCTAGCTTCTTAGAGGCCAGTTTGGCCTTATCTTTCAGGTGACTGCGAAACTGAACGTCACTAGAAAAGTCGACGCCAAGGATTATGATACTTGGCTTAGAATCAAGTACAGTACAATTTTAACGTACTTTTAAAATGTTACTTAATTTTATGATACAAATTCTATTTTGTGTAAATAATACTGAAATATTAAATTCGGGGCATTTAAAGTCATAAAAAATACATCAACACATAAACTATCTGTAGGAAATGGAAATATATTAATAAAAATAAGAGTATTATTAATATAATCACAATATTATTATAATATTTGATATGAACCAATTTTAAAACAAGTATTATAATAAAGTTATTGAATAAATAATACATAATAGTAATTTATTATAATAAAAATAATAATAATAATTCTTTGACAAGATGAAAAAAAGACGTACGAAAGCTTCGTTACATTGCCATTATGGCGTACAAATTTCATTAATTATTACATACCTACATAGAATTCTAAATACATAACTAAACTAGTATTTATAATAATAATTCTTTGACAAGATGAAAAAAAGACGTACGAAAGCTCCATTACATTGCCACTTATGGCGTACAAATTTCATTAATTATTACATACCTACATAGAATTCTAAATACATAACTAAACTAGTATTTTGTCATTAAAATTATAATTGATTTATCTATTACATACATTCTATACGTAATAAAAAAATAATTCTTATGATGGAATTTAATAGAATAGGTTCGTAATAGTTAAAAAAGAACAATGTTTGCCGTGACGTTTGGCTACCCTATGCTGAGCGGCGCTAATGACAGTGACATCCATAGACAAGACAAAGATGGCGGGGTGTGCGCGCGCATGCGATAAGGTCCTTTTGACACTTGCGACGTGTGATTGATATGCGCAATGTTCGCGGTTTATGAATATTAATGGACTCATTGTGCAGGTAGCGCTAACGACATGCAACAGATTTTTTTTTTCACAACTTCCGTGCGAATATCGTGTGTAAACGTCTTAAAGGATTAAAAAGTTTCGTCGTGTTATTCGTTTCGTTATATTTATGAACAGATTAATAAACAGTTTGTCATTGTTTATGGTTTCTATGAATATATACGTTTCAGTAGTTAGAAAATTTGTCGTCTGAACCAAGGGTTTTGGATTCAAGTCTCGACCAAAAGCATAGTTTAAAAAAAATATTTGTTTTAAACAAAAAATTAGTTGTATAATTTGTATACGACTAGAATGTTATCGGTGTTAGCAGTGACGTGTGAAAAGATTTTTTTGGATATGAAGGAACCAACGTATCCTTGTAAAGTTGGAGACGATGAGTCGGCATGATATACTGTCTCGCTCTACCAAGTACACCTAGCTTCTTAGAGGCCAATTAGGCCTTATCTTTCCTGTAGGGTTAAGCAGAGACCGAGACAGATCTCCATCCGTTACGATCCCGACACACCTTCCTTGCTTACTTCACACTCATCCATCTTTTCATCCGTCCTTCCTCTCACATTTATTGTAGTGAAACGGCTCTCCGTTCGTCGCTTTTCGCCCTCGTGGAAATCAGGACGTAGTTTTGACCTCCTGATTCCTGATAAATGAGAATTATGTAGACTTGTTGATTTGAAGGTTTCAATGTGATATCGTAGTATGGTTTGGAAAAATAGTGGAGTAGGAGTGTTGTGTATACACGCTCAAGCCATTTAAATATTGGCTTGAGAAATTGTGACTACATAATAACCAAATATCGAAGTTCAATTAGAACCACGTAGCAGACGAATACTTTGTCAAGAATGGCATAATATTTGTCTGTAGCATGAATGGGCCGACTCACCCGAGGTACCGCGCTTCGTACGGTGAGCGGCTAGGTTTTGGAGGCCCGACATCCTCTCCCCCCCCCTCATTCCCACTCCCATAATGATAATTTCCTTAAAGGTCGCCAACGCTTCCGCACTATGCGGCTATGCTGCGAATGTCTATGGGCGGCGTTGATTGCTTTCCATGAGGCAACACGCTTGCTCGTTTGCCTTCCGAACCCATAAAAAAAGAAATTAATTTATATGCAAAACATAACTTATCAATTGGAACGATATTTTTTTTTGATATTGGAACAGCGTTTAATAAATGATATAGTTGAATTCGGTAGCGTTGTTTTATTTTTTTTTCTGCAAGTTATAAATAATATTGCTTGTAGATTTTATTACTTCTGAATATGTACCTTTAATTGTAAGTAAAGGAATTATTGTAAAACACAATTAATACTGTTGTATAAGGTTCAATTCCTGCATAGGGATAAAAATTTACACGCAGGTACCTACATACATATATACGGCTGTCTGTTCTGCCAATCCTCCTTGGACAAGCGTGGAGGGTTAATAGAAATTCCTCCAGAAATAGGGAGGCCTTTTAACTAACAGTGGGTCATATATGGACTATATACAGGAGGTAGAAAAAAAAACTTTAAAAAAATTAAGTTATCGAAACTGGTACCCTATCACTATACATGATATTCAATTGAATTAATTCTTTCGTTATAGCAACTACCAGTGAATTCAGTGTCAATAATCAGTCATGGAAGTGACACAATTAAAAGCTAAAAAATGAAACTAGACATAAATGAAAAGAAGTAAATGATCTAAAGACCACATAATTAACACTAGATATACCAGACCAGTCAAAATGACTGTTTTCGGTATTTCAATTTAAAATTCCTACTACGTGTAATATTTTTTTTTTCGTAATGATATCATGACTTTTCTAATTATAACTAAAGAATTAATTTTATGAAGTTTATATTACTGTATATATGTTGTTAGTAAAAATAATTTGCATTTTTGACTGGTATATCTAGTGTTATCGCTGGTATATCTAGTGTTAAAACAATATTACTAATTATTTAATGCATATGAATATAATAATAATAATATAATTTTATTAAGATCTGTTCGGAGGCCAAGATCCATTTTGGGTCGCTGCGCCAACAAAGTTTTTTTTTTAATTTTATTTCAGACCAGCGATTCATAATATTTGTTAATAACAAATATTTATAAGCTAGAGTTAGTACGTCTATAATGATAATAAATTAATAATAATGAAATAAGGAGACACCCCAATACTATCTGACATTAGTATGACCCAGTATCTCAGCAATGGAGAGTCCCACCTGTCAGCCTGTACTCTCAAGATGCTGTTTGTGCTACAGCGCAGACGACGCAGAAGAGATGCGGATAGAGCTCGAATGATTGCTTAAAAATCATCAAATCGTTTTATATAGCAATCAAATAATCAATATCAATATCAGCCCGCGGCAGTCCACTGCTGGACATAGGCCTCACCCAAGGCGCGCCACCTAGCCCGATCTTCGGCTACACGCATCCAGTCTCTGCCAGCCGCCTTGCGCAGATCGTCGCTCCATCTAGCAGGAGGGCGTCCCACACTACGTTTGCCGAGTCGCGGTCTCCACTCCAGCACTCGTCTACTCCAACGATTGTCGGTTCTCCGACAAACGTGTCCAGCCCATTGCCACTTCAGTCTGCTAACTTGAAGAGCAATGTCGGTGACTCTGGTTCTCCGAGTAATCAAATAATATTACATGATATTCAATTCCGGTTCTAAAAATCAAATTAAAGTAATCTATCCCTCTTTCCCGTCAGCTGTCGTCACCGTAAAAACAAAATCAAAACAAAATGATAGACAAATTGTCTTTGTTTTACGGCCGATAATTTTGAATGGCAAAAACTCCATTATAGGTATCTTCGTCCCATATGCCTTCCGCCCGTAAGAAAAAAAAAAAAAAAACATATTCAAAGACAGTGACTAGACGATTAACATACGAGATTGGACCGAAAAAAAAATCTTTCGGTGCGTTTTTAAATGTTTTTTCCACGTCGATTGAAAGTGAGATTTCTCGGGCAGGTGAATGCGTCCGAAACATTTTTTCTGTTAATTAATCAGAATTACATCTGGACGGTAATTATGATCCAGCGCCCAGAGTTTGAAGGGTTAATCAAATACAATAAAGAAATTAGAATATGACGGACATGTGTTTTATCTATGGAAAGTTTTGGATTCGTCATCTACCGATAATTACACGTATGTTTTTAAGCGAACGTTAGAAAAAACAACAGATTGGCTTTTTAAAGTTTTTTTTTATATATTCACGCCTATCCCCCGCAGGGGTTGGCAGAGACCACAGAGCTCCATCCGCTGCCATTCATCGCAGCGAAACGGCTCGTCATTGGTCGCTTTTCGCCCTCGTGAGAATCAGGACGTGACGGGTGGCGAACCACGTCGCCGTCATTTTCGACAAATTAGGTATATTAAATTCGTCTTAGTGAATCCCACGAGCCGCAAGGGAGGATGGAGGTCAGCCCCAGCAGAGCCCTGCATGCTGAGGTAAGGCACCATAGTCCCCGGGGGAGCCCGACCCCGGGACGATCGGCACGATTACGACTAGGCTTGCCCCTAGCCACGAATCCATTGGCACGGCAGACCGTGAATTGGCGGAGAGGAAGGGAAAGGATAGAGAGGAAAGGAAAGAGCAGGAAAGGAAATGCGGATTGGGGGGGTTACCAGACTCGGAATAAACATTTATAAATCCATATAAATATTTATTCCGATGCATATAAATATCCGGGCGGAGGGCCCCGCCACTGAGCCAATCGGTCGTTTTTTTAAAGTTTTTTTCACTTAATCATTAAAATATGCTACTATTCATTCCATGTATGCATCAGTATCTGAAAAACAGTTTTTAGTATATTTCTCTCTCCCATGTTAGATACTTTTATGTCTCTGTCAATATTTTTTTCAATGGCTAATATTAGTTCACATACATATATATCGTCACTGTCTCCCGTAGGGGTAGGTAGAGACCACAGATCTCCATCTGCTACGATCTCGGCATACTTTCCCTGCTTCCTCTACACTCGTTATTCTCCTCATGCAAGCTCACCGGTTAAGGGTAATTCTTACCTGGCCTTTCTTAAGAACCTTGCAATTTGGTAATACTATGATCAAATTGCTGTTCTCATTGGTCTTCCTCTACCGACCCTTTAATCCGGAACATAAATTGTAGGTTGAACGAAGTTCATCGGGCCATATATTATATATATAAAAATATATAAAGAATACCTTTAATTCAAACAAATAACCGAGATATAAATGGTTTTCATGACGACTTAAATATCTTAGTGGCAGTGTGGCGTATAAAATATGTTGATATGTGTTATTAACAAAAAACATAATTGGTAATGCAGTATTTTGCAAAACCAGTCATTTTTTTTTTCATTAGTACTGCAAATTTATTTTTTATCAATCATTTGTATCTATTAATGACATTACTCTGATTATATAATTCAAAACTATATTTATATCAGCCGTAAACCTGATAAATTTAAACAATACGAAATTATTTAGTCCTAAAGCGCCACTTAGACCACTTACACATATACCCATTATAAGGTAAACGACTAATTGATACCGGCACGCCGGGACCGTACTTAGCACCTCGCCTATGCCACACGGCTTTTATGAAAAAAAAAAAGTTAAAAAAGTCGAGTGGAAATTACTTGTGTCTGGGCCACCCCTAACCTTGTGTTAATGTTGTGGTAGAATATAGGGTTGATGCCAAGAAGAAAATTATTTTCTTTCTTTTTTCTGCAGCCCATATATGTCCCACTGCTGAGCACGGGCCTCTCCATTTCTGGAGGAACGGACAATAATCCACCACGCTTGTCCAATGCGGATTGGCGGGGTTACCAGGCTCGAAATAAATGTCTGTAGGCCGTACATATATTTATTCTGATGCGGAGATTAGACCCGCGACCATTGCTTCCGTGGGCGGGGGGCTCCGCCACTGAGCCAATTGGTCGTCAATTATTTTCTTTGATGGCAAATAATTATAACTATTATGCCAGTGTCAATTAAAATATAATACGTCTATCTTGAAATGTACAAGTCAGTCTGTCACGTTACATCTTGATAAAATTGTACCAAAACCTTCTGTGGCCTTTTTCAGTCAACTTAAAAAGTCACTCCATTTATTCGTCTTAATCGAACTATATTGTATAATACGCCACCACAGTTACACAATATAACTGAAAATAACGTCTAAGAAAATGAAATAAAAACTCAATTTCACCGTATTAAGCTTGGCGAGAAAAGTCCAAAAGGAAACTTATTTATTTAGTATACTTTATTTTATTTATTTTAAAAAAGCCACAATATACATATTTATCACTTTTCATTTCATATCTGTATCTAAGTCGAATTATGTTGTTGAATTCTTACCTTTTGGCTTGTAATATATGATATTTTTTTTAATATTGCCTACGGATAAAAACCTCGTGTGTTTTTGATATCGACGCTGAAAAGCGAAAACGCTATAAATGACACAGATATCAAAACTTTTTACTGCATGTTACGATCAAAAAAATATTGCGTCAAATGGCCTAAGTCTTACATCTCTACGACTAATAAAAAAAATTATACAACATTTTCTGTTTTCGAGTGATCAGATACATGATTAATGGAGTCAGGCGTTACTTTGCGGAAATCCATGACTATGTCCAAGCAAACAATAACAGAAAATTAATAATCCAGCAGGAAAACACACATTATTAATTTTCTGTTATTGTTTGTTTGTCGCGGATCTTAGCTAAGTAAAACTTTTGACTGTCCACATGTGATCAGATACAATTTTTTTAAAAATCTTAAAAGTATTTTTGCCTCTGCTTTTCGCTTCTTAGCTTTGATATGTACAATAAAAAAATATATAATATAATACGTGACTTATTGACCGAGAAAACTAAAATTCGCGTTTTGTAAAAATATGTATGTCAGTAAGTAACATTCAAATATTATAGCGTTCATACAAAAATATTGTTTTATGGGACTTCAAAGAAATCCTGTAAATATTACGCGTCCAAATTAGGTTGGTTTGGGTGCAGTTCATATTGGAATGATAATGATGTCTATTTGAATTAGCAAGATTTTTTGTTGTATAATTTTTGGTGTATATTAAGGTTTATTTTTTTTTTTCGCCAAATTTAATGTATATTATCGATCACTGAATCGATAACTGAATATATTACTTAATTTTCTCGGGTAATTACAAAATTACGGTATATGAAAGCTGTGGCAGCCCTACGTATTGTGAATGCGCGCCATCTGTCGGAAGGGTTGGATACCGCTGCCGACGGACGCGTTTGCTTTGTATATCGTAACGCCAAGTTGACATAATGAACTAGTTCTCGCCCGACTGGATACGTAAAGGAGAATTATGTAAATATTTGTGCGTTTTGAATACGTCGACGTATATGACATAAGTACCGTTTTGTTTCATCTATAAATTCCCTTGTTTGGGAGAAACATGTTTAGGAATAGACTTCTAGAAGTTACTTTTTAACATACAGAATTTTTATTTCTTTCTGTTACTAAACGTCTATTTGGTAATTATAGTTCTTGTCTTTTCTTAAATGACAATTAGTAATAACTATTCTGTCAATATTTTGGTAAAAGTATAAATTTTACCAAAAACTTTTATGGACTTTTTCAGTCAACTTATAAAGTCACGATACGCGCATTTATTTCGTATCACTGCACTTATACACCTTAATCGAATTATATTGTATAATAAGCCATCATAATTAAACAATATAACTGATAATAATATAAGATTATACAAATAAAATAAAAACAAAACGTCACTGATGTAAGTTGGCGGGAAAAGTCCGATAGTTGTAGATACCGTAGATAAACCCTTAGAAAAAATTGTCATCCGAAATTATTAAGATATAAAAATTAAATAAATTCCAAATAAATTATGGCAGCTTCATATAATGTTACAATAACATAAAACAAACAATCGGACAGTCCGTCCATTAGATTTGTATTCATCCACATCCTTTCATTAAGGCCGTTTTAACATCTTCCCGGATGCTAAAAAATCATAATACGAGGGGTCACTTATTTCCCACAGCGCGCACCTTACGGACAGACAAACTAATAATTTTAATACTAACAACCCTTCCGCGTTTTTTCACCATACATTCAGTATACTCGTCCATTCAGCCTCTTCCGTGAGAACTTTAAACATGGCCGTTTAGAAAAACTAAGTTGTCTATGGTCTAATAAAAAACGTACAGATGGGGGCGCGAGTGGACAGTTGTTAGGCTCAAAAAGAATTATTGCTTGGAAATGAATAATAAATGGTCTATAAAGGGGAGATTATCTGATTTATACAGAGGTGGTCTTTGAGAAGTTTAGAATTGTTTTATCGGTGTGTCTCTCAGTTATTTAAATATAACATTTTAAGGAGAGTATAAAATAAAATAAAAAAACATACTAAACTCTTTGACATTCAAGATTGCTTTTCTTATGATTTTGATTAATAAGTAAGCTTTACAAATATTTGTTACAATATCAATGAATCTATTTTATGGGAAAAGAAGGCAAACGAGCAAGCGTATTGCCTGATGGAAAGAAATCAACTCCGCCCATATATATTTGCAACACCGTAGACAAAGACGTTGTTTGCAATCAAGGATTCGGTATTACGGACAGACGCTTTAATTTTATTAGAATGTATAAATGATTACTAGAAATTTCCACAAATGGTTATTTTTATTAACCATTTAAACCTTTTTTCGTTAAATTCAATATTAATTCTGGCAATACCTATCAATATCAGAAAAAAGTAATTCAATCATGCAAGACTTTTCCCGCCAATTTACATCAGCGACGTTGTGTTTTTATTTTATTTTCATAATCTTATATTATTATCAGGTATATTATTTGATTGTGGTGGTGTATTATGTAATATATTTTGATTACAGCGTAACAGTGAAGTGATATGAAATAAATGCGTGTATTGAAACTTTTTAAGTTGAGTGAAAAGGTCCATACAAGATTTTGGTAAAATAGCCACCATTTTATCAAGACATAATGTGATAAGTTGACAAGTTGTATTTCAAGAGATTTGATGTTATCCTATTTTACTTGGAATTGGCATAATAGTTATAAATAATTGCCATCAAAGAAAAAAAAGTCATGTAATTAAATATTGACAAATTATTCTAATCGACCGGACTATGTATGTCGCTTCCAGCGTTCTTTCTGTGAATTACAAAACAGTAGGTAGGTAATTACCGTAGTCAATTAACTTCTTTTTTATTAAGGCAATGACTACTTCATTTTCTGTCAAATAGAAAACATTTAACTTAAGAGAATTTATTTTTCTGGTAAGCTATCTTCCAGTCTTTAAATCGCCAGACAATTTTAATGGGATCTTAATAGTAGGTATGTAACTTCCGTATTTACGCGCAAATGTATGCGCATATATGTAATGCGCAGTTGGTGTTGAATCCGTTTGGATGTTGTTGTAACTGAATCATCTAAAACGGGGATTCCCAAACTATTTTAAGCAAGAGATCCCTTTTTCAAAACGAACAAATACCTCAGACCCCTACAGCCAAATTTCTTTAAAAATCCTATCTCTAGTTTTTATTTTATTTCATTTTATTAAGGATAATAAACAATAGCACAATTCTAAGTACTAAAAAAATATAACAGTATAAAAATTTATACACTACCAACCACATTGTCTACATATTATTTATACATGTATGGAAACATGCAACATAAAACTATATTAAAGATAAAAGATAAATATATGGAAAGAAGAAAACTATTAATAATTAATCATGTTTGAGAGAAGATTATTTACAATTTTTTTCTTATTGATGCAAAATACTTGTCAGTTTGAAAGCTTTGCGGTTGGGATGAGTTTCGACCCCATAGGTCTATAACTTCATTGGTATTATCAAAAACTAAAATGAAGTCATTTTGAAAACATAGATGCTATGAATACAGTTTTTATGAATGAAGAGAAAGAGCAAGCAGGACAACAAATGTTAAGTAAATACCGTCGAATGTCTGCAATACTAAAATCACTGCAAACGGCATGCCTACGTTAGGCTAAAAATGTCGAAAGGAAAAAGCACAAAGTTCATTCATTCATTAATTTGAACTAATGGCTTTAAATAGGGTCAAAATAGCACAGATGATTTCGCTAATGTCACGCAGAATGAAGAAGACATCATTCATTCGTTCGTTCATTTGAATTAATGATTTTCATTAGTGTCAAAATAGCACGGATCATTTCGCCAATGTCATGTAGAAGGGAGAAGACGGACGACGGACATGAAGTTGAGAATTCTAATCGGCAATTACAAAACAAAGATTGACATATTATATGGATAAGCTTAAAACTAGAAGGGAGTATTTATTGTTGAGTTTATTGTATATGATGATACACAACAGTATGGACAGTCCAGACATTATAGATAACATTAACTTTACCGTGCCCGGAGTACATGCACGTGTGCGTAATTTGTTTTTGTTATCAGGATTTAAAAAAGCATGTTTGGCTCCACAGATACATGAAAGATTAAAATATTTTAGACATTCTTAACGACAGTATGCTACAATTCACGTATCATATTAAATCTAGCATATAAACAGTTATATAATTTCTAATGTTGTCCAATCTGGCTTCACTGTATGTTAATGTTGCCATTGTTACCATTTAATAATGTTATTATGTTATAATGTTATTTATTTAATACCTGTTGATGGTCTGTAGAAAGAAACAAAAAAAATCGCATTAGGGTAGTGAATTCACTCAATACTAGATACGAGTTAGGTTATTATAGGTTCTTGTAAAAACTGTTAACTATATTTTACATCATAACTCTCATTGTTTTATCCAGTTGTTTGTATTCAGACTTCTAGAGTAATTTTCTCACAGTCGAACGATTAAAAAAAAACTCAAATTTGAATACGGTATAAAAAGATATCCCTCCTCCGACATAACATCAATCAAACCTATTCTCACGTAGAGTCATTACGCCCGTTTTTATACATTTTTTTCATCAATTCTCAGAGCCCTCCTGATGTCTCTCCCTTGCCTACAGGTGAAGAAAAAAAAAACAATTAATGTAGACCAGTACTTCTTACGCAACTGAGAAATGGCCTAAAAATACATAAAATATATTTGTATTATTCTTTAATTACTTTTTCAATATTTAAAAAAAAACCAAATTAATTTTAAAAAATATTTCAAAACTCTATGACCGTAATAACAAGATGTCAAAAAAATTCGATGACTTAGTTCAGTGAAGAACACACATTAAATTCATAATTTTTTTACAATACTTATACGAGTAATTCACAGTATCGATACAAGCCCGCCTTTAATTTATGGTTAAAAAAATCTATGTTTAATTCTATGTTAAAAAATGATGATAACCTTGAAAAATAAATATACGTATATATTCGTACATACGAATGAGTGAATTCAATAAAACCAACAATGCAGTGGATAATTTAAATTCAGCCATAAATTATTAATAAAGTAATGATTGAATAGAAGTCGATTTGATTTTGTAATTTTTAATAAACCTAATGCGTGTAATGAAACACAATTACAAATTAAAAATGTTCAAGTAGCTACAGGGCTGCGTAATTCCCGCCTTTATCTTCCAATACACTTTTCTAGAATAATTTGATATATATAATGAATAAGTTATAAAAAACTCATTACTATTATTTGAACGAGGGCAACTGGGAGTATTACGCAGGTGTTTGGTTAATGACTGTTTTATTGTAATCGTTTTCTCACTGGGTTGTTTTATAGATTTTTTTTTAATTAATAAAATTATGACAATGTTAATTTAATGATAGTGCCATGGTACAACGAATGAGTCGAATGAGTCTGCGAAGCATACCTATTAATATCGATATTCTATTATATAAAGATCTAGCCTTGCAGAATATTGGTATCAAGTGGTTTGTGTAGCATTCTCTATGTCACCGCATTTCGTACGTTGAGTGCAGGAATTTGGAGGGCCAACTCCTTTGCCCTAACTTTATTTCCTTCTATTTCCACTAGCAATTCCTTCTTACCCTCCTATTATTCACATCTTTACTCTAGGAAAGGCAACGCATCAACAGTATCCTTAATACTTTATATATTCATGGACGGTGATGGATACTGATCTCCAAGGAACACACTTGTTCGTTTGCCTTTTTATATTTTATAAAAAAATCACAAAAATCCAAATGTGGCATTAGCTTAACTTTAAAAAGGTATAAAAGACGACGGTGTATTATATTTAAAAAATAGTTTTAATGAGATACAATTTCGAAGCATTCCATAGATGAATTTACGACTAATAAAATTAAAAATAATGACGTTTGAATTTTGGATAACACATGTTACTTCCGATTCGATGGCCAGTAAAATCAGTTAAACGGTAAAAAAAACGCGGCCGCATCCGCCGTGGCCCACGACAATTAAAAAGAAATAAAACAAATCTCTGTGGCTGTCAATGTCAAAAAAGGGCGGTAAAGTTAACAACTGACGCTGTGGGCAACACACTTTGTTTGACATCTTCAAGTTACCTTATGATTTATTTGTTATTGAATAAATATCTACCAGTTATAGTAAAGGATAATAACTCATAAAACTATGGTAATTTAAAATAAATTAAGTATTTATTTAAACATATCGCAACTAAGAAAAAATAACCTAACAACTGTTTCATGTTTATTTAGTTTTATTATGTCATGAAAGTCTTGACTCAATCTTGAATATTTAAATTGATATAGAGAGGAATTCGGTTAAAGGAAAGAGGTTAAAGATCGGGATAGGACATTTGAAGGTTATTATTTTCACCAAGTTATCTAAAAATAAAAGTTATCTAAAAATATTTTTATGTTTTTTTTTAATTGAAGTCTAACTAAGTAGTCAATTGAAATCGAAAGTTAAGATAATTAGTTTAGTGGCGAAATTACAATTATCGGTTTCAATGGCGTCAAGAGGAATATATGTCTACCTTTATGGATTTCCGCAAAGTAACGTCTGACTCCATAAATTATCTCTAATATTTTTGGAAACGAACACTCAAAGCATGGCGAACTACATACGTCGATCGTTAATTAAACGAAGTTAACCTATCAATTAAGAATTAACGATTAGTTCAGTTTTAAACTAATTTTACCAACCTCTGCAATAGTGTTTGTCGTATCACAAAACGTAACAACAGTTGTCGAGGAATTATTGTAACGTTGAGTAAAGTGTTTAATGTGAATTCGTTAATTATTAATTATTAACCAAGTAATTCAAAACCGTACTGCTGTATGGGTGCGAAACGTGGAGGGTAACAAAGAACATCACGCAGCGGATTCAAGTCTTCGCTAACCGATGTTGTCGACAAATCCCCGAAATCTTCTGGCCCGAGAAAATATCCAACGAATGCCTACTGGATCTTTGTCACGAACCGCCGACTGGACTTTAAATCTTTCGCCGCAAGTAGACTTGCATAGGCCATACTCTCCGAAGGAACCCTGATCACATTCCCAGACAGGCGCTGGAATGAACTCCTCAAGGGAAAAGGAAACGAAGCCGACCCAAACACACCTGGAAACGCTCCGTAGCGGCCGAGATGAAATCCATCGGGTTGACGTTGTCTGAAGTGAAGCGCGTCGCTCAAGACCGATCCCAATGGAGAAGCACTGTGGACGCCCTCTGCCCCACCTCGGGGACATAGGACGATAAGAAGAAGAAGAACCAAGTAATTAACAATTAACGAAATTAACTATTTTACTAACTGCCCACCTCTGCGAGCACTGTGTTCCCAGTCAAAAAACGTAACAACAGTTGGCGAGGAATTGTTATAACATTGAGTAATGTGTTTAATGCTTATTCCTCGGTTAGAGCGGAGAAAGCGTAACAAACAGCCCGTCAAAACATGTGCCGCGTACGTTAATTGATAATCGGAGAAATTGAAAGTTAACCCTTGCCCTGGGGGTGTCTTAATTATTTTCCTTTTTTCGAACGCCACCTTTCCATCCGCCGCCTTTTCACACCACTGGCTAGATATCTTTTTTATAAACATCAAATAATATTATATTGAAGTAGTGATATAGAATTTAGTTTCACGACCAATTGGCTCAGTGGCGGGGCGCTCCGCCCGCGGAGTCAATGGTCGCGGATTCGATCCCCGCATCGGAATAAATGTATGTATGGATTACAAATATTTATTCCGAGTCTGGTAACCCCGCCTTGGTGAGTTAACGTCCGTCTCTCCAGAAATGGAGAGGCCCGTGCTCAGCATTGGGACATATATGGGCTGTTAAAAAAAAAACAGTTTCAATAATATTTCAATAGATTATTTTTATTTGATAACTATATAATAGGGTCAGGAGTTATTTTCCGGAAATCCATTTTTTAAATATTACGTGTTACCGAGCCTGTATGTAAGCACAAAAATACCTATAACATAAGATTATTAAAGCTTATAAGTGAAATGATATGAAATAAATGCGTGTATCGTAACTTTTTAAGTTGACTGAAAAAGTCACTGATGTAAGTTGGCGGGAAAAGTCTAAATCATGCGGTTCCAAACTTTGACACTGGCAAAAAGTTATCAGCTGACGCCATAAAAAAAAATCATGCGGTCAATCTGACAATGAGTAGTGTTGTCATAATCCGTATAGTTGGTAGGCGAATTGGGAAATACAGATGGATTTTATTATTTATATAAACAATGATCAACATTGTCGTCGACTGACAATGATTTACTTGTACGGCATCCACGGAAAAGAATAAGGTGGCCTTATACCATACCGGGATTTACACAAAAAATCGGAATAAAAATTATACCCATGAAGTATTAAAATGTTAAATTTCTAGCAAAAGTATCAACTTGTATCTCCAAACTGTTAACTATTTAACATTATATTACCAAATTGGAAAGATTTATGCAATAAACTGATGTAAGACGTCAGGCGATTTTACAAAAATGGAAAGCATAATTAATCAAAAACACATTTGTACAAAAAAAATCTGATAAAATTTATAATCAATCGCCTGAAATGTTTTTTACAAGTGTTCCATAAACAGGATTTGATTTAAAGCAAGCAATACACATAAGCTATTGATTTTTATACCCAAGATGGCGAAAATAAGTAGAACATTCATACGTATAAAGATTTATCAAGATCTTGAAAATTATATTGATGAATTCATGTTAGTTTCTTATCTGTTTTCTTAAGTGAACTTATGTTTAGATGTATTGAGTGTAAATCATGAGATACTAACGCACCTACACTTTTTTTAAATTACGAAACATAAGCATTGGCCCGGCTAGATGGTGCAACGATCTGCGCAGGGGGGCTGGCAGAACTGAAAAGAAGGTAGGTGGCGAATGGGGGAGGCCTATGTCCAGCAGTGGACTGCCGCAGGCTGTTCATGATGATGAAGCATTAGCCATATAACGTTTGTTTTAATGAATTAATATTCACCACCAGAAATTTCTTGTTAATATGCGTGTGTATTTATGGTATATATTTTTGATGCCATTTTATATATATTTATATTATAGGATTGATTTATAGAGGGGATAAATTATATTATTATAGGAAGGCAAACGAGTGAGCGTGGCATATGATGGAGGGCAATTAACACTGCCCATACACATATGGAACACTGTGGACATTGCAGTACCTTGGCGGATTTTGAGAAACTTAATGACTTATTTTTTGTGGAAATTACAATATCATATCGGTTAAGAAATATGCCGCAAATTAATACGTATCCGAATGGTACAGATAAAATTTTATTCTGAGTTAGGTTGTGTATGCAGTATTCCACATGAAGCCGGACTTCTGACTTATAAAGTTAGAGTTCATGGGTTGGCTTGAAAATACTGTTCCGCACTAATGAACACTTTCTAGGGGTTAACTGGGCCTTATCCTCTAAATAAATAAGAAATATTATGCATATTTTGATCGTATTGTACAGGCCGGACACACGTCAAGAAAAGAATCAATCTATATTTGGGGTGTCAACAATCAATAAGTGGCAACACCTGTCCAAAAAGTAAACATTCAATAACATATCCATCTCAAGTCAAACCAAAGTTCACTGACCTGAAGCGATCGTACATTTTAAGAAACGAATTTGAAACATAATAGCTTATTTTATAGTTCACAATCAAATGATCATTGCTATTGAACATTATCTAAAAAAGATTTCAACTTCCTATATTGCCCTCACCACGCAAATTTTATCTTATAATCTACGCGTTAAGAGTTATAATTGCATGCATGTCAATGCCAGTCGCTGTCAAACTTTTTGTGTATACGCTGTCCACCCAAACATCTGCCGACAGCTGCTTTGGTGAGATTAGATCGGACCTGTCCATTTGTGTTTCGAATCGGGGTTGACTTGAAGGGGTTAAAGTCTAGTTTTTTTTTTATTCTTGGAAGACAAAGATTTTAGTCAAGCTAGTAATAATAGAGAATTTAAATAAATGTTTCTAATGTAGAGCTACGCTGCAGACGAATGCTGTGTCAAGAATGGCTTAATATTTTTCTGTACCATGAATGAGCCGGCTTTCCGGGGAGGTACCACACTCCCGGAGAAAACCGGCGTGTGAGAGGTAGCTTAGCTACCGCGCTTGGTACGGTGAGCGGCTGAGTTCCGGAAGCCTAACACCGTCTCCTTCCCACCACATCCTACTCCTACCTTCATAATGACACCTTCCTTAAAGGTCGGCAACGCTTCCGCACTGTCTATAGCACTGCGGATGCCTATTGGCGGCGTTGATTGCTTTCCATCGGGTGACGCGTCTGCTCTTTTGCCTTCCTATGCCATTAAAAAAAATTGATTCTTTCAACTTAAGATTAAATCAACCAGCTAAGAACATAAAGTATAAATTTACTTTTACCATTAAAACCATTCCGAAATAAAAACCCGGTATGAAATATCACCTAATATAACTGGATCAGTGACGAAATTACCTCCTTCAGAGTCAATGGTCGCGGAATCGATTCGTTTATGAGGATAAAATATATAATATGTACAGTTAAAAATATTCATTCTTAGTCCTGCCAATGCACCTTGGACAAGTGTGATGGGTTAATGTCCATTCTTCCAAAAGTGGAAAAGCCCCATATACAATAGTAGGAAATAAATTTGCTGTGTTAAAAAATTTTAAGATAACCTAATTTTCGAGAATCCTACGCCTGGCATTGAAATCCTATAGGATTATTCTGACTTTAGAAACTAGATATCAATTAAAAGACCCCTTCAAAGCGCGGTACCCACATAGTTGCATATTGTCGTTCACATTTTATGTACGCTCTTTATAATACAATTCTATTTGTCTTTCATCTAGTGTATCATTATGCATTCCGCCATTTTTTGAAGATGTTAAATTGACATATACCCATAGACGAACATGTTGAAAAAAACAGAAAGAATGGAATAGCCTTAAAATACTTTATCGTCGCAATTGTAAATTCAATATATTTTTTAAATTAATGCGGCATCGTCATGACTTAAGCAGTTGGATTCCATCTTTTTTGTGCTAGCGTGCGCAATGTGTCACATTTTTATCTGGCAACATTAGCTGTTTATAGACTCACAAAGTAACATATAAACAATTCTTGATACGGTGACATTTTTTTTTACATAAATTTGGAATGTAACAACAATAATATTTTTTTTTGTCTTTGCCATCAAGCCGAAAGTGGCAAAAGGCTCATTGGTCAACTTTTGTACCTACGATCCATTATATTGGGACCGCCTCCATATTAGAGTATTGACGAAATTATTTTTCGTAACGACGACCTAATTTGACTCAGTGTATAAATAAATATGTCAATTTATGGCCTACAAGTATTTATTCAGAGCCTGGGTATTACTAATCTGCCTTGGACAAAAAAATGCCTTACATACAGAATAAGTATTATATATTTTCCTATTAATAACGATTCTAGTAATGTAAATTGCATTGATAGTCTTCTTTAAAATAAAATGGAAGGTGTGCCGGGATCGTAACGGATGGAGATTTATGGTATCTGCCTAC
The DNA here is from genome assembly GCA_031353405.1 of Baronia brevicornis. Taxonomy (NCBI): domain Eukaryota; kingdom Metazoa; phylum Arthropoda; class Insecta; order Lepidoptera; family Papilionidae; genus Baronia; species Baronia brevicornis. The sequence goes on along the minus strand of JASFAT010000793.1, from coordinate 401,652 downwards.
CCCTACGGGAAACAAGCGTGACAATATGTATGTATTTATGTATGTGTAAAATAAAATAATAATAATAAAGAATATACAGATAAAAATGCAACTGTTTTTAAAAAAATATTTGTAATCCAATTCGGGTATAGCAACATCTTCAACAGTTTATTAATGTCATCTGTGCTAAAGTTTATAGTTATTATTTAATAAAAGATCAATAAATAAAAATAAATTATGTAAAAACAACGATGAAATTAAAGAAGTTCTAAATTGCGACATAGGCTATCAAATTAGCAAGTAAGATAGGAAAGGAAATTTCTATTTACACAGACCCATAAAACTAATGAAGATAGTCCTCTATAACATTGTTCACCATAGTGGTGGACCGCGAGAAAATGTCGCTGGACCACAGCAAAATGTAAATATACTTACTCAAATTCGATAAAGATGTTAAAGCCAATAAGCTACCAGCATTAACATCTTCGAATCAAATCACTTACTCAAAATGTTGTATTTAGAATACATTGAAATATAATTTATTTTCTCACGAGGGCGAAAAGCGACCAATAGCGAGCTGTTTCGCTGCGATGAAAGGCAGCGGATGGAGCTCTGTGGTCTCTGCCAACCCCAGCGGGGGATAGGCGTGAATATATAAAAAAAAAAAAAAAAAATTATAACAATACGCGAAAAGTTATAAAAACTTTGGTCGAATACTTTATACACTGGTCGTTGGATGAGCGGCTAGGAATAAATACTAAATGTTTAATATAGTTAAACTATCCTTTAAATGTTTTGTTTTTAATGTTTTCTTTTATTTTGTTTTTTAATTATTATATGTTTTATGAATAAAGCTTTTATCATTTGGTTACAATTAATAGTTGCATTTTATTAACTAGGTACATTTTATTATATGTGTTCTTATATCACAATTTTTTTATAAATATTAATGATTAAAAAATTCTATTAGTGGTCCGCGGGATTTATATTATGAATTTACTGGACTGTTGCACTATAATGTATTTTAAAGCGATAATTGTTTGTAATGCTTTCAGCTGCTAAATTGCTTACATTACATAGGCTGTCTCACGTGTGTATTTTCGAACGAATGGTGGAACCTTTGGCTAAATTCAGAAAACCGAATGACTATTAATTCAAAAAAAAAATTAAATTATTTTTTTTTATCTATGACTATAAAATATATTTTTTAATCCAATTTTCATAAATGTATTTACATTACGATTCATTTTAGAATCGCGAGATAAAACTTCACTTTTATATTATGATCATTTATACTATGTATTTTAGTTTCATATTTGTGTTGTTTTTTTATTGTATTGTTTGTGTAGTTAAGACTAAGGTATTTTTGGTCTAAGCTGGCTTACCTACTTTACGGTCATCAACACATCTCCATCTTCGTAGTAAACGTAAATCTTTATTTACGAGAGACCTACGCTAACTAGTGTGGAAATTTATTAAGACCATTTATTTGAAGCTATTTGAAGCTTTGAATAGTAAATTTACTCAAACATAGATTTTAAACGTAATGTTAGAGTTTATTATCTATATTTACGCTAATTTATGATAATAATTTTTAACTCACTTATGACGTAAAAGCATAAATAATAATAGGTTAAAAAATTCGAATAGTTAAGGCATTGAATTAGTGTTTTATTCTGTTAAGTTTGTTGTGAAAACAAGTTTTCATATACGTATGATAGTTATTCGTACATCAAAAACCAATACTGGCCAGAGAAAAAATCACCCTGTCACTTCAAAACATTAATGGACGACGATGTGACAGCGCGCGAAAGTACAGCGACATTATCACAGATACAACAAGCCACACAAAATAAACATGACCGACGCGATTCGGCGCTAGCCTATTATAAATAATTAATGATTCCGTCCGCTCTTATGCACGATAAAATGCCATTACGGTTTTCATCAGGGATTTGCAAAAAACATCGAAAACCGCCGCCGCCCGAACCCGTCCCAAGCAAAAAACGCGCTTAAAAGACTGCGCGGGCATCGCTGAAATTCCCGCGATTTCTTATTGCCGCGCCATCATTTGACTCCGACCATTATCTGCGGAATTAACAACGGTAAAAAAATACCGCTTCGATAAAGGTATATTCGCGGTGTTGGCGATAGTTTTTATCATATAAAATAAAGATTATATGGTGAGGGCGAAAAAGCCACCGGTCAAGGCATAATTGTGACCAAACTATACATGTGTCGCTCATGAAAATTCAGTGAGATCAAGATCCATGGACAACTGCTGAAAAACATTTATAAGTGATATTATGTCACATTACATAATAAAAATAAATTTACAGTTTTAACAAAGCATTAAACATATCTACAAAACGTGTTTACAAAACATATCTATAGTAAACATATTTTTCAATGTATGTGTAAGCATTAATGATATGTAATATATTAAGTCTGATATGTAATATATTTAAAATCAAAATACTTAATTCAATTAAAAAATAAACAAAATATCTCATTTCTTTTTTTATTCTTTGAAGGCCATTAGCTATAACTATTATGCCAATGTCAAGTACATAATAATAACTGTACGTGTGAAGTACGTGTGTATTCATGTGGTTATTCCATTACAACTTTCGTGGACTTTCCAGTCAAGTTGAAAAAGCACAACAATACACGCATTTCTATGTCTTAATTAAACTATATTGAACAATAATTAATTAAACAATATAAATAATAACAACATGAGATTATAAAAGTGAAATAAAAACTCAACGTCACTGATATAACTTTTTTGGCGGGAAAAGTCAAATGTCTCATTTTAGTAAACCTTCGGCTCTAACATTATAGGTGATGTGACATTAATCTGATTAAGCTCTACTTAGTTACTCTATTCGATTACGCAAAAAAGAATTTATTTGATTAAGTGTATTACATAAAAATTAACGAATAAACGATTCAATTATTCATTTTTAAATAGTAAAGAATAAGAAATAAACCATTAAAAACGAAACAATAAAAAACTATATGAAAAAAAAATTATAAAGTTCCTTTCGGATGTGGCAATGAAGCGTTATAATATCAAAAATGACAGATGCGTCAGAGAGACTTAAGCCAACACACCATTCGGACAGTAGTAGCACGAATGGATAAAAAAATAAAAAAACAACCGCAATACAATTAGATTCCATTTGCATATTCACAGGCCATTGTTGAATAAGCTGACTCAAGAATGGAGTACAAATGAAAGGAACTGAAAAAAACAAACATAAAAAGACAGCCCAAGTTTCGTTGCGTTTTCGAACGCATCTTTGCGTAACCGTACGTTGTTTGATTTGAATGCGTGGAACGGAGCATTGTGCATATAGTCATAGAGATTCATTAAAAAAGTACAAAAATAAAGAAAGCTTTTCTTTGGAACTTTCTCGCCAATTTAAACAAACAAGGTTGTATTTTTATTTAGTTCATTTAGTTCATCTCATGTTATCATCAACCAAATTCTTTATTTCTGTTGGTGTATTGTTCAATATATGATTTATTATCAAATCAAAGACGAAGTTATAGCTTTCATAATCATTGGTCATGAGTTTCATTCCCGCATCGGAATACTAACGTATGATTGGAGGTGCTTCTTTCAAGTTATATGTATTGTCAATATCTACCTTTGGCAACCGTGATGGATAAATGTCCATCCTTCTGAACAAAACGGGGACATCCATACCCTGCGCAGGGGTGTGGGATCGAGCCTCGGAGATGAACCCCACTACTCTTGCAGCAACCTAATGGGGCGACCGCCCGACGGTCCTAGGTGCCGCTATTCCTAGCGGCTTATGGGCGTCCTTTAACGACTTCGTGTCGTCGAGATATGGCCGAACCTATTCCAACGTTGGGTCCGTTACTGGCCCTCCCCCTCGCTGAAGACAGGCGGCGACTATCCTTCCAAGAATGGAGAATGGTGAAGGGGTTTGGCCTCCGGAACTCAACCGTCCGCCGTACGAAGCGCGGTAGCCTAGCGCGGAGTGTAGTACTTCCCCAGGCGAGCTGGCTCATTCTTGCTACAGACAAATAATATGCCATTCTTGACAAAGTATACACATACCATAATTTTATTATTATTGTTATAATCGACGAGCAGCAACCTGTCTAAAGGTTACTTCTAATTCTACTTAAATATCACGTTTAAAGGTTTTCTAATTATGTTCAATTATCCTATTATGTAGTAAATAAATAAATTTAGTATCAATATATATTCAAACGCAATTCAAAAAGGTCTAACTGCACTTTATGCAGTCTTAATCAGTCAGTATTAATAATGAGTTAACCCGATTCACTTCAACCAGTTACAATGGTTTAATAAAATTATCATCTACAATACATAAAATTTTCCAAAATAAACTAATAATTTAACATAAAATACCTCAGTATATTTGCAGTCTTTTCATTAAAATTCAGCAAGGTGTACAAGATGAAGTTGGCAGTTATGAAAGCCTATATATACCTTCACAGCTAATAGAAATCTGTTTTTATTGTGTATCGTTTTTTCTTGACAGTGTTGTAGTCTAAATAAATTATATTTGTATATTTCCCGCCAAATTATATCAGTGAGTGAGATTTTATTTAATTTTGTTTAATCTCATGTTATATTGTATAATTCTCGTGACGTATTACTCAATGTATTGTAGTTTGATGAAATGAAATAAATCCGTGTATCATGCCTTTTTAATTTGACTGAAGATGCCTCGTGTTGGGGCGAAACACGTGTCATTTACAAGATGGAAAAGTAATAATGTGTGTTTGGTGTTGTGTATAGTGGTTGGTGGGTGGAGAGTTGATGGCCGATTTTCGGTAAATTTTTGGTTTAAGTTCCAAATAAATCCACTAAACCCAACGGAAAAACACACATTATTAATTTTCTGTTATTGTTTTGCTTGTCTTAGCTAAGTAAAACTTTTGACTGTCCATATAGTGATGGATTTCCGTAAAGTAACGCCTGACTCCATTAATAATGTAAAAGTCCATGCAATATTTGGTAGAACGGCCATTAATTTTATCAAGACGTATCTTGACACGCTGAATTTACATTCAAAGACACTTTATATTTTATTTTACTTGACACTGTCATAATAATTATAGATACGCAATTTACTTGTGTATGTATATGTAGCAACTTTTATTTTTCTGTAAAAAAAATATATAGAAAAGATTAGCTTAAAACCCGAAACGCCTCTAAACGAGACTGTATAAAATTATCAATATACAGCAAAATTTACAAATAACAGAGATAGCAAATCCGTATAACGTGCCAAGACCGACGAAGGCGTTCAATTGAAGTGAACACCTTCCTTGGGCTGGGCACGTAATACGAGGACGAGGCTAGAGTACCCAAACGCCTACTTGACGGCAAATCATATGGTCGTAGAAGCCGCGTAAGGCCTAAGCTTAAGCAGATAGCTAGATGGAGTCGAGGACGAATTAAAGGCAATCGGTGTGAGGAGCTGGAGAGTAAACGCCAAACTAAGATCCGACTGGAAAATTTTACTGAACTAGGCTAAGGCCCACCCGCGGCTGTAATGATGAGAGATAGCAAATAAAAAAGAAATATTCTGTATTGTACACCATACACAAATTTATACATTTATTAAATGTCATATAGGAAAAAATCAAATCTAAGATCTAAATGGAAAAAATTACTGAACCAGGCTAAGGCCCATCCTCGGCTGTAATGCCTTGATGATGAGAGATAGCAAATAAAAAAGATATATTCTTTATTGTATACTATAAACAAATTCATACTTTATTGATTGTTATATTGACAAGTTGACGTGGCCTGAAGTGAAGCGCGTCGCTCACGACCGATCGCAATGGAGAAGCACTGTGGACGCCCTCTGCCCCACCTCGGGGACATAGGACCATAAGAAGAACCATCTTACGCGTTGACTGAATTCCATATTTCGTCGCAGTATACGTTGGTAATTAACAAACAGTACAAAAAAGCGGTCAAAGTCGATACGGCTGCGCCCGTGAGACCATAACACTCCCAGTTATGGCCGGCGCGTGTAAAAACTTTTATCGAGCTTACACGAATATTGACCGAGGCTGCGATATACCGTTCACTTAATAAGCCAGTTCGTTGATTGCAGTTTTCTATAAAGCTTATTGTAATCTGTCTCTAACTATATAGTAAAACGAATGAATGAATGAATGAATCGTTTATTAACGAATGACACATGATACTAGTTGTAGAGCCACGATGCATACGAATACATTGTCGAGAACGGCATATTATTTGTCTGCAGCATGAATGGGGCAGCTCGCCCGGGGAAGTACCACACTCCCGCAGAAAACCGACGTCTGAGTGGTAGCTTAGCTACCGCGCTTCATATGGTGAGCGGTTGAGTTTTCTTACATGAAAAGAGCAGGTAAAGAGGAGGTTTATTGCAAATCGATTGCAATGTTGCGATCACTTGAAAAATTTTTACCCTCCTGCTATTAAGGCTCTAATTATACCCTCTTTTGATTATACTCATGTGTGTTACTCAGACTTATAAATAATACATCTATGTCTACGAAAATATGACCATGTATCTCACTTTCAATCTCAACTTGACTGGCTGCCTATGCGCCAACGCAGCCATGAAAAAAATAAAAAATTTAATAAAAAAAAACTAATGAGTATATTGCACAAGAGTTGAAAAAACCGCCAACAAGATGGTCCGACCTAGTGAAGGAAGTCACATCCACTCCCAAATTTCAGCAGGTGGTGAATGATAATGAAGACAAATTGTCCGTTTGAGGGGTTCTAGTGACCACAATCCTTAGTAATGACGGATCGATTAAAGAAATAGTGGTGTGACATCATTAAAAGCCTCCCAATTAGTATAGGCCGTAACGATCTGTGGTATAAGAACGTCAGGGGCTGATTTTCAATAAGGTCTATTGAATCACTCATACCGTGATTTTAATATCTATATATATATATATATAAATCAATTGCTGTTTGTTAGTCTCGCTAAAACACAAGAACGGATGAACCGATTTGGTTAATTTCGGTTTATGAATTATTTTTGGAAGTCCAGGGAAGGTTTAAAAGGTGAGTAAATATGATAAAAATATAAGGAATATAGTATATATATATATATATATATATATATATATATATATATATATATATATATATATATATATATATATACATACATATATATATATTCACGCCTATCCCCCGCAGGGGTTGGCAGAGACCACAGAGACTCCATCCGCTGCCATTCATCGCAGCGAAACGGCTCGTCATTGGTCGCTTTTCGCCCTCGTGAGAATCAGGACGTGACGGGTGGCGAACCACGTCGCCGTCATTTTCGACAAATTAGGTACATTAAATTCGTCTTTAGTGAATCCCACGAGCCGCAAGGGAGGATGGAGGTCAGCCCCAGCAGAGCCCTGCATGCTGAGGTAAGGCACCATAGTCCCCGGGGGAGCCCGACCCCGGGACGATCGGCACGTTTACGACTAGGCTCGCCCCTAGCCACGCATCCATTGGCACGGCAGACCGTGGATTGGCGGAGAGGAAGGGAAAGGATAGAGAAGAAAGGAAGGGGCAGGAAAGGAAATACGGATTGGGGGGGTTACCAGACTCGGAATAAACATTTAAAAATCCATATAAATATTTATTCCGATGCGGGAATCGAAACCGCGACCATTGACTCCGCGGGAGGAGGGCTCCGCCACTGAGCCCATCGGTCGGAATATAGTAAAAGCAACAATTTCGTTTTCCCTTAGGAACTATCTCTACCTGTCAAATATTTGATGTTCGTCCCGTCTTTCAGAAATAAATAAAATTTAAAAGTTGTTCAGAAATCAAATTAATTTCAAAAGTGAAGTTTTATTTCTTTTTATTGATTACGATTTCTTTTTGTTCCTGTTAAATTTTGACCACATTTTTTACAAATGTTGAAACATTCTGCAATTATCGTTCAGCTTTTTTATTTAATGATTCTGAGGCGGTACGAAGTTTGCCGGGTCAGCTAGTATGATAATAAAAATTGGTGCAAAGCAAAACCAGTGCAACAGACATCTCCAGTTTAATAGCAGTGATAATTCAGTAGAGCGGGCTTATCGTACAATCTTTAGTGCTTTCGTGAGCGCAAAGACCGTCTGTCTGCCACTGGAAAAAGTACGGCACAATAAAAATAGTGCACCGCGCCTAACGAGGGATCCGCAGGATATATAAAAAAACCTTTTTTTGTATATCCTGGATAGAAGGACAAACTTTTCGTTCAAATTGTCACAGTGAAATGCTTTTATTTTATTTAAAAAAAAAAAGAAATATGCTTTTGAATATATTGTAAATCGATAAAGACACAGATTTAAAGAAATAAGAGATATATATATACTTGGCTTGAATACTTGTCTCACGTATTCATTTCATTTATTGTATTAATTTTGATTTGATAAAGTTAGCAACTGTTCTGAATTGAACGCTGTTCTATCAGCTCTGAACGCTGTTTGATATTTTTCAGCTCATATACATACCTACATACATGTGTATGAATACTGGATACGAAGCTTCCATTTGTGGAGAACACATAAAACTCTTCATATTAGTCCAAAGCGGATAGGCGGGACACGACTTCGAAGCTATAACTATTGGCCATAATTAGATCATTGTTTGATTCAAAATTAAAAAAAATATTGTGTCCTAATTTAATTGACACTGGTATGACATTTAGATAGATAGATATATTCTTTATTGTACACCAAAAACAAAGTTATATATGTAGTTATTATGTATGTAGTTTGGTGATACATTATCGTCACGATGATAGAAAAATTTATTAATAAACAAAGCTATAAGCAGAAATATAATTATATAAGAATGTAATTGTTGTAAAAGTGTTAACTGTAAATAATAAAAGAAATAAATAAAAAAACCGATTGGCTCAGTGGCGCGGCGTTCCGCCCGCGGAGTCAATGGTTGCGGGTTCGATTCCCGCATCGGAATAAATATTTATATGGATTTATAAATGTTTATTCCGAGTCTGGTAACCTCCCCCCCAATCCGCATTTCCTTTCCTGCCCCTTCCTTTCTTCTCTATTCTTTCCCTTCCTCTGCGCCAATCCACGGTCTGCCGTGCCAATGGATGCGTGGCTAGGGGCGAGCCTAGTCGTAAGCGTGCCGATCGTCCCGGGGTCGGGCTCCCCCGGGGATTATAGTGCCTTACCTCAGCATGCAGGGCTCTGCTGGGGCTGACCTCCATCCTTCCTTGCGGCTCGTGGGATTCACCAAGACGAATTTAATATACCTAATTTGTCGAAAATGACGGCGACGTGGTTCGCCACTCGTCACGTCCTGATTCTCACGAGGGCTAAAAGCGACCAATGAATGACGAGCCGTTTCGCTGCGATGAATGGCAGCGGATGGAGCTCTGTGGTCTCTGCCAACCCCTGCGGGGGATAGGCGTGAATATATAAAAAAAAATTAAAAAATACATAGATATTTATAAAGAAAGATTTTTCACAAACTTTTTGAAAATCGGTAGACACTTCGCTTGTCTTAGCCCCAACGGCAATAAATTCCATAACCAAACAGCCTGTACTATAAAAGATTGGTCAAATAATTTGGTATGATGACCGGGCATTTATATATTAAATATTCAGATGTTCTCAAACGCCTCGAATGTGAGTCATTGAGAAATACAAAGTGAGACAAGGGGAGTAAAATGGATTAAATAAAATAGAGTAATAAAGAGAGAATATGTGAGTATTCCGGCGAGGGCGAATGGGGAGCCACTTGAGCTTAGCACGGAAATTCGAATACTTTTTTGTTCTGCAGCCCATATAAGCCCATATAAGCTGCTGAGCACGGGCCTCTCCATTTCTGGAGGAACGGAGAATGACCCACCACGATTGTCCAATGCGGATTGGCGAGGTTACCAAACTCAGAATAAATATCTGTAAGCCCCAGCAGAGCCCTGCATGCTGAGGTAAGGCACCATAGTACCCGGGGGAGCCCGATCCCGGGATGATCGGCACGCTTGCGACTAAGCTTGCCCTTAGCCACGCATCCTTTGGCACGGCAGACCGTGAAGTGGCGGAGAGGAAGGGAAAGGATAGAGGAGAAAGGAAAGAGCAGGAAAGGACATGCGGATTGGGGGGGTTACCAGACTCGGAATAAATATTTATAAATCCTAAATATTTATTCCGATGCGGGAATCGAACCCGCGACCATTGACTCCGTGGACGGGGGGCCGCGCCACTGAACCAATTGGTCGTCCACCTTAATTACTTGATTATAAATTTTAATTACTTGATTGCCATAAACAACGAAGAAAAACAAAATAAAAAATCCTTAATATCGACAAAAACCGATGTACGGAACTTCAAAACGAACGCGCCGTATCTCCCGCCAATTTTTTTGATCGTCCACCATTTTGTTTCATTTCGCGGGGTTTTTCAGGCGCTCGCCGGCATAGTTATACTTTATTATACCGCTAAAACTTAGCAAGAAATGTTTTTGCAGCGTGCATTTTTATTAAGTTATTTACATAATACTTCTTTTTATTGTGTTGTTGTTGCGTTCTATGGCGATCATCGAAAAAACCTTATAGCATGTGTATTATAATGATACGTTAAAAACATTTAAAGATTAAAATATTAATGAAAATTGTACAGGTTGTCCAGTGGCAGAATTTTAATACATTTTCAACACACCAAATAAAAAACTACAAAATATGTAAATAAAATTCAATAACTTTTACGAAGAAAAGAATTGAGACTTTTATTTTTTTAAAATAATTTCATCTAAATGTTGACTGCCACATCGGGCATCTAGTCACGGTATTCAGTGAGTCACAGTATTCACAGGGAGGGGGAGGGGGAGGGTGTTGGGTCTCCGAAGCTCAGTCGCTTACTGTACGAAGCGCGGTAGCTAAGCTACCACTCAGACGCCGGTTCTCTGCGGGAGTATGGCACTTTCCCGGGCGAGCAGGCTCATTCATGCTTCAGGCAAATATTATGCCATTCTTGATAAAGTATTCGTCTGCAGCCTGGCTCTACCACTGTCTCTGTCTAATATCGCGGTTAGTTTAAAATAATTAGATACGTCTACGAGCAAATATCTTTATGGCAACCGTTGCTATGGTAAACAGTCTTCATAACAACAATGTGCTAATGCATGGGGGGTAATTGGCGTTGATGACAGAAATCTTAACACAAATGCCAATAAAAATATACTCTTACAATTCAACGGATTAGTCATTTTTTTTATGGGATAGGAGGGCAAACGAGCAAGCGTGTCGCCTGATGGAAAGCAATCAGCGCCGCCCATAGATAACCGGAAACCGGATAAGAGTCGCGGAAGCGTTGCCGGCCTTTTAGGTATGTATAGGCTTGTTTTTTAAAGGTTCCAATGTCGTAACGGTTCGGAAAGACCGCCGAGGGTAGCTGATTCCACAAACTGGTGGTGCGTGAAAGAAGTTACGAGAGAAACGCACCGTAGTAGATCGCAACTCATCCAGGTGGTGGGGATGAAATTTCATGCGCCAACGCACGGGGAATGAACATTCACACACACAAAGATTCACTTTTGTATCACGATTGTTCGCTGATTTTCAGTCTTTACTAACAAATAAAAATTATTTTATTTATTTTCATATATTCACGCCTATCCCCCGCAAGGGTTGGCAGAGACCACAGAGCTCCATCCGCTACCATTCATCGCAGCGAAACGGCTCTCCGTTAGTCGCTTATATATACAAAAATTATTCGACTCTATATAAATAAATATGGTCAAATAGACCATATCTATGTATCTAATGTAGATATGGTCAAATATTCCGAATCCAGACGCTCCTGGAATCTTACTAGGCACAATCTAGTGCTGATTTACTATACTATACTACTCATCCGATTTACAGTGTTTTTAATAAAATTAAAAATATTTCGAACATTTCTAGAATTCTTTTTGAACATTCCAAATAAGCTAATAATGCTTGTGCTAAGGAATGGTTCACATCAATAGTCCAATCGAAGATAGGAATTCAGGATATCACACCGTAAACGCGATTCTTACCAATGTTCTTACCAATGTAATATTGCTGCTTAGTCAACACGTCAATATTTATGGGCTAGGAAGGCAAACGAGCCGGCATGTGGCCTGTTGGAAGGCAATCAACGCCGCCCATGGACTAACGTAGCGTTATAGGCACAGCAGAATCGTTGCCGGAAAAAATGTTTAAGTTTTTTTTGACTTGTCCAATGTCGTATCGATTCGGAAACATCAACGGAAGTAGTTGACTCTGTAGGGTAATTTTTTTTATGGCATAGAAAGGCAAACGAGCAGGCGTGCCACCTGATGGAAAGCAACCAACGCCGCCCATAGACATCCGCAACGCCACAGGCGGTGCGGAAGCGTCGTGGACCTTAAAGGAAAGTAATATTATGGGAGTAGGAGTGGGAGGGGGAGGGGAGGGGGGAGGGGAGGGGGGAGGGGGAGGGGGAGTGGGAATGGAGCGTAGAAAAAAATTTCGAGAAAAACGCACCATACTTTATCGCCATTAATCCAGCTGGTTGGCATGAAACTTTCCTTTTGTTTTGTTGCGTTGAAGTTTGCGCCGAAAATCCCATAAAATACTGCAATTCGATAGAGTTTTTCCGCTATAAGCGAAAACCTCTAATGGTGTAAGAGTGGTGAAAATAGAGGTTGATTATTTTCCAAACGACGCGGAACTGGCCGCCAACTTGCGGTTTTTGCTCGGCGGCATGTGAGCGTAGTTTTTCCTACATTTCCACGGTTTTTCCGTCATCTATGTAGAGTGAGCTTTTTGCCTCTCTATTGCGAAGATATGAAGATTGAAACGTTTTGATACTTGGGATTTATGCTGAAATAACGATACTAATTCTTGCAAGCGGTATGCGTTCTATCAACCATAATATCCCTTGTCGACGTGGATAAAATCTTAATTACATACAAATGCACCCAATATTATTTTTAAAAATACCTATAATATTTTTGGATATTAATATTTTAGAATATAGAAATAGAAATAGAAATAGAAAAACTTTATTTATGACACCATTTTTTTTACAATTACCAAAATTAAATCCTTAATAATATTCTATATACAAATAAAAACACAAAACAAAAAGAAAATAATTTTAATCTAACGAGTGTCATAAAATGGTTCTTGCTCAGCATATGCTGGGCGCACTATTGGAGTACCCGGCGCTGGTTTTCAGCAAGAACCAACGTGGTCAGATCGCGGACCACAGTGACGACATTCATACTGACACACTCGTACATACAAATACATTCATATATATTACTACTCATACTCATATACACATACACATAAATACACGTACAGTACAATGGAATTAAAAAACACAAAGTTATGTACTAAATTCACCGCGTCCAAAAGAACAAGTTCCTGACTGCATACTTAAAATTATCTATTAAGTATACAGTCAGGAATATTATCTATTAATATCTAAAAATATGTATATTTATATAGCATATCTTTTTAGTTAAAAAGATATGCAATATTCTCTCAATCGTTGTCATTTTACCTTAAGGAAAAAAGGAACATATATATTTTTAAAAGTGTTACAGAAAGTAGTGTTTCTTGCCATTTTGATAAAGATATACCTTGCTTACCGTCCAAATTATTTCATACTTATTTAAAAAAAATTTAAGCTGGTGTTTGAGTTGCACCAAACTATTTTATAAATGTAATTTTTTCAAATCGAATTTTTTTATTTGTATAAGTTGAATAGTTTTTAATTATCTTTAATAGACCACATAGCCAGTTCTCCCTGGCTCCTGGTTCACGTCATTAATTTCTACTGATAGCTTCTAAGGCTGATTACCTTGGTGACCGGGGACCAATCCGCACTAACTTATAGATTAATTAATAACTATACTATTAACTTTTTTTTAATGGGATAGAAAGGCAAATGAGCGGGCGTGATGGCAAAAAGAAAGCAATCCAGGCCGCCCGTAGACATCCGCAGTATATAAAGATCTCCTTCCAGTATTAAATAACAGTATAATTTTAAAGAACTTTCAAAGTAATTTTTATATTTTGAATTATATTGAATGAAAGAAAAACATGGAAATCCAATCCAAAATAAATAATTAGAAATTTGTTTATAACAAATTCATTATTGAGATTGTGTTTTAAAATTTCATGTTGACAAAACAATTTCTAAACACAAAAAAACATGTTTTTAATTAACATAAGCAGTCTGAATTCAATAAAATATAAAGTATACGATAGACATCAAACAAAAACTATCCCTTGTCGACGTGGATAAAATCTTAATTACATACAAATGCACCCAATTTAAAACATACCACGCGTCAACAAAACCACAAGATAAAACCGAAATGAATCGAATACTTATGTTAAATAAACAATTTTTATACAAGGATCAAGATGGTTGAGTTGGCGCATCAGCATTAAGAAGCGGCGCGTCATAAAAAAGGAACCCGAGACAAAGCGGCGACGGGGCCGATGGCTCAGAAAAACACAAATTACCTCGCGGTAACGGCTTCGAATCCAGTCGTATGTGATGCGAATTTACTTTGAATCGCTAGCGAGTGTTTTTGCCCTACGCCAGTTGGAATTGTGAAACGCAAAAACTGTATGATTGTTGTAGGAAATGTGTTCGCAAAAAGACCTCGCTTCATTTGTTACCAACTACCGCTGGCTTTGTTTTATAAGGTAATACTTGTCTCCTTAGTTGTCACGTCTCACGTTTCTAATTAGTTTTTCAATTCCCTTTGCAAAAAAACGGGCACCTTACAGTCGTTGGCTTGTCTATGGATACTATTAATATTTTTAGTATGTCTATGTCTGTCGAAATCTTTGTGTCTATTGTAATGGCAAAAAAACGATAAGAACTAGTAAAATTTTAGCACTGCTATAAGATGGGTGTAGCCAATGTTACGTCTCACGTTCTTTGGACGGTTAAACCTAAGTCGTTCAACCGTCCAAAGAACCTGGACTCGATACCAAGAGACAGGTTCCGCTCAGAGAAGGCAAGGTTATGAGAGAAAACGTTGCACACAACCACGAGGCGACCGCTTTTTAGTGACTCAGGCGCTGAGGAACTGCAAATACATAGACCTCAAAAGAAACCTTGCAGAGCTACGACGAGCATAAGAGGCTTTTATGTCTTGTTCAAGTTTTAAATAATAATATAATAATAATAATAATATATATTTATTGTTCATTGATAAGTTTACAATTTTTGTTTCCCCGTCTGCCGAACTAGGGCGAACCCTGTACTACGGCAGACGGTTCCCTTCTGTGACATATTTATGAGTTACATATATTATTTTCTTGCTATACTTAATATAACTATGCAAATTTAAAATTTAAAAAAAAAACTTTATTAAGTTATACAAACCAAAAAGATTTTTTTTTTACATGTGTCTGTGTCTGAATTTATTTTATTTTATTTTGTCCTACTAAGCTAATGTTTATTTAATATTAATTCTGTAGAATTATATGCTAGGTTGGATAGCCATTTGTTTATGAGTTTTTTTATTGAATTGATATTTAGATTATTAGTCTTCTCTATGCGATTTAATTTAGTATAAATAAACGGAGCCAAATAATTATATTGTCGTTGGGCAAAGCTAGTTTTAGTTGTGGGTAAAGGATAAATAATACATCTCCTTGATGGAATTGATGCGTGCAAGGTGACTTCCTTATGATATTTCACCACGCATGATTGTATATATAGCTGTCTGACTGTGTAAAGTTTTGTTTGCTTATACAATTCATCTGTGGGGTATCGGTAAGGCTTGTGTAGCATTACTTTTATAATTGCCCTTTGTGCTCTCTCTAATTCAAGCATATGGGTTGAAGCAGCTCCTCCCCACGCCACAATGCAGTACGTAAGGAGGGATTGGCATAGGGCTTTATATATTTTGATGCTGAGTTTTATATTATCAATTTCACGCAAATTTTTAAATACTGTTATTAATCGTCTAATTTTTCCCGCCAGTAATGTGATGTGTGGTGCCCAGCTAAGTCTTTTATCTATTAGGACCCCTAAATATTTAATGTACTGCACTGAGTTGAGGTATTCACAATTACAATGTTTTCCCTTTCCTTGATTTTCACGATCACAAGAGTGTAGAATAAGATCAAATCCCGAGGGAGGTTGAGATTTAGTGGTATCGTTCGTAATAACATTTTTTTTCATTCTCTCAGGTTCAAATATATTTTTTAAAACATTTGATGTATTTTCAAATATTAATTCATTAATTAAATTTAATTCATTAATGGGTTGGAAAGAAGGAAGTAATGGGAAAGGAGGAAAAAAATAATCCTCTGAGAAAATATTAGCTCATTTTCTTCTTTGATGACAATTAGCTGTAACTATTACGCCAGTGTCAAATAAAATATGTCATAATACGTCGTGACACAATGGCGGCCGTTCTATCAAAACTTGAATGGACTTTTGCAGAGAATTTAATGTCACAATACACGCATTTATTTCATATGACTTCACTTCTACGCCTGAATCGAACTATATTAAGTTAAAAGCCAACAGAACAAATAAATATATTATAACTGATAACAACATGATAGTATAAAAATGAAATAAAAACACAATACCGATGTAACTTATGTATATATATATATATATATATATATATATATATATATATATATATATATATATATATTATGATAAGTCATCTGTAACAAAAAAGCATTTTTTGTCTTTTTTCATTTTTTTTAATTTCATTAATTGAATACATGTTCGAATTTTGTTCGTTGTTGCAATTAATGTCACCCTTGTAAGGCCTTACAGTATTATTAATTGTACAACAATATCTGGGTTATACAGGTCGCGCTTTGGATACAAGACTTTTTGCCACACGCTATAATTATCACTTTTTAAATTATCGTTTTAAAATTATCAACGAATCATGTATAAATTTATTTAAATAATTAATATATCATGGTTTTTACTTGTTTTATATGTTCAAAAGCTTAACTAAAAAAAAACTTCTTTTACAAAGCTATATCTGTTAATTATTCAATTATCTATTATCTTTACATTGAAACCTTTAAAAAACAGGCCTATCCATTTGTCATAGACCGACAATGCTTCTGTAATGCATACTGAGTGTGTCTATGGGTGGCGTTGATTGTTTTCCATCAGGTGATCCAGAAAGGTGGAAAAAAGTTTGGAAAAACGTTTTTGTACTAGATTGCCACTCATCCAGATGGTGGGTATGAAATTTTTCATTATGCGGTTGTGAAATTCAGCGGTAGAAATTATTACAAACAATTCTTAGATGCTGAGAGAGGAAATACCCCTCCGTAAACTCAAAGAATCTAGTTGTTCGCTGCGATCTTGGTCATCAATGATACGAAAAGCCTGACGTTGTATGCAGTTAAAAAAAAGAAGCTGATTTATCGTGATCTGCTTGTTCCTTAAAAAATGCGTAAAGGTTAGCTAAAAATATTTCCTAGTAATCAGAAGCGGTATTGCTTCTGACTACTAGGAAATATTTTAAGCCAAAGCAAAGCTTTATCAATATCTAGATGTTACAATTGTCAATGGACGACTTTGATTGCTTTCCATCAGGTGATCGCACTGCAGATGACACTTGCTCATTTCTCTCTTCTTGCCCTAAAACAACGCTTTTCTTTCGCATACTTAAAAGATATAATAAGGCCTTAATATAACAAAAACATATGAGTGTTTAAATTGGTTCCAAAAATGGGTATAATTAATAGAAAAAAAACGTAACACAATTTAAGGAAGCCATAGTCAGAGATGGATGGTATTACTTAATTGCACTATCAAAATAAAGTCCTATACAGATCGTAATTACAAAGAATTGTCATCAATTGACAGGTTCCAGAAAACTCGCTACATAAGTAGAAATGTAATGTTACTTTTAAACGTAGATAATACATATTATGGTGTTTTTTTCTAATGATAATACTTTAAGTAGAAAATTATCTGTGCTTTTTTTAAGGTAGGTTACATTTAATTGGACTTCTTGGCGATTTATTGTCAGTAGTTTCATTATGGTCGTTTTTTTCCGTAAAACGTTGTTATTATCAATTTTTAGAACTTTATCGGAGGGTCTTGTGTGTAGAAGGCCTAAAAGTTTTAACTTGGGACAGGTACGAAGGTACGAATTTTGCGATGTAAGCATCTCCTCAATTCCGGTGCGTAGATTTTGAGATGTTTCCCAGTTTATAGTGGTGTAAATTAAAATCGAAATAATATAGTGTTATAAGGTATCGTAGCATTATCGTGTTCATAAATTTATTTTTAAGTAATTTTTGATGTGGTACTAACAGTACAGCAGCAAAGTAAAAATGTAATAAAATAAATACTTTATTAGATTTTGGCAAAGCGTTAATATTATTATTAGTAAACTTTTTTTTCGATTTAATAAGACAAGAATCCATTATTAACTTATTGCTAGTCGAATATAATTTGAAAAAAATATTGTTTAAAGATTTAATATTTGGCAGAAAATATGGAAGCCAATGCCATAATTGATATGCGATATATGGTAATGATCAAAGGGTGAGGATTGAGACCTACCGAGGTAATGAATACCCAATTATTTCGTGATTATAGACAGAACGTTCATTTAAATGTACTCGTATTCTGATTTTTAAAACGGTGGTTTTTTTTTATTATTAATTTTTAAAATGTTTGTGTTAGAACTAACTTATAACGAACTTATTTCGTGAATTAAACTTATGTCATTACAATACAGTCAGTTAATGTAAGTAAAATGTACACAAAAAATTAATTTTAGTTACTATAGTTTATAAATCTAATTAACTAATATGATTATTAATCTCTTTGCTATCTATTGTTAATATTTATATTATTTCTTATTTATTTATTAGTGTCAGTCACAATTAAATATATTTAATTTCATAGTTAAAAAGGCCATATATTCTGTGGACATCCAATAAAAAAACTTGTTTTCCAAAACTACACGAGGTGACTTACTGGTCCCATTCACGTTACGTCCGATGATCTTATTGGAACCATTAGGTTGCGTCGCTGAAGGGGTGTGCGGCGCGGGGGGAGCTCTCCGTTCCGTTTCCTCGCCCGGGCTCTCCATATCGCCCCTCTCGCTCGCACACATCAACCCGCCAATTTGAAAACTTCACAAAACTTCAAGTGTCAACAATTTGACATTGTAAAAAAAAATGTTTTCACAGATAAAAAATATATATTTCACAGATTATAAAAATATGAATATAATTTGAAGTTTGCGCGTATTTGGCACGAAAATTTCAGCTGTCACGTTAGCGGTTTGAAGCGCGCGTCGCAACTGACGGGCTCGGGCCGCGAGTGGAGCCCTACGCTGCAGATGCAACGCCCCGCCCAGCACCCCACGCGCTCCCTCCACGTGGCCCGTGGCCCACGGCCGCTTTCCTTGCCCTCGTCTCTTACATAAAAAAGAACATAAAGGACTCGTCAGACCTACGAATATTTGTTAATGTGTGAGTGAATAGTTTATAAGTGTTGGTGTCTTCACGTAGGGGGATCGGAAGGGTACATACACACTTGAGGGACGACGGGTCGTTTTTTTAATTTCCAAATCGGTCTTACACGTATCGATTGCGTCGTAGTAAAATTTATGAGTAATATCCCTTAACAGAAAAGTCCTAATTATTTTTTCGTTTCTTTTCTTTGATGACAATTATTTAGTTATAACTTTTATGTATACTATCAAGTAAAATATAATAATAGCAAATTCTATAAACGTAAAATAAATAAAATGTAACTAGGCAGCTTGTCACGTCTTGATAAAATGGTGGCTATTCTAACAAAAGCTTTTATTGACTATTACAGTCAACATAAAAAGTCACGGAACACGCATTTATTTCCTATCTTCAATAAATTAAACTATATTGTATAATACGCCACCACAATTAAATAATATAACTGAAAGCAATATAAGATTATAAAAATTAAATACAACCACAACGTCACTGATGTAAGTTGGCGGGAAAAGTCCTTATAATTGTTTTCCACTAATATATAAATTGAGAGATAAATTGCCTAAAGCCTAACTGGAAAGCAGGCTACTTACCTCATTTTATTTATTAGGAAATCAGCTTTGAGGCAGGCGTCAAACAAAGATGATTGGAAAGTTCTGGGGGAAGCCTATACCCGAAGAATGGCATTAACCACAATTAATCATTTATTATATATGATTTATAAAAAAGTTTTGAAGAAAGAATGCGTTAACAATATAATGATATAACGATGTAGAAGTGCGAAAACGTAATAAACCGCAAAATTAAAATCTTACCACCAGCGCGAAAAATAAAACGTTTGAAATTTCTTAAAAAAAATTGTATCTAATCATTCAAAAACAGTCGGTTTCAACGTTGTACTAAATTCTCTATTGGACGCAGTCATTTTTTTCTAATAAATCAGACAATGCAATAAAAAAATTGACATCTATCATTTACAAATGACAATATAAGCCTTTTTTCAGATAAATACAGTTTATTATATACTAAAATTATTATATTTTATACATCGTCATCCTTGTTACCTGTCTGTCTACAACAAAGGCCTCATCCAACATTTTCCATTGACTCCTATCTCTGTTTCACCTATTTTTTTAGGATAGGAAGGCAAACGAGCAGGCGTGTTACCTTATGGAAAGCCGCCCATAGACATACGCAGCGCCAAAGTCAGGGCGAAATTAAGCCAATGAGATCGTTATAATTATAACTATTGTGTAAATTTTGTTATTAAAAGTCTAGCAATATTTTAGACTCGAATTATTATGAACCACTCTAACTAACCTGACCTTTGTACTACAAAATGTTGTTAAATCAATAGTCAAAAGGCGGAATAGAATACAAGACTTAAAATCATAAGGGATTACTCTTACGATTTTACCTTTACCAACTGAGCTAATGCTTGTTTCTAACGTTTAAATCGATTTAAATAAAAATTAAAATCGATT
The DNA here is from genome assembly GCA_031353405.1 of Baronia brevicornis. Taxonomy (NCBI): domain Eukaryota; kingdom Metazoa; phylum Arthropoda; class Insecta; order Lepidoptera; family Papilionidae; genus Baronia; species Baronia brevicornis. The sequence continues at coordinate 380,687 of JASFAT010000793.1, read as the reverse complement.
TAAATAAAACTTATATATTCTTTTTTTTTGCCTAATTTAAAACGTTCTTAATTTAAAAATATGAGCGCCGTTGAGGAATTTACGAGGGAAAAACGCTCATAATAAGAGCCGGTTCGGAATGAAAGCTCTCGGAGACAGATTAACACATGTAACCTATATTTCGCTTTAAACATGGGCAGTTTTTTGCAAATCACCCGGCACCGTTGCCAGGTCGGCCATTTTATAACTTTTTTATCGTTTCCACGAAACTGGCCACTTACGGGGCCCACAGACGAATTAAGCTTTTGCAACTGATTATCATTTTTAATTTGATCCCGGCACGAACGTTTCGGCCGCGAATTTGTTTTTATGCTTATCGTGAAATTTTTGCTTAGGCTAGAGCACTTTGATTAATTTTAAATTTCTTAGTGTACCTATGGCTGGCCCGTATAAAAACCTAGTAAGTGAATTTTTTTTATTTAAATTTTATATTAGATACCTAAACAAAAATATAAGTAAATATTTTGTTCCCAACTTTTTAAATGTAACGCGTTAAGAAATTCAAAAAGCGTATTCTAACGTGTAACATCTTATCGCGGGGTATGGGGTAAGTGAAATCATAGATCGAGACGCCGCCTCGATTCAGGCTACGCTCCCCTCCACTCGAATCTATATAGGGTCTCTTTAAACGTGGCCGTGAGCATATGATAGAGGGTGAGCCGACATCGATTTCATCGATGTAAATTGAAAAGTGTAACATATAATATAGTATTAATATGAATAAGATATATATGTACAATAAAATGGAAGAATAAATTAACATAATTTTGAAGAATTTTATTAGAAGAAGCACCTAAAGTTCCCGGGTGTCGCCGTGAAGAAGTACGGCGGGCACGCCATAGTACCTACATCCGCATACAATGTCAATGTTACGAACATGATCGAAATATTTTAAGTTAAATAGAATTTTAAGATTCCGCAGTCCAGCCGTTGGAATGTATCGTAGTCCCTATCGAAGCTCACAAGTATTTCCATTAATATATTACCTTTTAAACGGCATCGGTGCTTGGAATGGGTGCCCGGTATGTTCTCACGGTGTACGGAATCCATCCAAGATCACTTTCTTCACCTCCGCGTAACGACATGGAAAACTTCCCAGATATACCTAAATGGTTAGCACTGTAATGTAGTCTTACATATGTTTCAAATCAAAAAATTTTTTTAAATATATTTTTAATGGATTTATTATCAGCTACTAGTACGGAAAATATTTCGACATTCAACAGGACAGGATATACTCTCAATATTGGTAGAAAATAATCAGTAAGCATGAGTTTATTGATTATTTACTACTTAATAATTATACATTGAAAGGCGAATAAAAGCTGGTAATCAGGTTAATGGAGCCCTGTACTCCTTTATGAAAAATCATAATGTGTCTAAAACGGCCCAACTGGCGGTTCATCAGGGGGTGCTTGTTCCGACTGATGTACGGTAATGTAAGTTGAGTATACCAGAAGAGTCATTAAAGCAGATTTAAGAAATTTGTGTGGTGTTACTTTGATGATAGAATAAGAAATGAAGATATAATAGAGCGATGTGGAGTAAAAGGTGTCGTGACAAAAGTTGAGAAAGGGATGCTTAGATGGTTTGAGCACATAGAGAAGATAGCTGAAACACGACTGGCAGAAGAAATTTACGTTGCGAATGTAGATGGAAAGTCGGTAGAAGAAGACCACGGAAAACGTACCTTGCCCCAATTGCTGAAGTATTTAAGAAAGGCCAGGTCAAGAGAACCCTTAACCGGCGGGCTTGATTGAGGAGAGAGTAATGAGTGTGGGAGAAGCAAGGAAAGTATGCCGAGATCGTAGCAGTGGAGATCTGTAGTCTCTGCCTACCCCTACGGGAGGCAGGCGTGACGATATGTATGTATGTATTTATGTATGTACTAATTATAACCTGATTCTGCTACTAGACATCCTAATACTATAAAATTAAATAGCGTTTATAGACTTCAAATATTGTTCGTTACACTGTATAAAAGGTAATATAAGCAAATGTTATATGGGTCTCACATTTTCCCATAGTGGTCGTAGAAAATATGAGCGGTGAATGTTTTTGCCTTTGGTTTCACAAAAAGGCACCGTCAAAGAGTTTCCCACAGTGGCTCACAGTTACTCTATCATCATATCGACATATTTCTAGCGATCCAGTGTTACGACAGCCTTTCACCGGCCCGAGGAAAAACCTACACTGCCTTAACAGTCCGTCTGATATTATTTACAGAAAAACCGAGGCCTTCAAAACGGCGGGAAATGCAATTTGAGCGGGAAGTTATTTTTCTTTGACAGCCATAATTTGTTTATAACTATTATGCTTGTGTCAAGTAAAATATAATAAAATCAAGCATCTTGAAATGTACTCGTTACGTTGTCTTGACAAAATGGCGGCCATTCTACCAAAACCGTTTATGGACATTAGCAGTAAATTTTAATAGTCACGATATACAGATTTATTTCATAACACTTCACTTCTACGCGTTAATCAAACTATATAAAGTAATAAGGCTACCGTAATTACACAATATATCTGATAATCATGATATGAGAGTGAAATAAAAACACAATGTCACTGTGTAAATTGGCGGGAACAGGCCAAGCAGGATATTTTTGTCTTTGACACATTTTTTTTACGTTATAATTAGGTATACTAGTATATTATGCCAGTGTGAAACAAAATATTTTTTTTCGGTCTAAATGTCTTGATAAAATGGTGGCCGCTTGAACAGACTTACTATGAATTTTAAAATCAAACTAAATAATCACGTTATTAGCGACTTGAATGGCACAATGATGAATTGTTTGTTTTATAAACAAGAACTCGTGGGTTCGCATCTCGCAACGAGATATATGTTTGATATTTATCCTCGTCATATATGTATCCACGACACAGATAGTCCTAGTTTAAGTCCTTGAGTACGTTTCTTTTTTTTTCATGCGTTGATTTAATAACATTTTTTTCGCGCCTTAATCAAACTATATTAAACAAAACGCCAAAATAATCAAAAAAAAAATATTAAATATAATCTTTTTTAAAATAATTTAACAATTAGCTTATAAAGTAAGTTTTTGGCTTTAACAGCTTTATCGAATACTGCGTATATTAAGTAAAATATATTTGGGAATCTGCGCAAATCGTAGATTCCATTGGCTCGACGCTGTGTCGAAGGTGTGTGTGTGTGTGTGAGTGTGTGTATGTGTGTGTGTGTGTTGATTTTAATTTTGTCAAGACGCTACGAATCTAAGTAACTATGTTCCCTATTAGTCCCCTAAGCCCTAAGGTCTAGGGAATGAAAAGTTATGAACGCCTATGTCCAATAGTTCCCACTGTGTATTACAGACTATTAATGATGACGATGACTAAGCCCTAAAATGAAGAATCTTCTATTAAATACATATGTTTACTAATCTCTTCTTTTTAAGTGGACACGCTGTTTTCGTGGCCCCCCCGGTCACAGTAAGGCACTCTCGAATGACAATTTTCTCACGACCGACCTCACCTCGCGCTGCCTTCGCGAATTCCGTACACATCGGCTCATTTTCATCACTAAACTACGCACTAACATAATATCTGAGTCTAAATGAATTTTAAGCCACCACGCCTTAAAATATCTAAAAGTAAAATTCTAATAGCTCCGACGGCTGTATATAGGGAGGCCATTATGTTCGCATAGATTGTGGACATTTAATATTCATTTCTAAAGGTAACGCGTATTACGCTACGTTCCAAGGTCACACCACATCGAACTAGTATTCAAAATTAATCCAACCAATTAGAAACTTTAAGCATAAACTTTATTTCATATTAGTGCTTGGAAATATCTTATAAGAAATAGAATAATATATCCTCTTATAAGTTTTCCATAGTGGAATTTAACAATTGTGTCTGTCGATATTTCTAAGTTTATATGTATATTTATTACGAATACATATGTATTATACATATAAGTACATAATTATGCATAATATTATATAAAAAATTTAGATGATAGAAATTTTATCGATATCGATAATACGTCAGTAGCCCACACCAATTTATATATTTTAACACCGTGTCCATCCAACAATTATTTGGAAGAAATCCCTATTTAAGATAAGACTGCCCTTTGTAAATTAACAATATTGTAATCAATTATTGTATAAAGTTGTTTTTGGTGTACAATAAAAAATGTATCTATGTATATATACTAACCTAATGTAAGTAATTTACTAACATATGGGTTTTGGTTACTTGAATAAATGAATGAACTTTTTGTAAACAATTTTTGTATTCAATTATTCGATGTTGTTATGTGCAATAAAAAGTTTTAAGGAATAAATAAATAAAATAACATAATTGTACTTTATATATTGTTAGCCAATTAACTGAAATTAAAATATTTTTTTCCATTTTATTAAAATAACATTTGACAAATGAAATGTTATTGTCATATTAAAAAAAAATAATTTGAAGTTGATATCGAAACGCAATAGATGGCACCATGTAATGAAATTCCACAAAGTGTATTTTGGCGATTTTGGCGATTGGAATTACAATGAATCTCGTCCCGACTATTACATTCAAAATCGAAAAGGCATACAAAGACAATAATTAATGAACAAAGAATCCAAAAATAGATTTGCTTCAGCATAACAATTCAAAATAACAATATTTTATTTTTCAAACAAATGTAATTACTACAAAACAATTCCTAAAATACAGCTCAATATTCAAATTACATATTTATATGAAATTCATATAATTATATTTTATATTTTACTTAATTATTTTATATAAACCAGCATTATTCTTACTTCATTTGCCAACAGATGGCGCCACAATACATATAAAATTAAGTTTTGTCCATTGCATAAAATAATTTAATTCTAATACGCCGACGTGTATATGGTCACTCTTATACATCGTATGAATCAGGCCGAGAATCCTTGGCGGTTCTGCAATTGATACCGGGCTAGAATTTATCGATGTTAGTTTTTTTACATCAGTTTTCAGGTTTGTGATATTACGGTACAGTTATATATTTATGACTGAGCTGTATGACAAAAAATAATGTATTTATTAATAATGTTCGAACAGTGTTAAAGTTTTACGACCTAATTAACCAAGTGACGCAGCTACCGCTTTCGGAGTCAATGGTCATGACTTCAAGTCCCGCAGCGGTATAATTATATATATATATATATATATATATATATATATATATATATATATATATATATATATATATATATATATATATATATATATATATATATGGCCTTAAGTATTCCGAAGCTGGGTGCCTCACCGATTTTACCAAGATTTTAAGGTCTATTCCTCCAAAAAGAGGTGGGTCTGTGCCTAGCAGTGGGACATATATGGCTTGTAAAAGAAGTCTTACATAGATCGATATGATAATGGAACCTTTAACAAACAACTCTTATATCAACCGCTGGCAACACATGTCATAACAACAGTTGTCTTTGGGTGGCCTTGATTGCTTTCCATCAGGCAACATACTTTTCTTTTCTTTTCTTTGATGGCAATTAGTTATAACTATTGTGCCAGTGTCAAGTAAAATACGATAACATCAAACCTCTTCAAATATAACTTGTCAACTTAGCACGTTACGTCTTGATAAAATGGTAACTATTCAATCAAAACTTCTATGGACTTTTTCAGTCAACTTAAACAGTCACGATACACGCATTTATTTCATATCACTTCACTTATATGCCTTAATCGAACTATATTGTGTAATATGCTACCACAATTAAACAATATAACTGATAATAATATAAAAGATTATGAAAATGAAATAAAAACACAACATCACTGATGTAAGTTGGCGGGAAAAGTCCCAACATACTTGTATCGTTTGCCTCCCAATCTGGTAAAAAAACAACATACACTTTATTTATTTCCAAGTTTCCGAAATAAAGTATATTTGGTTGCGTAGCCAAATTTCTTTATTTGTTCCCAATGGAACTAATCAATTATTTGTGCCTAATTTGTTCGCTAAGAGAAATACACGTACCTCCTACTTATTTACATGCAAGACTCTGATAATCGGGTTAAAACTATCTAGCACTCCAGAACGTAAACATACACTCTAGACACTAAAATAATACTATTCTAAGATCATATTTTAGAGATGGTATTATAACATTAATATTATTTAGTTTTTCGGTTCATTTACAAAATATATGTGTTGGACCCACTTTAAATGAGCTAATAAGATTTTTACCGCCAAGATACATCAGTAACGTTGACTGTTTATTTCATTTTTAAAATCTCATCTTATTATCAGTTACATTGTTGAATATATACGCCACCATGTATTATTATTGCTCAATATAGTTTAATAAAGACCTAGAAGAGAATGAAATAAATGCATGTATTGTATTTTTTTAACTTGACCGCAAAAATTCATACAAGTTTTGGCAGAACGTCCACTATTTCACCAGAACGTAGCATGACACGATAAATTTATAATACATTTCAAGATAGGTACTCCTTATTATTTTACTTGACATATAATTATAATAAATGACGTTGGAATATTATTTCATTTCCATAATCTTGTATTATTATCAATTATATTGTTTAATTTTGGTGGCGTATTATACAATATAGTTCGATAAGGCGTATAAGTAAAGTTATATGAAATAAATGCGTGTATTGTGACTTTTTAAGTTGACTGAAAAAGTCCATAGAAGGTTTTAGTAGAATAACCACCATTCTATCAATATGTAACGTGATAAACTGACTAGTTAGTTATATTTTAAGAGATGTTATTGTATTTTACTAGTTATAACTAATTGCTTTAAAAGAAAAAAAAATATATTATCTACTCTAACAGAAATATTTTCAGAAAGTAGTAATTTCATATTGTTCGAGGGCGAAAATCAACAGCGGACCGCAAAATGCGTACAAAAATATTCTTTAGCCGCAAAAACTTATAGAACTCATAGTAGGTATTTCATCGACGTCGTCAGTTTATTGAGCAGACTCAATGTTTTTATCTAAATTCCCCAGACCGCGGCACGGCGGCTTTTTGCCGACCCTCCCGAGTCTGGGAACTCTCATCACGGGCAAAAAGTGAACGGAGGGCGCCTTGGCGATGCTAAACGAGGCAAAAAAGGCCACAACATACGGGTGGAATTAATGCGGCAACTCTTTTAATTTTCTTCAAGAAAGTGCAAGAGGAAACGGTGTAATGAGTGGCTGCAGACAAAAACACTCTGTATAATGACATTACCCGTTTAAATGGTTTATTTTTCTTGTACTGAACCAGGTTTAAACACGCTTCTTGGTATTATGGATTATTATGTTGTATTACAAGCGTCTTTAAAGTTTTTTTTTAATTTGATCTCGTGCGTGGCCGTGGCTACTGATGGACATATACACAAAAATAATGGATTTTATAATCATGGGAATAAAGATTACTAAACTTTATCTCTCTTTGGTAAAATATCTACATCGTTTTCTACCGACATAGATAGTCATGTTCTATGCTAAATAATTATTAGACAGCAACAGGGCGGTTTGTTCAACAACAAGATTAAGAAACCTTCCTGTACCTTTTGTGTCGCGGTTGTCCATGGGCGGCGTCGATTGCTTTCCATCAGGCGACACGCTTGCTCGTTTGCCCTCCTATCCCATAAAAAAAATTACCCAGATAACCTATGAAAATTCATTTTAAGCTTCTTAAAAAAAAAAGGAAATCACATATTGTCCTTTCCATCAACAAATTAATTTTTAATTTTTTAATTAACCTTAAATTTTTTTTAAGTTATCGGCATCGTCATCATATTAAAAAGACAAAGCGAAAATATTATAGGAACTGTTTCGAACTGCGAGCGACAATTGCATAATGCAAATTGCAAGTGACAATTGCATAATGCGGCGAATCACTATTTGGAATAATTATTTGTATTCACGACCCATAGGTCCGAAGACAAACAGTTTACTAATAAGCCATTTCGAAAGTCTTTTTAATCTAGACATTTTAATCTAGATTAACTTACAGCGCCATCTGTTGTATATAGTTAACACTTTTATGATCACAAACGTTATATTAACGTTTCTCCTACTGCAATTACCATTAATATCAGCTATGTTAGTGTCAAATACATTAGTTTACCTATAGTATTACACATTTCTTACCCTGCAGTTATCACTATACCAATCATTAATTAACCCTTGGTTTCGAATGAATGAGTTATAATTATTTAGTGTACCAAATTTCCGCTGGCAGGTCATCATTGTTGCCATTATCAAAACGATAGAATAGTTAAACTAATTTATCAATAATGATTGTAATTCTATGAATTATAAATAATACAACTTTGTTTTTTTTTCATTCCGTAACGGCAATTAGGTAATATATAACATCGATACTAATATTAATAGCTAAGTATCCACTTTCTGATTATCATACACAAAACTTTTTATTTGTAATCACCATTTTATTATCATATTCAACCTGCGACATTTCACTATTTGACATAAATTTTTCCCAAGACACATCCCCTAACCTGAGCATCGGTTACATGAATTCAGATTCTGTTAGCTAGCCTTAGCCTTGTACAGATGACAAAAGTTAGTCTCTAACCCGGAAGCAACCTTCATTATACATGTTATTTTGCAACAAACGTGACCAGCTTAAAAAGTTGCTCACTTGAAAAAATTTGTCGGTGAAGGTAATTTTCCGACGGATTTCTTTACTTCATTAGTTCATGAAGATATAAATGACCAAAATGCTTACCAATAATAAAATTATAGTATGTTTAATTGCCATCAACGAATTATTAGAACGTAAACGTAAAGCAATATTGAAACGAATGTATCGAGTATTATTCGTGCTTACTAGTATCGAATCGTATCTTGATCGAAGGACGAGGTCGAAATTTAAACATGACAACACTGGACCTGACGCTGTCTGTTGAAATTTTGAATTTTGAAAAAAGTGACTCGACGTAACGACTTTTAATCTAATATCAAACTTTTCGTTAGTGAACAATTTTTTGTTGTTTGTAAAAGAAGTTTAGACGTCTTATATATTAGCGTTAGTGAAAATAAAAACGTTTATTTATCAACAGTTGTGTGTGTTGTGTAGATATGGCGTCGGAAAAAATATGTAGAAAGGAGAAAAATCAGAACATTCAGGTGTTCGTGAGGCTAAGGTATTTGTTTTTGTAAAGAGCATAACAATTATTTTCTTTATGTTATTGTAAGCCAAATTTACCGTTCTATATTTTATGAGAAGTTTTATTTTATTTTGGTTTTCTTATTTTCATAGTCATAGATCCATGGTACACTAGATTTTTAAATGTTCTATAATTTAAAAAAAACATTTGGATATCTGTTTTATTTAATATATCTTGCTGGAATTAATAACTGTTTTTACTTATTTCACTATAAAGATTAAAATTAATTTTAATAAAAAATTTATTTTAATGTGTATTATAATTGAATACAGTAAATTAAAATATTTGGAAATTAAGGTCGAATAATTATATTAATTAGATTAATCTAGACGTATTTCCCACTCGCCATCATCTTGTCATCTATTGATGCCATTGGCCTACACTCTCAGTAGCTACAATGGAAATCGAAAATTTATTTTCATAATTGGAGTAGTGACTGCTGCCCTTCCACTGGTGCTCATAGTTAGCTCTTGCAACTCAATATTGTTAAGAATCGGAAATACCAAACTGATAATAAATAAAGGATAATTTAAGCCTAAGCCTTTCAATTTTGAATATAAATTACGTTTAATATAATAAAATGATGTAAAGCCACACCTATAGACATCTGCTATTTCATAGGCATGGTAGAAGCATTGCCGGCATTTTAGAAATTTGTAGGTTTGTTTTAGGAAAATTACAATATTGTATTAGTTCAGAAACACCGTTGGATGTTGCTGTAATAAAGAAGCAATAACTCAATTACATATGAAAGCTTTTAAAGAACTAGGGCAAGTTTGCCCAGACTGATTTCAAAATACATATATATTAGCTATAAGTGTTAATGAACCAGACTGGTAATCACTCCTTATAGAACTTTTTATTAAAAAGTTACATGGGTTATACTCTATAATCATTATTATTAATATTGCATATATAATAAATGTGTATAGGCCTCTGAACCAGCGAGAGCGTGACATAAGATCATTGGGTGTTGTGGAAGTACCAAGTCCTAAAGAGGTGGTGGTACGACAATCGCAACACTCCAACCATACCAAGCGCTTCACTTTTGATCGTGCCTTTGGACCTGATGTAAAGCAGGTAATAAAAATGAGTGCTTTCCTATATATTTGTGTTATAAGATTATCGTTGTATCAATTTCATTTGTGTTATAGACATAATGGTCATGATTGGATGAAATTTGAGCTTAATTTGTGAATTTTTATTTATTTTTCTGTCCTCCATTTCCATATAAACGTTATACCAAATCTTATATTTCTTTGTGCATACAATGTACTTAAAAAGGGGTACAAGGTTTTTTTTTTCCCATATTATGTATAAATATAATGTAAAACAACACTTACAAGAATTTCAATTGTCAACAACAATGTTTAAAGCATTATCAATAACACAGAACATATTTGTTGTAAGTAGAAATTTTTATATATTTTAGTTTTATACAACATTTGAATTAGAAAACAAATGGTGTGGAATGGTCTGGGTCGCTTTCCAAATATTCTATTCCATTCCACCATTCGACAAAGTTTTTCTTTTCTTATTCAAATGGTGTGAAAAACTAAAATATGTCATTACACCACATATGTTTTCTGTTGTCAATATAGAAATGAGCCAGTATCCCTTCTTCTCCTTAGTTCCCTTTCTGTTTCTCCCACTTTGTTCACCTTTTTCATAGACAGGAAACATCTGTGAGATTCATTTAGCAGTTCCTTACTATCAGGTGGCTTAATTTTCCCCCTTGGCTAGGGAGCCAAGGGGGTAATTGTAAAGTATCAAAATGTTAGACTAATGCGTTTTACTTAGCACAATCTTTGGGGTCAACACATGATTAGGGATTCTGTACAGAAAAATTGTTCCTTTACCCGAGAACTGTGCTAAGTAAAATGCATAAGTCTAACATTGTGATAGCTTCCTAAAAACGCTTCTCAAATCCAAATAGGCATCGATTTAAAATCCATTGTGGTGATAATTTCCAGGTGGATGTATATCAGGAGGTGGTAAGCCCATTGATTGATGAGGTGTTAGCTGGCTACAACTGCACAGTATTTGCATATGGGCAGACGGGCACAGGGAAAACCCACACCATGGTGGGAGAAAGTAGCAGCGATGAAACACACTGGCAGGATGTTAGTAAATACATTTTATTTTCTTTCTAGCCTTGTTCAGAAGTTTGACAAAAAAGCTATAGCTAATTTGGTAAGGCTCGGTTTACAATTTGTACTTTGTGAGATCTTCTATTGGTGTGAACTATTTTCTTAGTACAAACTATTAATTAGCCTTTTGAAATAATTAACAAGAATTCTAGTAATATTAAAAACATTACCAGTCTTTAAAAAAAATGTGCTAAAGGACTATGTGAAGTGATTGGTAAAGTTATCAAGATACATGAACTATCCCAAAGATAGCTAGACATAAAACCATAAAGCCATAAGCCAATAATTTTGAGTTATAATCAGACTGTTGTGAGTGGTAATAGATACCAATGGAGCAAACTAAAAAGCATATTGCCTGATAGTAGTCAATGCCTCACATTAACATCTATAACACGAGACTACTAGTAGACATACTAAAGTGTTGCTGACTTGGTAGAAATGTGAGAAAAGTCTTGTTTTTTTGAAGGTTCAATGGGAATTTATGAAGGATATTGGATTAGTTTGCTTATACTAAGCGGCTCATTCCACAGAGTGATGGTGTATGGAGAGAATTTTAAGACATTGTTGACAGTTTTCACCAATTTTTCAAACCAATTTGTTTTTTTCTTCCCCAGGATCCACAGGCTGGCATCATCCCCCGAGCACTGAGTCAATTATTCGATGAACTGAGACTTTCCAACACGGAGTACACCGTGCGAGTCTCCTATCTTGAACTGTACAATGAGGAACTTTTTGATCTACTCTCGACTTCCGAAGACAACTCCAAGCTAAGAATATATGAGGATGTAACAAGAAAGGGTTCTAATATTGTGAATGGTCTTGAAGAGATTACGGTATGCCTCTCATGATTAATGGTATTGAATCTTAGTTATTAAAATCATTGGATCTATTAAAATGATTTGTGGTTCAAAATTATTTCATTGATCAATAATCAAACAGCCATAACTATCCACATCTTGACATCAGCTTCCCTAAAATTCATGCAAAAGAACTTTTAGTACATAAAAAATTTGGGATAGAAGTATAAAGGTATATATATTTTCTTAATCAACTTCGGCCTTAATCAATGAATCAAGATTTCACTTTGTGGTATGGATGGTATAACGGGCTGGTTTCTGCGACTTGATGTCATCATGCACCTATTTTGCATGTTGCCTTTCACTTTTGCAAAATTTAAATTTAATTCAGCATAAATTGTATTAATACACTTCACAATAACAATGCAATCTCATTGATAATTAATAGCTTTATGAATTTTCTATGGATTATCATCGATCAGTACACCTGTTGACCTCCCTTCTACATTTGACTGATAAGGGAATGCATTTTGATTTTATTACTCAAATAGGCACAAGTCTACATGTGCTAGTAATTTGTACTAGTATTTTCACAAAGTGCATAGTGATCGCATTGAAAGTATTCAAAAGAAACTGCTATATGTTGTGTTATAGAAATCATGCAAATCTAACGAAAACAGATGGCGAAAATATGATATGCAGTCACTAAAATCGCGTCGTGATTGGCATGATTTGATTTACTTATATGAAATAATCCACTTGCTTATTGACACTCCAAAACTGCTCTCTCATTTAAATTTTAACACCTGTATTAGATCACATGATCTCTATAAAATGTTTAGTATTAAATCTTATCCAAATAATATATCACATTATAATACTGTACTCAATTGTCGCCTATACAATAATATATTAATTGTACACAGTACAAAAACATTTGATATTTTCTATATTAACCAACGAATTTATTAATGGAGTCAGGCGTTACTTTGCGGAAATCCATCACTATATGGACAGTCAAAAGTTTTACTTAGCTAAGATCCGCGACAACGTGTTTTGCTTGTCGCGGATCTTAGCTAAGTAAAACTTTTGACTGTCCAATGAATTTACACCAACTGAAGTGATCATTCCGGGGTATATTTGGCGGCCGATAGATCACACGTGAGATTATTGTTATCCTTATTTATATCCTGTCTTTATATTTCTTTAATTTTATTATATTTCATTGTAATATAAGAATGAATAAGTAACCCTATTTTTATTATGAAGCTATGCTGTGTGCAAATCTTAAGAGTTACAGTCCGGGCATTATTAAGTTTATATTATATATGACTCTTTCTAAAATAAATAAATAAATTTGCTTCAATAGTCGCCTTATACAATTTTCCTATGTTAGAAACAGGGAGGCCCTATTTTATGCCAACGCAAGAATGTACTAAATGACCTTAAACTCACAGGTGTATAACAAGAATGAAGTATACAAAATTATGTCTCAAGGACAAGAACGAAAGAGAATGGCGTCCACACTAATGAATGCTCAGTCCAGGTGAGAAATATTCGTGTTAATTTTTTTATGGGATAGGAACACAAAAAAGCTGGTGTGTCACCTGATTCAAAGAAATCAAAGCCACCCATAAACATCTGCAGTGCCATAGGCAGTGCACAAGCATTGCTGGCCTTTGAGAAAAGTGTCATTACGGCAGGGGGTATGGTCCTCCAGAATTCAACCACTCTCCCGACGAAACATGGTAGCTAAGCTATGCAGATGCCGGTTTTACCAGGATACCGGTAACATTAACAAACCTTATGGTGAGATAGGCTCTAACGTATTATTATATGCTGCATCATTGGGTAAGCACGTCCAGGGGAGAACCCCACTCTTACTACTGTTACTGCACTTCATTGAATGGTCAGAACTGGAAACCCATTCTTTTACAACCTTAGAGTCCTTGCTATTGCAGATATCTATAGGCGGTGATAACTTATCTCACTTGTATAAATAAAACCTATGGATTTGTCAACGAAATATAAATGTTATTGAATGAGTGATTGCTTTTATTAGCATTTATTTCATTGATTATTTCATAACTGTATTCGATTCGAGAATTTTAAAACATTTCAAGCGTAAAGAAACTGACGTCATTAATTTACATTACAATGTGCATGCATCCCTTCTACTTCTCAACAATTGTGCAAAATAGAATGATCTGTATTAGTTTTGCAGTGTGATTGCGTTTTAGATTTTTTTTTCTCAATACTTAAACATGTTAAAAAGTTGATTTGAATATTGCAGCAACCAACCCCATGACAAAACATATTCGCTATCCTTGTAAGTTCTGAGAAATCAATTGTATTTTTAATTTGTTTATGTTTCCTCTGATCATGAACAAATCACTTAAATAATTAAAATTTTTACTAAAATTCAAATGATGAATTTTTCATAAATTATTCATTAAACTGTTTCAGTTCGATTCAAATTAAAAAAAAATTATTCAAGTTAATTTATTAAATACTTTTGGATTTTGTTTGAACAATAATTTTACCAAGAAAAACCGGTAAATGAGACGTTAAATAAACTTATATATTTTTTTGGGCGTGGTTACTGCAATTTCATTTTGAGGAAGCATATTCAAATGAATTAGATGCTGTTTAGTTATTTTTCAGTAGTTTTTGCAGTTAGCTCAACAATTATCACTTCTAAAAAACTGAATACTCTCCCACTTCTACCACATAATTAAGAGCATTCTTACATAAAAGAATACACATGTACAGGCATACGCACAAATAGGCACACTCGCACACACACACACACGCACATATAGGCATACTCGCACATAGACTCATTCACATATAGGCATACTCGCAGACGCACAAGCACATATAGGCATACTCGCACACAACACATACACATAGAGGCATACTCACACAAAGAAATAGGCATACTTGCACATAGGCACATGCACATATAGGCATACTCGCACATAAATACATGCACATACAGGCACACACACGATTTTATTATGTATGGCCAAATTTCTATCAATAGTTTACGTAAATTATGTAATTTCATGACTAGCATAGACACAACTCTGGGCTCGAAGATACAGGTAAACACAGTCCACCGACATTTCAATCAATAAATAAATTTCAAATTTTATTGATTATAAATGACTTGTCATAACAATATTCTATAATTCATATCATTAGCTTATTCCTACTTTTTAGATCTAATTTTTATTGCGTGTTTCATCTTGTTTCATGTTGATACATATTTCACTGTCCTATGTTAATAGTATAAATATTATTTTTCCATAAACTATATCAAGTCTTTATTACTTTTAGTATTTATTACCATGGTTAACCTATTTCAGCCGCTCGCACACAGTGTTCACAATTGTGATACACATGAGGGAAAACAGCCCCGAGGGTGAGGAATTAGTGAAGATTGGCAAGTTGAACCTGGTTGACTTGGCCGGATCAGAGAATATCAGTAAAGCCGGGTCAGACAATCCAGCTAAGAAGGAAAGAGCAAGGGAGTGTGTTAATATCAATCAGTCACTCCTGACCCTTGGACGGGTGATCACTGCATTGGTAGAGCGACATCCGCACATACCTTACAGGTAAGGTATCAGAAGAATCTTCCTCCTTCACCATTAGTCTACCTCTCATATCATAGTCACTTTAAATGTATCCCTGCAAACGATCTTTTAAATTTTTCGAATATTCATAACATATTTATCTTGTTTCTTTTGATGATATTTTATACTTTTATTATATCAATTAAACAATGTAAGTACTGTTTTAATACATTGATAAATGTATCACTAATGTAACAACTTTATAATTTGAAAATATTAAAACTTTTTATATTATATTACTTCTTTAAAAATCCGTAATTTTAAAATATAAAAGAAATAAATTGTTATATAGAAACAAAAAGGTTAGTCCAATTGACGTCTTTCGATAGAAATGTCACATTTGCGGCATAAGAAATTGAGACTATATATAATGATACATAAAATGTAAATTGATAAAGTGTGAATAAAGTATGAATAAGATATAAATGTACAGTGAATAGCAAAATAGACGATCGATTGGCTCAGTGGCGCGGCCCTCCGCCCACGCAGTCAATGGTCGCGGGTTCGATTCCCGCATCGGAATAAATATTTATATGGATTTATAAATGTTTATTCCGAGTCTGGTAACTCCCCCAATCCGCATTTCCTTTCCTTTTTTTTCTATCCTTTTCCTTCCTGTCCGCCAATCCACTGTCTGCCGTGCCAATGGATGCGTGGTTATGAGCGAGCCTAGTCGAAAGCGTGCCGATCGTCCCGGGATCGGGCTCCCCCGGGTGCACTATGGTGCCTTACCTCAGCATGCAGGGCTCTGCTGGGGTTGACCTATATATATATATATATATATATATATATATATATATATATATATATATATATATATATATATATATATATATATATATATATATATATATATATATACATATATACATATATACACATATATATATATATATATATATATACATATATACATATATACACATATATATATATATATATAAATATATATATATATATATATATATATATATATATTAGGTGTACAAATAAGTTTCCGCAGTTTTTTATAAAAAATTAGGAATTTATTGTAAAGGAAAAGTACATTACGTTTTATTCAAAGTATTTTCCATCATTTGCCACTACTTTTCCCCATCTTTCTGGCAACATTCGGATACCCCGTCGAAAAAACTCTTCATCTTTTGACGCTATCCACAAATCTACCCAATTTTTGGTGTCTTCATATGATGTGAAGCGCTGCTCAGACAGACCATGTGCCATCGACCGGAACAGGTGATAATCAGAAGGGGCTAAGTCTGGTGAATACGGCGGGTGGGGTAAAACTTCCCAGTTGAGTGTTTCCAAGTATGTTTTTACCGGCGCCGCAACATGTGGACGAGCATTATCGTGTAAAAGAATAATTTTGTCGTGTCTGGAGTAGTAATGGGCGCGTTTTTCCTTAAGTGCCCGACTCAATCTCATCAATTGTGTTCGGTAGAGAGCTCCAGTAATGTTTTCGCTTGGTTTCAGCAATTCATAATACACGACACCAAGCTGATCCCACCAAATACACAGCATGAGTTTTTTTCCATGAATATTCGGCTTAGCTGTCGATGTTGATGGTTCGCCGGGCTTAACCCATGACTTTCTCTTCTTTGGATTATCGTAGTGAATCCATTTTTCGTCACCAGTGACTATACGATGCAAAAAACTCTTTTTTTTATTCCTGGCAAGCAGCATTTCACTCATGCATAATCGGCGTTCAACGTCTCTCGGCTTTAGTTCATATGGAACCCAATTTCCTTGTTTTTGAATCATTCCTAACGATTTTAAACGATGTGAAATTGCTTGTTGAGTCACTTGTAGAGTAAGTGCAAGTTCTTTTTGCGTTTGGGACGAATCTTCCTCCAATAGTACTTCTAATTCCATGTCTTCGTACACTTTCGGCCTTCCACTGCGTTCTTTGTCTTTAACGTCAAACTCACCGTTCTTAAACTTTTGAAACCATTCCTGACAACTTCTCTCACTTAAAGCAGCTTCACCATATGCTTCTAGAAGCAATCGATGCGCCTCAGCTGCAGATTTTTTCACATTAAAGAAGTAAATCAAAAGTTCCCGCAAATGATGCTTATTCGGAATAAAACTTGACATTTTTGCACGAAAAAAATTACGTGATGCTGATACGGAATCACTAGTACTTTAAGGTTATGGTGTTGCCAGATGACTAAACTTGGGAAATTACGTTTTACATCTGACAATTTCTCCATAACCTTCTGGTGGGGCCATCTTTTGACAAACCGCGGAAACTTATTTGTACACCTAATATATATATATATATATATAGCAAAAAAATTAATTAATTTTTTTTTGGAAGAATTTCAATTACATCAAAGATAAAACCCCCTAAAGATCCCGTGTACTGCCGAAGCAGTACGGCTGACACGTTGTTGTACAGTAAACTCCCTTTTTTCTTCGTTCACAACTTCAAAAAATATACTTAAAAACCAATGTCCAATAGGTGTACAACAGCCTAACATATGCACCATAATATAAATTAAGGTAATAATTTCTGCTGATTTTCTGAATAATATTCTTTTTACTCAGAGAATCGAAACTGACTCGAATCCTGCAAGAATCCCTAGGCGGTAGAACCAAGACCTCTATCATAGCAACGATATCCCCTGGTCACAAGGATATAGAGGAGACATTAAGTACATTGGAGTACGCAAACAGAGCAAAGAATATACAGAACAAGCCTGAAGTCAATCAAAAAATGACCAAGAAAGCCATAATAAAGGAATATATAGAAGAAATTGACAAATTAAAAAGAGATTTGCAAGCTGCGAGGGACAAAAATGGTAAACATTCCACTAAAATAACGCTTTAATCCACAACTACATAACTGTGAAGTTAATATCCATAGAATATACTGATAAATAAATGTATGACCAACAGGTATTTATTCCAGGATGTCTGTCAAGTCACCTAGTATTATATAGTTAATAAAAAAAAATATTACAACCTGTTCCTGTCCATTGCTGGATATAAAACCACATCTCTCTCCTAAGATGCGCAACCTACCCTGATCTTTTCTGCCCAAATAGCTCTGCAGGCTGTTTCTAACACTACATTTGCCAAAATACTGTCTCCACTAAAGCACTTATTCACTCTTAAATTGTATTGGTTGTCCGACAAAGGTGACCAGCCCATTGCCACTTCAGTTTGCTATAAATTATCATAATGAATTTACAGTAAACGCTTCTATAACGCGGTACTCTTCTACGCGATTTCATGTCCCTCGTATAACGCGTGGATTTCCAAGTCATATATTTGAACGGTGAAATGTATAATGATTTGACAGTTCACAATCAACTATTGCGTGTTACGTGCACATCTTGCTTTTATAAAATTATTTTATTATCCCTCGTATAACGCGGTACGAATCTACCGTGTTATAAGAGAGTATACTGTAATCGTAATATCCCATTCAGGTATATATCTGGCCAACGAAACCTTCGCGGAAATGACATTAAAGCAGGACGAACAGAAAAGGGAGATCCAGGACCTTCTATTGAGAAAACGATCTTTAGAAGAAGAAAAAGACCGCATAGAACATTTATTTAGCAACCTTGGACAACAGCTACAAGAGAAGGAGAGTGAACTTAACTATATGAAAGATCAACACATTGATTTGAAGGAGAAACTTATCAAGGAGCATAATGTATGTTTGTTTTATCTTTATATAACTAAGATATACCTGTTTATACTTAGCTAGCTAACTCACTAGTTACGCCCGGAAAAAAAAGAACAATTTATATGAATGTTTGCATGCTCTTCAGGCTTCATACTTTCGCTTGGTATTAAATTTATTCGTAAAACTCGTCAGTGAAATGTTAAATAAAAAGTAATTTTCGAATTTTTATAAAATCATAGTTTGGCCGGAAATTTTTGAGCCATTCCACTCGCGATGTAATTTGTAATATACTATATTTTCTTATATATAAATAAAAATGAATCGCCGAAATGTATGTGCGCATATAACTTCAGAACGACTGCACTAAAATTAGATAACTATTTTTTGTTGTGTCTGTTTACATTATCAGGACAAGGTTTGTATGTAAGAATTTTCTCAAAACCATTGTACGGAACGGAGACGTAAAAACACAATTTTTCTCTTTTCTGTCATTTTAAATTCCAATACAACTAATAGATGGCGCTATTACTATGTTTAACAAAAGAAGCTATGATTAATTAAATAAATGTCTGTATTGATGGATTGATATTCATTCATATTTAATTACTGTTTTATTTGTATTAGAAACCATTACATTTGTATTCCAAAAGCAAAACATTGTTTCTGTATATTCTCATAAGTGTCCTATGCATTCTATTCCTTCCTTATATCAACCGCACTGATTAATCTCCTTCGTGTCTTTTCACTTCTACGTGATTGCTGTTTCTGTGCTTCGTGCTGTTCTGTCCTGTATTTTCTTTATCGTCGACGAGGTTTATAGTGATAAGAAAGCGGAAGATTGTGTCATTTTTCCCATTAGGTTCACCACCCGTGCGAACCCGGGACGGGCAGCTAGTTAAATACATAAAATACTTTTCATCCACTAAACAGATACTATAAAGTCTGTTTAAATCCCACAGTTGCTGCTGGCTACCCACACGCAGTACGAAGAGCAACGCCACCTGGTCGAGGCGCAACTCAAAACGGAATCCGCTCTCACCACACAAGCGCACAGTTTACTGGCCGTAGCTGAACAGGCCACGGACAATTTGCAGTGTCTGCACGATTCCGTGGAAAAGCGCAAGTAAGTTCTATCACATATCTTGTTATACGGCGACCAAGTGGCTCAGTGGCGCCCCCACTCCCGCGCCTTCGGAGTCAATGGTCGCCAGGATCGATCCCGCATGGGAATAAATATATGTATGGCCTACAGATATTTATTCCGATTCCAGTAACCCCGCCAATTTGCATTGGACGAGCGAAATGGGTTAAAATGTCCGTTCCTCCGGAAGTGGAGAGGCCGTTGCTCAGCAGTGAGACATGCGTGACATCTCACCAGGGCTGGTAACGTTGACAAGGAAGGGTAGGGAAGGGGACGGACAGTCAAAAGTAATGAAATTTGGTAGATGTAATGTTTTTTCATGGGGTAGGAAGGCAAACGAGCAGGCGTGTCATCTGGTGGAAAGCAATCAACGCCGCCCATAGACATCCGCAGCGCCATAGGCAGTTCGGAAGCGTTGCCGACCTTTAAAGAAAGTGTCGTTATGGGAGGAGGGAGGAAGCGGGAGGGTATTGGGCCTCCGGAACTCGGCCGCTCACTGTACGAAGCGCGGTAGATAAGCTACCACTCAAGACGCCTGTTTTCTACGGTGGAGCGTAGTACTTCCCCGGGCGAGCCGGCCCATTCACGCTGCAGACAAATATTATGCGGTTCTTGACAAAGTATTCGTCTGCAGCGTGGCTTTGGAATTTATATATCTATGTATATCAATAGTCACTCTATTTTTAATGTTCTTTGAGCAATGGGTAGAACAAAAGACCTTTGTTTACAGATTCGTGGAGTCCATGAACCTGGAGAGCACGAACGCGTATCGGGCCATGTCGTCGCAGCACCGCGACAGCGTCGCCGCGGGCGTGGACCAATTCGCGGGCACGCTCACCTCCAAACTGGCCGATCTGCAGGCCGCCTTGGGTAACATCTACTGCTTACTGTTCACAATATATTTATATTCTTTTAACAAGAAATATGTATGGGTCGGAAAATGGTCGTGATGTCAGAAGTAAAACAGGAAAGAATTTAATTTAATTAAATTTTATTAACACCGCGTACGAAATATGGCTGTATAAATGCTTTTATTACTAATTTATTCCAATGAATGTCGGGCTTCTTCTTCTAAGAGTGTCTCTCTGACTTGTGAAGGTTGGCAATCATTTCAGTACAACTTTTCTCCTTCCTCGCGGGGTGCACCAGTTCTGGAGCATTCGCTATCCCGGTCCACTCCCTGATATTACGTAGCCAAGACTTTCTTTTTCGACCAACTTGTCTTTTGCCCACGATTTTTCCCATCGTGATCAGTTGCAGCAATTTGTACCTGTCATGTCTCATGATATGACCCAGGTAAGCAACTTTTTTCTACCTTTGACGGTCGGCAAAAGTTCGCGTTTTTGCTTGACTTGTGGGAGAACCTCGTCATTGGCCACCCTTTGAGTCCAGCTAATAGCAAGCATAGACGGATGCTTGCTATTAGCTGGACTCAAAGGGCGTCTATATGCCCACTTTTCGAACGCTTCTATACATTTTATGAGGTTTTCTTTAAGCGTCCAAGCCTCACATCCGTATAGAAGAACGGGTCAGATGTAACAGTGGAGCATTCTAATGTATGTCGGGCATATGGGTACAATCTAGGGAGAGTGAGGAAGTCAGAGATTCCCACTGAGACTGTGGTCCATGCACTGATACACCTGTAGGAAATTCGTGCTGATACGATGGCGCAGCCCCATTTACTGTCTTGAAATATGGTGGGGCCATAGCGGGGAAGGTAACGTCCAGTTCACATTCCACTAGCAGCTAGCGGTTAGATATTTGGTGTTTTCTTCTTTAAATGATTATAATAAAAAAAAAGGTGAAAGCAGACATCAGATATTAGCCTTAAACTAAAATGTTGGTGCGTGAATCGTACCACACCATCATAGAGAATGTTCAAGTTACTTTTCCTATATTTGTGGTACAATTCAAACAAAGATCGAAGCGGGTACAGCATTGGACCCAAGAGCGCTCCTTTTCATCACATTGTAAAATAAACTAAAATTTTGTATCCATGCATGTACTCTGGATACAACAAAGTTAATGCAAATTAAAATGTTTCCATTTGTTTAGAGAATTACTCGTCAGCGAGTTTGCAGAATTACACGAAGAACAATCAGAAATTGGAAACGTTAGTGAACGAAGCCATGGAGACAGTGAAAAAGGTATGTTATGTTATTTTGTATATGCCATTTTAATTTTTTTTTTCATAACCCACAAGTGTTCCACTTCTGAGTACGGGCCTCTCCCATTTCCAGAGGAATAGACGTTAACCCATCACTTTCAAAAAACATTTTTTTCATGGTATAAAATCACCTGAATTGTCTGATAGAAAGCAATCAATGCCGCTTATAAGCATCTGCAGTGCAATAAGAATTGTAGAAGTAGGATATATAGTTTCAACCCCCAGAGCAGGCTGGGTTTCGAGGAGGATTCGGCACCATAGACCACATTCACACAGTGCGGCAAATTATACAGAAAACAAACGAGTATAATCAGCCCCTGTGCTTAGCATTTGTGGATTATGAGAAGGCCTTTGACTCCATTGAGACCTGGGCTGTCATGGAAGCCTTGCAGCGGTGCCAGGTAGATCATCGATACATCGAGGTATTGAGATGTCTTTACAATGCCGCCACGATGTCCGTTCGAGTACAGGGCAGTCAAACAAAACAAATCCAGTTGTATCGCGGTGTGAGACAGGGGGATGTCATATCCCCGAAACTGTTCACTAACGCACTGGAAGACGTTTTCAAGACGCTAGACTGGAAAGGACGAGGCATAAACGTAAACGGTAAGTACATCTCACACCTGCGTTTTGCCGATGATATCGTGATCTTGGCAGAATCGCTAGAGGAACTGCAAGGGATGCTGAACAGCCTAAATGAATCCTCTCGACGAGTCGGTTTGACCATGAACTTTGATAAAACTAAAGTCATGGTCAATGATCATCTGGATCCACAACCGACGGTCGTCAGTGGTAAAACTCTCGAAGTTGTCCAGGAGTATATCTACCTCGGGCAAGTCTTGCAATTGGGTGGAGACAACTTCGAGAAAGAAGCCGATAGAAGGATTCAGTTAGGCTGGGCAGCATTTAGGAAACTCCGTCCGGTCTTCTCGTCGCCCATACCTCAGAGCCTGAAGACGAAAGTCTTCGACCAGTGTGTCCTACCCGTACTCTCCTACGGCGCCGAAACGTGGACGCTGACAGTCCGTCTGCTTCATAAGCTCAGAGTCGCTCAGAGAGCTATGGAGAGAGCTATGCTCGGAGTTTCTCTGGTAGATATGTTTCGGAATGAACAAATCCGCCAGAGAACTAAAGTCACCGACATAGCCTTTCGAATTAGCAAACTTAAGTGGCAATGGGCTGGTCACGTCTGTCGGAGATCCGACGATCGTTGGAGCAGACGAGTGCTGGAGTGGAGACCGCGTCTCGGTAAACGTAGTGTGGGACGCCCCCCGGCTAGATGGTGCGACGATCTGCGCAGGGCGGCTGGCAGAAACTGGATGCGTGTAGCCGAAGATCGGGCTAGGTGGCGCTCCATGGGGGAGGCCTATGTCCAGCAGTGGACTGCCGCAGGCTGCTGAAGAAGAAGTAGGATATATAGAATATAAAATATGTGTAGGCTTAATTTTTGAAAGTTTTGATGTGATATTGGTACAGAAACACCCCTGGAGATTGCTGGTTCCACAAGGTCTGAATGGTGAATGCTCTTAATGTTTAATTTTATCTGCAGGTGACGGCATTAGAGAGTAAACTGAACACAGAAGTAAACAGTATGGGTTCAGAGCAACAGAGGCAATTGCAGTCGGCCATAGAGGCACACGGTTGCACTTTGCAGGCGGCAGTGCAACAAATTGCATTGAGCACACTCTCAGCGTTGAACTCTGCCGCTGCGTTGGATCTGCACCACGCTGTCACCGAATATCTGCATCAATGGGTAAGAAATATTTATTTATTAGCTCAAGGTGTTGAGCGAGAACCATTTTATGACACTTGTTAGATTAAAATTATTTTCTTTTTGTATTGTTTATTTGTATATTATAATATTATTAAGATTTTAATTTTAACTATTGTAAAAAAAGGTGTCATAAATAAACTTTTTTCTATTTCCACTAACAGAACAAGAGCTTATTCATTTAAACGTTTGCACAAAGTGTACATCAGGCGGACTTAATACGATTGGACATTCTCTACCAGTCAGCCTGCGGGCAGAACTGAGAAAATTGGTTTTAAGATGATGCAATTTGGAATAAAATAAACTAAAACTTACCCATACAAGTTCGACTACATATCATACATATCGACTATATATCTACATACATACACAAACATACATATACACCGTGACTTTTTAATTACCCGAGAAAACTAAAATCCGCGTTTGTAAAAATATGTATGTCAGTAAGTAACATTCAAATATTATAGCGTTCATACAAAAATATTGTTTTATGGGACTTCAAGGAAACCCTGTGAATATTACGCGACCAAATTAGGTTGGTTTGGGTGCAGTTCACATTGGAATGATAATGATGTCTATTTGAATTAGCAAGATTTTTTGTTGTATAATTTTTGGTGTATATTAAGGACATTTTTAATAAATATTTTATAAAAATAAAAATTCTTTTTTCTTCGCCAAATTTAATGTATAACTGAATATATTACTTAATTTTCTCGGGTAATTAAAAAGTCACGGTGTATATACACTTGCATAAATAAATATCCATACACAAAAATACGAGAAAATAAACATGACAGAAACAGAAATATTTTATTATTTATATTACAATTTGGAGAACTTGAGCTAAATACTAGTTGTATAAACTTATACATATCTAGGCTACATATCGTCTCCACATATAAATATCGGAATTAGTGATTGAAAATTGCGTGTATATAAAAGGAAAAACGAATAAAAGTTAATAATATCGAACACAAAAGTGAGTAAAATTTACAACAAGTCAGCGGAGTGGGATTACTAATAGACTCAGAAAGCAAACACGTAGAAACTTGTGCTATCGGGATCGTCTGAATAAGATTTCCAATAATTGGTTTCAGCACTCGTCGTCGATGTCCCACGTGACGTCACTGCGCAACGAGCAGCACCAGTTCAGGGCGAGGGCGCGGGACACGACGTGCGGCCTCGTGGCGCGCACCCGGCGCCAGAGGGCGCAGCGCCGCGCGCACTGCGAGCACACCGCCGCGACTGTCAGCGCACGCATCTCCGTGAGTAAAAAGAAAGCGAAGCCAATACAAGCGTC
This sequence comes from Baronia brevicornis, assembly GCA_031353405.1. Taxonomy (NCBI): domain Eukaryota; kingdom Metazoa; phylum Arthropoda; class Insecta; order Lepidoptera; family Papilionidae; genus Baronia; species Baronia brevicornis. The sequence goes on along the minus strand of JASFAT010000793.1, from coordinate 354,856 downwards.
CAGTTGAACTGGGCAGCATTTGCAAAGTTTCATCAGAAACCTCAGAGCATGAAGACAAGTGTCTTCCAACTTCTTTCTACGCACCACTACCCTGTGGAATAGGTAGCTGCTACCTTAAGCGGTGTGTCCGAACCGATACGACATTGGAACCTCCAAAAACAAGCCTGCACATTTATTTCTTAAAGATCGGCAACCATTTTGCAATGCCTATGGCACTGTGGATGTCTATGGGCGGCGTTGATTGCTTTCCATCAGGTTACACAGCTGTATCAAAACCTAAGAAGTCATTGCCTAATTTTTTTACGGCCTGCGACAATGGCCAAAAAGCACAAACACGTGCTAGTCGTGGCTAACACGTATTTGTGGCTCCTATGAAAAAAAAGTTGAGTACCACAGCTCAAGACGAAAGGCTTCGACCGGTGCGTCTTGTCTGTACTCTCTTCAGTGCCGAAACGCGTATACTGAGAGTCCATCTGCTACGTAAGTTATAGGGAGGCAGATACCGAAGTCTCCATGATGGATATAATGCGGTATGAAAAACCTATGGGCTAACTGACTGTGGGCTAATCGCGTTTGCTAGAGAGCCGGTATTTGATGGAATAGACTACAAGATGGAGTGGTGACGGAGTGGAGACCGCGTCTTGGCAAACGTGTGGATCCATGGCCAGATGGTGCGACGTTCTACGCATGTCAGCTGGTAGAATCTGGGTGGTAACCAAGGATCGCGTTAGTTGATGCCTTGTTTAAAATTTGGTTATAATGTATGTATGTACATTTAATAATAAATATTCTATTTACAGCTCATAATGGAAGAAAAAGAAATAGTTGAACAGCAACTTGCAAAACAACTTGAAAACATTGAAAGTGAAAGACGGAGCTTAGAATCACGCTTAACACAGTGGATTGAAGAAGAACGAAGAATTCTAGAAGAACGCATAGCGCGTCACGTAGCGCGAGAGAGGTCAGTTTTAGAAGACAGACTCAAAGAAGAAACAGAAAGAATAGAAGAGCAAAGGAAGCAATTTGAAGATAGAACCAGCAAGAACTTAGAGTGGCTTCAAGCTATGCTAAAAGTGATTGTCGAAGAAAATGAAGTGGCGGACACAGATTTTAATGAAAGTGAAAAAGATATAAACGAAAGTCTTCATATCCTAGACAGTTTTGTACAAGTTTGCGATGATGGTAAGTTTCCTATACTAGTGATAATAGAGTTCGATTATTTGTTTCAAACTTACATTGCTTGGTTTAATCATTAAGGAATACAATTCTTGAAACCCAGTTCGACAATCGATAAGAAGAAACCAAAAAAAAACATTGTTGGACACGAATAGTTTACTTAACTAACAGTGAAGCTAAAAGATCTAAAGTTGTATATTCCTTTCTGAGTATACTTCCTTTCCCCCTTTCCATATGTTTCTTCCTTAAGAAGAATTATTCCTTCCTCATTAAGAAGTGTGTACTCATGGAACTACTCAAAAGTCAGTCTTCTGCGAGAAATACGTTAAATTAAAACACCATTTTGTACCAGGTTCTTCAGTAATGGACCGTAATCCCTTGCCTATTCTTGTAACAAGTGTTTGAGCCAACACAGTCTGCCTTCTAAGCTCTTTGTCTTCTAATTATGTAGGCATTTAGTCTAGAAATATTCTTTTTTAGTATTTGTCTTCCATTTAGCCACGAGCCACAAGTAAAAGATGTCATAACAAAAGTTGAGATGCTTAGATGGTTTGGGCACATAAAGAGGATGGATGAAGGACGTATGGTTAATAATAAATTTACGTTGCGGATGTGGATGGAAGGGTCGGTAGGGGAAGACCAAGGAGAATATACCTTGGTGAAATTTTAGAAAAGGACAGGTCAACAATACCCTTAACCGGCGAGCTTGTGCGATGAGTGTGGACGAAGCAAGGAAAGTATGCCGAGATCTTAGCAGATGAAGATCTGTGCTATATGCATATGTGGTATAGGTATGAAAATTTTTCCCTTCTATGGTGGAAAACTTTTCTTCTGTAAATGTTAATTTTTTATTTTGTATTTAATAATATATTCCTTTTCATACTCAGGTTTCAAACAAGTCTCAGCAGACATTGAGGCACCTGCTGTGAATGTGTCCGAACTCCTGAGACAGGTGAAGAGCGAGATGGTGACCTTGTTAGAGCAAGCCAAAAATAAAGTGCAGGTATAACCTTAACCACGCTGTTATATAGTGTATAGTAAGCTGCTAACAGCTGTACTTTTAACTTTCATTCTCCTTTCTCCACACATTTACTGAGATAATATGTTTTTAAAAGCATTTTAAAAATTCTTTTAGACAATAGTTTTCATTTAATTTTAAGCACTCTTGCCTCTCACACATGCACACACTACACACACACATATACACGCACGCACGCACGATCATATGGGTCACATTAAAATTTTATAGATAGAATCGAAAATAGTACCTTAGATTGTAAACTTAATTGTTAGTAATTATGTTATTACATAGAAGAAACCTAACTGCGAAAAAGACATATGGGGGAAAATATACGTGTGGTTTGCTAATATTTATCCTATCGTCATAGGATAAACATCCGTAAGGCAATTTATGATAGGGGGTGGGATAAATATCCGCAATACTAGTAAGCAAGCAAGTGTTACGTCTGTAATACGTCACACCTACAGCGGCCGTGATACTGGCAACCCCGTCGGTAAAGCAGGCCGATGATCGGGTTGACGCCATGTTCGGTCGTCATAGACAAAGCCTGGCCGTGATGTTGGCAACCCCGTCGGTAAAGCAGGCCGATGATCGGGTTGACGCCATGTTCGGTCGTCATAGACAAAGCCTGGCCGTGATGTTGGCAACCCCGTCGGTAAAGCAGGCCGATGATCGGGTTGACTTGCATGAGGAGAATAATGAATGTGGAGGAAGCAAGGGAAGTATACCGAGATCGTAGCGGATGGAGATCTGTGGTCTCTGCCTACCCTTACGGGAGACAGGCGTCACGATTTGTATGTATGTATGTATGTTATGTTCCCGTCTGTTTCACAAGGCTAGTAATATGACAGTCGATAAATACCGACTTCATTCGATATCGACCAACCATTGATTTATGTTACAATGAATGCGAGTGTGTGAGTTGATACTGAAGAAATTAAACTACCCCACAGACATTAGTTTGAATGTTCATAAGCTTTATTTTACAGATTATATTTTAATTGATACTCTTTATACGACATAAAAACAGGATTTCCAATTATTTGCGAAAACAAAGATCTTTCATTTAAACGTACTAAGACAAAACCCTTTAAACCGGGAACATTGTTATTTCTAGGAGGAAACTAACAGTATGGTGTCAACCGGTGAGCAGGTTATGGAAAACGTGAAGATCAGTATGGATGCCATCGTCAATGATGTCACACAGAAGTGTTCTCGCGCGGTCGGTGAGATTGTGCAAGACGCTCAGGTATGTGAAGAGCATTCAATTCATCATAATCATAAATTGATCTCTGAATTGCGGGAACGCAAGTTAAGAGCGTATGTATGTCTAGTCTCACTCGTTTGGGTTTTAGGGATGAAACTTTAACTCTTTTAGTTTGTTTTTACCAAAGAGAAGTGCATACAATGCACGTATATAAGTATGCATATCTCCACAAAAGGCCGGTAACGTATCTGACACGCCTCCGAAGTTGTCGCGGATCTTAGCTAAGTAAAACTTTCTTTCTTGGAAATGTCTAAATTTCAAACTTTTCAACTGTAACATAAAATCCAATGCAAATTAATAAGAAAAATTAATTTTAACGTACATAGTCTTTGAATAAAAATAAATTTTATAAGGTTCTACTATTACTTACTACTAGCCTTTAAATATCATATGAAGTATCAAGATCACCTAAATCATAAATAGAATAGAATGATTTATTTGCAAGTAAGACAATTGTAATATTTGTTTAATCCCCGAAAATACCTCAATTTCCGTTATTAATGGAGTCAGGCGTTACTTTGCGGAAATCCATCACTATATGGACAGTCAAAAGTTTTACTTAGCTAAGATCCGCGACAAGCAAAACAATAACAGAAAATTAATAATGTGTGTTTTTGTGCTGGATGAAGTGGATTTATTTGAAATTTAAACCAAAAACTTACCGAAATCGGTCATCAACTCTCCACCCACCAACCACTATACACAACACCAAACACACATTATCACTTTTCCATCTTGTAAACGACACGTGTTTCGTCGCCAACACGAGGCGTCTTCAGGTATAGTAGACTCTACGGAAGACAGCCGAAAAGTGACAAACTTTTCGGTTGTCTTCCGTTAGAGTCTTATTTTGCTTGTCGCGGTTCTTAGCTAAGTAAAACTTTTGACTATCCTCAATTTCCAGCATTGATTTTTGAAAAAGGGCATGTCAACGTTATGACAGCAAGTTCCAATATACCTACTCTGATTACTAGTTATAATACATGCTTCTCACATCCTCATTATACAACGTCTGTTAAAGGTAGCCTCGCAAAGCTCAAATAGTATCTATTTATCATCAGGTGCAAGTGGATAAAGTACCTACAACTGTACATTGAGTTTGTAAATTGATAAAATTATTGCATTATTTTCACAGACAAATAACACATCGGCTGTCCAACAACTAGAAGAACTGTCATCTCTCGGAAACGGTATGATGCAAGCGAGTCAGTCGCACCAAGACACACAGAACCACAAAATCAGCGATGCACAACAACAATTGCAGCGATTCTGTAGCTATGTTCTAGAAGAGATGAGCAGACAGGCTGCGTTGGAAGACAATTACCTTAAGAACGAATATAAGATTTATTCCCCAACTGGTAACTATGTTAGACATATATCGATTTAGTATAAAAATGTTGTTTTATAAAATATCGTTTCGATATATCGACGACCGATCGGCTCAGTGGCGGGGCCCACCGCCCACGGAGTCAATGGTCGCGGATTTGTGTCCCCCATCGGAATAAATATATGTATTAATTTATAAATATTTATTCCGAGTATGGTAATCCTCCCCTTCCCCCAATCCGCATATCCTTTCCTGCCCTTTCCTTTCTTCTCTATCCTTTCCCTTCCTGTCCGCCAATCCACGGTTTGCCGTGCCAATGTATGCGTGGCTAAGGGCGAGCTTCCCGGGATCGGGCTCCCCGGGTACTATGGTGCCTTACTTCAGCATGCAGGGCTCTGCCGGGGCTGACCTCTATTCTCCCTTGCAGCTCTTGTAATTCACTAAAGACGAATTTAATATACCTAATATGTTGAAAATGACGACGACGTGGTTCGCCACCCGTCACGTCCTGATTCTCACGAGGGCGAGAAGCGACCAATGGAGAGCCGTTTCGCTGCAAAGAATGGTAGCGGATGGAGCTCTGTGGTCTCTGCCAACCTCTGCGGGGGATAGGCGCGAATATATAAAAAAAATCAATATATCTATTGGAGCGTTAACGCTGTGCAGGAGCAGCGGGGGGGGGGGGAGGGTGAACACCCTTGCCCGTTGATCTTCCTGCCCTTTACAAAAAAGACTTGTATTTCTATTTTGAACACTCCGATTGATATTTGGATTTACAAACAGGTCGTACCCCACTTCGAAGACAGTACCAATACCCTCGCCAGCTGGCTGCCACTTCCCCGCACGAGCGGATCCTGGCCAGGTTCCGAGCGATGCGCCAACAGTCACTCGACGTACGTATATATCAAATCTACTTTGATCACTGTTTCACAGATTCACAGAAGGGAATGGAGAAACATCGTGTCTGCTCTATGTGCCAACAGGGAGACTTAGGCCCCAGAGGAGACTTGGATCACTTTGATATTTTTTTATATTCCTTCTGACTTAGAAGATCAAAGAGACGTTGTGTTACTTTTTTTATTTATATTTTAATTCCTACTATTAATCCAGAGTGTGGATCCTTATATATGTTTATATTTTTTTTACAGCCTATATATTTCCAACTGGCGTTTTTCACACGAGTGTCTCCATTTCTGGAGGAACGGACGGTAACCCACCACGCTTGTCCAACGCGGATTGACGTTGATTTATTAACGATTGAAAATTTGAAAAAGATATATAATACATATATATATATATATATATATATATATATATATATATATATATTTTAAATTTTATTTATATGAACATCTTGATATTAGAAGACTAGCGGTTCTCGTGATATTGATAGAGTTATACATTTTGTGTTATTTTAGGACTGTATAGTAATCGAGTCGGATAGCAATCGAGAGGAAAGCGACTTTGAACTCTCCGACGCTGACTCCCCCGTGACGTCAGCGGTCCCCACGCCTCCCAGCGAGCAAGCCAACGAATTACCCATCTGGAAATCCAACTCGGAGACTGACATATACAACATACAAAGGGTTAGTAAAGAAAGCCACCTCCAGACGTTTGTTAAATGTCTTCTTGGCATCATGGGTTTACATCCATGGACCATTTTCTACCAGAAGCACCACTGAGTTGAAATGGTTATCACATTTTCCTCCCCTTCCCTCACCCTTAATTTTTTTTGGGAAAGGAAGGCAAGTAAGCAAGCGTGACACCCGATGGAAAGCAATCAACGCGCCCGTAGACATCCGTAGTGCCATGGGTATTGCTGAAGCGTATTCCGTGTGACGTAATATATGGATGGTCCCTTATTCCTCGCGCTTTTGACGATTCCCAATCTTAGTAGACATTATACGAATAAGAGAAACCCCACCATCACTTATGAGGGGAGAGCAATGCCGAGTGGTGGAGATATGTTACATTTTTCCTTTTGTATTATAAGTCTTTAAGTAAGATGCATAAGTTAAAATGAAACATATATGTATAAGATGCATTTGGTCGACCAATTGACTCCACGGAGTCATTGGTTTGCCCCCATGGAGTCAATGATCGTTTATTCGATCCCCCCCGTCAGGATAGATATATGTATGACGTGCATTTATTTATAGATACAGTACAGATATTTATTGTGTAGTTAGTCCGCCAATCTACATTGAAAGCCTATTTGATTCTTTTTTTTTTTGATGGAATAGAAGGGCAAACGAGCAAGCGTGTATGGAATAGGACGACAACGACTCCTGCGGTGTCGCGGTTGTCTATGGGCGGCGTTGATTGGGAAGCGTTGCCGGCCATTTAGGTGTGTGTAGGCTTGTTTTTTTGAAGGTGCCAATGTCGTATCGGTTCGGAAAGACCGTCGAGGGTAGCTGGTTCCACAGAGTGTTGTTCGTTCCAAAAATGTTTTATTTTATGTCTTATAAATAGGCTTCCTACTAAATAAAATATATTTCTTCCAGAGCGAAGATCAGCAACAAGGCAAAGAGAATTCACTGTCATTCAAAAAACCATCAAAACTGCCGACATCAATGTCGCAGAAGAAACCACACACGGATGTCGCGATACCCCGCAAGAAGTCATCGGTGGATGTCATAACCCCCAACAAGAGACCACTGTTGGAGCGAAACACAAACTGACTATTCACCTCCTTCTCTTAATGTATACAGTGGAACGAGATAGCCATATCATATAATAGTTAAGTTATCATATCCAATTTATTGTCTGCAACCATATGTTAAATCAGCAATAGCTTATTTGGTTAGAGTTGCTTTTACAATTTAAGGATGTAGATTCGATTCTACTATTGGACTACTGACTATTGACAATCTGGACAGGGCGGATGCAGAGATGCATGAAGTCGAAGATCAGGCTAATTGGCACCTTGAAGGCTATACCCAGATATCATCAACCGTTGTCTTATGATAATGTCTTAGCACATTGTTATTAGCTTCCAACCAATAGTTTAGTGGCTTTTAGATTCAATAATCGCAAGTTCATTATCCACATAGAGTTATATATATACAGTAAAACCTCCTATAACGCGGTAGATTGGTTTCGCGTTATACGAGGAATAGTTTATATTCAATATTCAGTGTGTATAATAAATGTTCGTACAATTCAATAACCAGAAACAAAAACTCAATAAAATAATTTACTGTTGTAAGAACAAGATGTCCAAACGTGACAAACAGTTGATTATGAACTGTCAAATCATTATAAATTTCGCAGTACAAACATATAACTTGGGAAATCCCCGCGTTATACGAGTACCGTGTTATAGAAGGATTTACTGTATATGTATGGCCTACGGGTATTTATTCCTAATCTGGGTTCTTCCTTTAATCAGTCTTGAGCGTTGAGCGAATGTCCATTCCGATAAGAAATTGGCAAGCCCAGTGCCCAACAGTGATGTATAGATGTATATGGGCTGTGTAAAAAGGTACAATTTTTTATTCAAGCAGTGTTGAAATTACATATGTATATGTATTGTATATAATAGTGTATCGTTATATTAATGGGATGCATGGTGTGATAGTTGCATATGTCCACTGTTGGACATAGATTGTTTTCAAGTAGGAGGTTTTTTTCCCAAAGACACTCCACCGGTTGATCACCTGTTGATGCATACATTATGTGACTATCATTCATGATAAATATATCGACGGCCCTCAGAAGAAACGAATAATCGCGAAATCCAAATGTTTCAAGAAGAAAAAAAGCTGAATTTTGTAAACAAATCCGCAAGTGATCGATAGATATTTATGATAGGATCTTTAATTTCGATAGTAAACAATGTATATTAATTGAATTGCCCTGTAACTGTTAATTAAAATTTAATTAAGGAAAAAGCATAATACCTAATAATGCTATAATATTTTTATCGGCATTTATCACTTACGATTGTATTGGTTGGGATCGAGGTAGGTTTTGTTTGCAGTGATGTTGTTGCATTAGCATATTGTTTGTCCCAATATTGCTTAAAACATTAAACAGTGACATAATCTCACGAAATTATTCACTGATATTTTTCTTAGACGCTTTATCGTAATCGATAGATAATCATGGTGCCTTCGTGTGTAATTTTTTTTTATGGGATAGGAAGGCAAACGAGCAAGCGTGTCAGACACCTGATGAAGCGTTGCCGACCTTTAAGGAAAGTGTCATGTAAGAAATGGGAATGGGAGCGGTAGAGGATGGAGGGAGGTTGTTGGGCCTCCGGAACTCGGCCGCTCACCGTACGAAGAGTGTGGTACTTCCCCGGGCGAGCCGGCCCATTCATGCTACTGACAAATATTATGCCATTCTTGACAAAGTACACGTCTGCAGCGTGGCCCTATCACTATTAAAACTATGGCAGTATTGTTTCTGTAATAGTAGATAACTATATTAAGAGTGCATCGTTCAAAACACAAATAATATCGCAATCACCTATTGCTTTAGTAAGAAAATATAACAGAGTTTATCTTTTACATGGTTACTTCGAACACAAGAATAGAACAAAATGTGAATAAAATTCACATTTTGTTCTATTATTGTGTTCAAATATATTTATATAATATATTATGTTATTTCGACATCCACAGGTCAAAATATATGTATTTTGACCTGTGGATGCCGAAATAACATAGCATTAAAAGAATCGTAATAGCATGTTGCGGGTTTCTTCTGCGGGAATATATTAAAATTGTTTTTTTTAATTATTGTATTTACTTGCATGTTTAGATAATTTTGTGTGTGTGTGTGTGTGTTGTAGTCTATATTTTAGATGTTGTAGAGAATTTAGATTATTTTTAATAATTATTCCTTTTATTTTTGTTCAATAAATATATTATATTTTTTTTATAATTATTAATTTAGTAAAAACGTTTAAAGGAACTAAAAAAATTTTTTTAATACACACAAAAAAGGCTATGCTGTATTAACAATCAATGTTTACAATTTCTAAACAAATGGCGTGTATATTGTGTTTTGTAGATATTTATAAGATTATTTAGTACTCATGCCAACATAAGTCATGGAGAATTTTAGATACCTTTGTAATTTTTAAAAAAAAATCTTGTTTTTTTTTTATTCATATGACAATACACACTGCTGTACACAACGCGTTCTTACAATTTGTAGTTTTAAACACTTTAAATAGTTTCAAAATTTGTACGTGTTTGAAACCTTCTTTTGAAGCAAAAATCCTCAATTTCTCAAAAATATCCTCATCCTACAGAAACCAATAAATTTTTAAAATACATTTGAATAAGTCAGCGCTGGCTTTAAGACGGGATGCCGTTAACTTATTTAAAAAAAAACTAAAAGAGAGAAAACATTTACCATGTTTTCTCCCAATTGTAAAATTATTTCTCTTTCATTATACGAATTATTATATAATATAGGACGCCAAATGAAAGTCAGGCACTGCAACCAGTTGTGTTCATTTATTTTACAATAAAATGTAAGTTCGTTACCAAAATTAATTTTGTTCACAACCGGAACGAATATTGAAACTACTGTGTTTCATGAATTTTCACAATTTCGAGTATTGTAGACCGTTTAGGTGATTAATTCTCAAGATACTGAAATCATGTACTAGATACTTAGTCTATAAAAATAAATTTACTATTAGTGAATAGTGATTTTCATTATAGAAAATAATTAAGTTATATTAATATAGAAAATAATAAAATTCGATTTTTATTTACAAAATTGTTTCATTTAAATACCTTTTTTACACAGCCCATATATAATCCACTGCTGGGCGTCATTATAATATAAAGCGGATTGGCGGGACATCCAAACTCTGAGTAAATATATTTTTTTCAAAAAAGCAACCTTTAGTGTTAGTTTCATGATCATCATTAAATTTTTACTCTATGGTGTCTGATTATTTCACCCGTGTGCATACTGTACTTTAAAAATTGCTTTAAATGTAAGGTCAACAATTAATGTATATTTTATAAAGAAGTAAAATAAATAGTGTCTCAAAAACAGTTATGTAGAAGCTTCGATGTGCAAAGCCGATTGACGGGACATCCAAACTCAGAGTAAAATATATTTTATGTAATGCAATTGTTAATTGAACTCGCGACCGTTAAATCCGAAAGCGGTAGCTCCTCCACAGTCCGTTAGATGGCATCAAAAGTGAAAAATGAAAAAAAAATTTTTGGAGTTACGAACAGTCATAAACCGGCTTAACCGACTTGTGGTCCGGTTGGCTCGGAAGATGTTCGACCGAGCCGACAATGGACCACACCCACACGTAAATAATTTAGCTCCCCTTCATGCTCGCCTCCTGAGGGACGTCCGCTCCCACACGAAATCCTGTCGCCGCCTGGCTCCCGCGAGGGAAGAGTGCCAGCGACGGACCCAACGTAGGAATAGGTTCAGCCATATCTCGAGGAGATATATATATATATATATATATATATATATATATATATATATATATATATATATAAGGTTTACGAATAAAATAATATAGGGAAAACTTGAAGAATAAAAAAATTAATTTTCTTCCTTTTACTTCCAATTACAATAGATGGCGTTCGTGACGGCTTTATCGTCTATTGGTGTGTTGTTATACAAAACTGTCCTTTCTTTTGTGCTTTTTGTTTTGAAAAGTATTGCATACCTTAGTACTAACACACCAGGCGAAGATAAGCCTACCATTCGATATTATATTGTTTATTTGAATTAAATAAATTGTAGGTGAAATAAAGTTTATTGGATATTCTAATGTAGTTTTCAAATAAAAAGGCGGGATATATTTTGAAATAGTTTAATATTTTATATAGAAAATTTTATAACAAAGTTTTATAGATTTCGGTTTCATTGTTTATTTTTTAATTCTGCATATATTAAGTTTCATGTTGATAAATTTAAAATTCAATAAATAATTTTCACTTACTCATTATACAAAATAATAGAAACACATCCGAACTAGTTTGAAAAGCATATTTACAGTTGCGAAAATAAATTTGACAAAATGGCTCTAGAGTAAAAATGTGTTTATATTAATATATATTATACACCATAGCCTTAATACTACCAGTTATAACTATATTAGATGTGTAAAACTTACTGTTTGGTCTTCATACTAACACTAGATTAACTGATCCCACATGAATTCAAGTACCATTCTTATTATTAAAATTGAAATTTAAAATTATTTCAAAACAGCAACCTTCAGTTTTACTTTCATGATCATCATTAAATTTTTACTCTATGGTATCTGATTATTTCACTTGTGCGTATAATGCACTTTAAAAGTTGCTTTAAATGTAATATTAATAATTGACATATATTTTATAAATATGTAAAATAAATAGTGTCAACAACAGTTATGTAGAAGCTTGTACAAATTTAAAACTGTATTTTTTATTTATTTAGTGTCCTTTACATTCTAAAATTAGAACTAGAAAATATTTTATATATATATTACAAGATTAAAGAAAATCTTGTTATACATATGTATGTATCTAAAATCAAAAACCACATTTCAAAAAATGCTTCAATCAATATGTTATTTAATAAAAAGAAGTCCAGGAGGTTGCTGAAAATGAAAAAAATAAAAACACTGAAACAAAAATGGTGGGAGTAATAAATATAAATGCCTCAAAATAAATAACTTACTGAACTAATATATAAATAAATTATTCTACACTAAAAGCACAGAACTAAATTTTATTTACAAATTTTTTTTTTTACTTAAAATATAAATAAATAGAAGAGGAAATGCTTTTTGCATCTAATAAATACTGTAATGCTAAAAGCCACGTTCGCTACTTATTCGTTCCTTATTGTCAGGTATCCAACTTACGGCATTTTGTTCGATATTGTACGATAAAGATGCGAAAATGAAGCGAAAGGAAAAAAAATGTGTATCGTGGCTTTTTAAATTGACTCCAAGTTTGTAGGGGGGTCAACATTTAATCAAAATGTCATGTGGTTGAACTTTAAAATCAACTTGCTGATTGTATGTTACGCGACATAATAGTTATTACTTAGCTGCCATCAGCAAAGGAGAATACAGATTAAAAAATTCACTGATATGATGGATGATAAAATAATTTTTGCATATAGACTTAAGATCGTGCACTTCTAATTTTCTATTCTTTACACAAAATAATTTTTCGGCTAAAGTACTAACATAATGAACACATTAAATTAAGGACATTGTGTTTATGTATGTTTTCATTTAAAATATTTGTCAGGACCATAGACAATAGAGCAAAGCGACGATATTTTGATAACTTTTATTTGATTGCTCAGAAACTCGCAGAATTTAGCATAACGTGTCAATATTTTCGATAAACTCTTGGCTGCTATAAATTATCGCTATGGATTGTTTACGGATATAATCTGGTTGATCCAGCCGATAAAGGAGGAAACTTTGACGTAAACGCCGGGCACGTCGAGCCGGCCGCAACCGAAACCCCACGACACCAGCCCCACCAACTCGTAGAAGCCATCATCTTGGCACACCAAAGGACCTCCGCCGTCACCCTGTAACAACCAAACGCTCAGATTTATGGAATAGAGGGACAAAAAAGATTGGCGTTTACGTAGCGTACCGTATGATAATTATCGTAAAGGTACGATAATGAATGACTATCCTACATCGTTTCTAAACCAAAAAAAATTCTAAACAAAATCACAGTTTAGATATTTAGTATCAATTGTTTATGCTTAGTATCGAGCGGTGTCGATATTTTCGATGTTATCCTTTCTCTGGATTGACCGATTACACCGGAAATATCAAGCATCTCTAGTTGGGCCCAATCTAACCAATAAAAAAAAAGACGTTAGTCCATTCCATTGTTAGGTTGGTCCGCAAAAATTCGAAAATCATAAATTTCGAAACATTACGTGTCGGGCGCAATATAAGTTCGTGATGATATCATATTTTTTAATTACTAATCATTTTTATGTCATTTGTATAATGTACGATAATTTTTCTTCAGGTACGATACTCTTACGCCCCTGGTACGATCAGCGCCATCTTTCAGATTAGCAACACTGTACGTAGGCCATAGATAATTTTGAACGCAGATTTTGTAACGAAGCCCAATTTCAGTGGTGAGAGATTAGTACGCTCGTGTCCCAACTAATCTTTCGCGTCAACGCCGCAGTACGTCGTTGCTGTCGATGGGTACACGCTGGTTGGGTGACAAGCGTCATGTGAGTAAAACAACACAAACTGGGTACTATATGTTCGTCATCGATCAAATCAATGAATAAATATTTATCATAAATACCATAAAATAAATTCGAGTAATGTGATGAGGTTTACTACGTATGCGTTACGTATGATAGAAAAAGAGACAGAATGATATTTTGTCTTTGTTGCACAGCACATCCATCTATCGTCATGCCTCTGGCGGCCGTAAATTGAAAAGAACAGTGCAACCATTAAACCGACGTACCTCCCACTAGTGTTGTTGCAAGACCTGTGTATACGACCGTGGTCGCCCTTGAGTGTATTACGTTGTAAATATAGACTATATAAAATAAAATAAATAGGAAAAAATATTTAAAGAATTAAAGCGCTTACCTGACAAGCGTCATTCCCTTCTTCCCCACCAGCGCAGAAGGAGCTGGAAGGCAGTATGAACACCTTCTCTGTGACCGCATTGACCTTACGCACGCACTCCGAATCGTTCACAATGGGCAACTCGGCTTCTCGTATCCGAAGCGGGATGGGACCGGCTGTGACAAAACGATGACATTTTACATGGCAACATTCCTACTATTAGTTCACACTCACCCCTATATTTTTGTCAAAAAAAAAAATATATATATATATATATATATATATATATATATATATATATATATATATATATATATATATATATATATATATATATATATATATATATTTTTTTTTTCATATCTGGGTATGAAAAAAATTATTAAGTGCCAGTAACATATTTTGGCTATTAAAACCTCTTTACAACAAAATTATAATATATAATGTAGAAAAATCAAATTTTAAATTATATGAATGTACTACAGTGGCTGTACCATTACAAAGGTAAAAAAAAAATGAAAAAGGACTCACTTTCTCCCATGTACCCGTAGCCCGTGACAGTGCATCTCTTGCCCGCAGGGTGCTCCTCATCTCTCGCTGGTAAACACACCAGGCATACTCCTGAAACATCAAAATACCATTGAATGAAACTTAGTTAAACCGAGTATGAGTTCCGGTGGCCCAACACCCCACCCCCTCCCCCTACCATTAAGAAACTTTCCATAGAGGCCGGCAACGCTTCTGCACTGCCTATGACACTGCGGATGTTTGTGGACGGCGTTGATTACTTTCTATCAGGTGACACGCCTGCTCGTTTGCTTTCCTATACCGTAATAAAAACCGTTATGAAAATATAAACTATGATTCTTTATATGGGCAGTCAAAAGTTTTACTTAGATAAGATCCGCGACAAGCAAAACAATAACAGAAAATTAACAATGTGTGTTTTTTTTCCGTTGGGTTAAATGGATTTATTTGGAACTTAAACCAAGAACTTACCGAAAATCTGCCATCAATTCTCCACCCACCAACCACTATACACAACACCAAACACATATTACCACTTTTCCATCTTGTAAACGACACGTGTTTCGCCCCAACACGAGGCATCTTCAGGTATAGTAGACTCTACGGAAGACTTTTCGGTTGTCACATTATTAATTTTCCGTTATTGTTTTGCTTGTCGCGGATCTTAGCTAAGTAAAACATTTGAGTGTCCATATAGTGATGGATTTCCGCAAAGTAACGCCTGACTCCATTAATAATATGATTCTTTATATAAATGCTACCGGGAAATTAAATTGCTTAACTTTGTCTAATGGCTTCCTTTCTTTAATTTGTAATTAATTATAACCAATGCAATTTTCTTTTTGTTAGGCTAAGAAATATCCTTAGTGGTTTACTGACCGTCTTTAAGTTCGGCTTTCGTTTTGAGCTTCAGGAGCGCGATGTCGTTGTCGAGGGTCTGGCTGTTGTGGTTGTGGTGGATGTAAGTGGTCGCCACCAGCAGAGTCTGGGCGCTGGGCGAGCCGTACTTGCGCGTCAAATCGTTGTCACCAACACGAACGAAATAGTCGTCACCGGAGCGCACGATGCTAGCGATAATAATAATAATAAAAGATATATAGTATAATGTAAAACGTAATAGAACATAAAATTATACGATATAATTATGAACCCTTCGAAAAACAAGCCTACACATTTACGAATGTATATGGGCGGTGATTGCTTTCCATCCTGTGACAAGCCTGCTCGTCTGCCTTCCGACCTCTTAAAAAACCAAAGATTACAACGACCACGCTGACAAGAGTGCAACGACTGAAAAGAAGATAATCAAAGTATAATACTATATATAAAATAGAAAGATAATTATAAGAAGTAGAGATTAAGACGGCGACGTGGTTCGCCACCCATCACATCCTGATTCCCACGAGGGCGAGAAGCGACTTACAGAGAGCCGTTTCGCTGCAATGAATGTGGGAAGAGGAATGGATGAAAGGCTGGATGAGTGTGGAGGAGGCGGGTAAAGTGTGCCGGGATCGTAGCGGATAGAGCGCTGTGGTCTCTGCCAACCGCTGCGGGGGATAGGCGTGAATATATGTATAAAAAAAAGAGATTAAGAAGAAGGGAACATACTTGGTGACGCAGTGCGCAGCGGTGAGCACCCACTGGGTGCCGACGAGAGCAGCGCCGCACACGTACTGGTTGTTGTTGTTGATCAGCGCCACCTGCCAGCACCACTCGCCCGGCTCGCCGTCCTCACCACCCATCACCCGCCCCGACCGCGACGACGTACCTACAACACAATCCGACACTCATCATCCGGTTTTACGAAAAGAAAAAAAATACTGAAAAAATAATCTTGAAGTTAACAACGAACAACAAGTTCTCTTCTCACTTAAAATTATTAATGGAGTCAGGCGTTACTTTGCAGAAATCCATTAGTGGACAATCAGAATTTTTAATAAACTAAGATCCGCGACAAACAAACAAAAATAGAAAAATAGAAAAAATAGAACACACATTATTGTGTTTTTTACTGGAAGAAGTGGATTTTCGGGGAACTAAGTCTTACCGAAAAAGCGGCTGTCAGCCACTCTCCACTTCCCAACCACTACCAACAACATCAATAATAAATATTTCCAAAGAATCTTTATATCAATTAATGAGGAACAAGGATTAAAACAAGAACAAGGAATCGAAATAATAAATTCCATTACCTTTCACACCGCAAACATATTTGTTGTACTTCTCGGGAACACGCAAAGTGGACCCGTAATTGGGCTCGTACGGGTCTGAAATCGAACATAGACATTTACAAATGCATTAATGAATACACCAACAATACATGTAACAAGTAGTTTACGTGTATAGAATATTTTCAACGAATTTGCAAAATGCTCAGGAGACTTATTATCAAAATTCGTTGAAAATACATAATAACTATTTTGTGGCACAGCGTTCGGTAACCCAGTGTTATAACCTAAATAAGTTTGAGTATTAGCACACAATGCATTTGAGAGCCATTTTGCGAATTGCAACTACAAATATGAAATCTAAAATTCAACAAATAGCTTCTCCAATACAGCTTCAATCATCAAAGTGATTTTGCCTGTATATGTATGTCGGCGTATTAGAATTATTATCATTATTTAATTATTTTACGCCATAGACAAAATTTAATTTTATATGTATTGTGACGCCATCTGTTGGCAGATTATGTAAGAATAATGTTGCTTTCTATAAAATAATTGTAATTTGTGTAAAATAAGTTATTTAGAATAATGTAAAATTCAGATAAATATGTATTTATCTGAATTTTATTGGATATTGAGCTATATTTTAAAAATTGTTTTGCAGTAATTTCATTTGTTTGTTAAAAAATATATTGCTGCTATATTGACGCAAATTTTTATTTTTTGATTCTGTATTCATTATTTATTATCTTTGTTCGCCTCCTCGATTTTGTGTATAAAAGCCAAAATTAAATCGGAGCGAGATTCATGCAAATTCTAACAACTGCCGAAATATACCTTGTAGGTTATATTTAATTTTTTCTTTATTATACTTCATTTTCTATAAATGAAGTATTACTTTAAAATGTTTGATTTGTAATTTTTTTATTTCACAATTGTGCCCCTTTGTTTTGCCACTTATGGCTCTAGGTTGTCAAAGGTTACCGACCGTTGTTTTAAAATATATTTTTTTTTTTATTTTTATTTAAATTAATATTTGTTTATCTTTTTATAGCCTGCCTATGCCTGCTTTTTATAACCTATGTTTTGCGTGTCACAAATAGATGTTTTCAAATCTAAAGGAAGTTTGAGGAAAGTTGTGCTGAATTGTGTTGAATTGGCTGCCAACCTTCGCAAGTCGGAGAGACACTCTTAGAAGAAGAAAATCTAAAAGAACACTTTTTCAAAGTGGTACGTACACGCAATACGGTCGATAGGTGTGGTAGGTGGTAGCGCGTGAGTGGTGGGCGTGAAGGGCGAGTACGGGTGAGTGGTGGTCGTCAGCGGGTAGCTGTCGTTGCGTTCCGGCGTTCCCACCACCTCCTGCACCTTGGACTTGGGCGCGCAGCACTGGGTGCCCGCCTTCTTACACTTGAACACATCTGTTATTTCTGCGTTGTCTGAAAGTAACAGTAGATATATATATAAATATTATACACCGTGACTTTTTAATTACCCGAGAAAATTAAGTAATACATTCGCTTATCGATATACATTAAATTTGGCGAAGAAAAAAAATTTTTATTTTTATGAAATATTTATTAAAAAAGTCCTTAATATACACCAAAAATTATACAACAAAAAATCTTGCTAATTCAAATACACATCATTATCATTCCAATATGAACTGCACCCAAACCAACCTAATTTGGTAGCGTAATATTTACGTACGGAAGGGATAACTGTGAATGAAAACAATTTGCGCAACCTGCCGACAAAAGACGTTTTTTCTCTTTCGCACGCGCTGTTGCCATACTTATGAATACATGCGTCACATGCATAGTAGTAAACAAATACTACGAAGATGGCGTACAAGTATTTCATGCATTTACAGGATTTCTTTGAAGTCCCATAAAACAATATTTTTGTATGAACACTATAATATTTGAATGTTACTTACTGACATACATATTTTTACAAACGCGAATTTTAGTTTTCTCGGGTAATTAAAAAGTCACGGTGTATATTTAAGGTGTTCAAGATTCGTGCCGGTATTAATCAGCACAAATCTTAAGCGCTAACATTACACCCTCGCACAATATCGACGTTAAAGGTCCCTTTTGCTTTACCTCCTTCTTTCTCTCCCATTTCTCGTTTTTTTTAGAAACACTCTTCACTCTAACTCGTAATCATCATCTCTCTCTTTCTTTGTCTATTTTTGTACAGAAAAGCACGCGGACGATTTTTTCCGCCAACTTATTCACACAGCGTCAACGTCGTTGAGACACAACGTCACGTTTTTATTTAATTTTTATAATATTATTTAATTATCAGGTATATTGTTTAATTGTGGTGGTGTATTATGCAATATAGTTCTATTTAGGCGTATTTTTTAAGCTGATTGCAAAAGTCCATAGAAGGTTTTGGTAGAATTGCCACCATTTTATCAAGACATAACGTGACGTAGCTGACTGACGTAGCTATTCAAGATACTTGATGTTATTATATTTTAATTGAAACTGGCATAATAGTTCTAGCAAATTTACATATTGTATATTACGCCACAATTAAACAATATAACTGATAATAAGATTATAATAGAAACTAAATAAAAACAAAACGTCACTCATGTAAATTAGCATGAAAAGAACTTGTATCATATTTATTATATACATATATAAAAAACTAATTTTATAATCGTTACTATTGTAATGATGTAGACCAATAAGGTATTCGATTTTTTTGTCTACAGGTATTCACAGTATTTGACAAATGGGAAATAATTGATTACAATACTTATATATAAATATCATATGTTCAAGTGAGTGAAGGCGTAACTTACGGAAGCAGGTGAAGGACAGCAGTGGCACGACGCAGGAACCGGGACAGTCCGGTCGCGGGTCTGCCGGTGCGGGCGTGGTCGTGGTGGTCGTCCGTGGAGTCGTAGGCCTCGGAGTCTTCGCCACTCTGACCAATAGAATAAACAAGCCTTTAACACCAAACTTCGTCCATACGGACAGTCAAAACTTTTACTCACCTAAGATCCGCGACAAGCAAACAATAACAGAAAATTATTAATGTGTGTTTTCCTGCTGGATGAAGTGGATTTACCGGGAACTTAAACTAAAACTTACCACCACTTCATCCAGCAGGAAAACACACGTTATTAATTTTCAGTTATTATTTGCTTGTCGCGGATCTTAGCTAAGTAAAAGTTTTGACTGTCCACATAATAATGGATTTCCGCAAAGTAACGCCTGACTCCATTAATCATCTTCGTCTATAGGGCTGCCCGGTGGCAGAATAAGGTCCACTACATTCATATCGTCATGCCTGTTTCCCGTAGGGGTCGGCAGAGAGCACAGATCTCCATCTGCTATGATCTCGGCACACTTTCCTTGCTTCCTCCACACTCATCACTCTCTTTATGCAAGCTATCTCATTACTGTTTTAAAATTATTATAGACATATATTATTATTCTCAAATTTGTAATGGTTTATTAATGTATTATATTTTACTTGGTCTTTTCAATGTACAATATATTTTTATCCACATCTCGTAATTTTACGAACACTAGATTATAAGAAAGATTGTTACTAACGATATATGGGCTAGTCCTGAAATAAAGTTTTATTATTATTATTATTATTAAATATTTATTCCGAGTCTGGTAACCCCACTCAATACGCATATCCGTTCCTGCCCTTTCTTTTCTATCCTTCTCCCTTCCTTTCCGCCAATCCACGGTCTGCCGTGCCAATGGATGCGTGGCTAAGGACGAGCTTAGTCGCAAGCGTGCCGACCTTGTCGGAACGGGTTCCACCGGGTACTATGGTGCCTTATTTTAGCAATCGGGGCTCTGCTGGGGCTACCATCATCCTCCCTTGCGGCTCGACAAATTTTAATATACCTAATTTGGTGAAAAAATGACGGCGACGTGGTTCGCCACCCATCACGTCCTGATTCACACGAGGGCGAGAAACGAGTAATAGAGAGCCGTTTCGCTGCGATGAATGTGAGAGGGAGAATGGATGAGTGTGGAGGAGGCGGGGAGGGTATGCCGAGATCGTAGCGGATGGAGGTCTGTGGTCTCTGCCAACCCCTGCGGGGGATAGGCGTGAATATATATATATATATAAATAACAAAAATTACTGCCAAATAGCCGATTCTCTTGCTCGTTTGCTTGACTCTTATGTAAAAGAAAGTATTTCTCACCTGGTGTTGTCACAGCAAAACATGTTGGCCAGCTTGCAGTTGGTGTATGAAATGATTTCCGATGGATATTTGCAGAATGCCGCCATCACTGTTGGCAAGCAGAAGCTGGGACATCGCGGCAGAGGGGGCTGGAGTTTTAAAAATTATTTTAAAAAACAAGTACAATAATATAAAAAAAAATTAAATTCAATTCCTACTTAGGTCAACAAAGAAAAATTTGATTTCAGTTATCCTGCTAAATATCTTAAACAAGAGAATTTTTTTCTCCCATATAACACTTAAATTAATTAATATTTGTATTAATATCAAGTGTCATCCACTAAAAATTTTAAAAAAATGCCAGTCACATCGATACTGAGCCAGACTGCCAATTAGAATGTTGTGACACGTATCAGTGCGGACAACATCTAGTAGATGGCGTTGTTAAGAACTTAACAACTGCACACTTATTATAAAATTAGCTAATAATAATTTTATTTACCTACAATTACTCACACTCTTATGTAAAAATTACATACTTGTGTAAAATAGTTCGAAGATCTGAACCTGGTAAAAAGTTGTTCGACGGCCGGCCCTAACCGTAATACTTACCGGGGTCACCATCGAACAAAAAATTGTGATAAGTGCTGTTCGCACTTGACTGTGATGGACACACATGGGTGGGGGTGAGAAAAAAATTAAAAATTGTGGAAAACAAAATGGCCGCCATGCAAAGCTAAAATCGTTATTTATGATCCGATTTCGCTAAAATTTGGCAAAAGTCCGAAACGCTTGCGCAGATTTGAGTTGTTACATAAAACTGAATAATTTAATATATATATAAATATATGTATATATGTATATATATATATATATATATATATATATATATATATATATATATATATATATATATATATATATATATATATATATATATATATATATATATATAATATATATATATATATTTATTTGTTCGTTTCCAAGTTAAACTTATTTAGCGACGTATTCATTTCAAAATTAAGTTGGCGTAATATTTCTTAGAGGTATCGATATGATGAAATGAATAATGACTCACGGGCGTCGTGGGTCGAGGTGTGGTGGTTGGTCTCCTGGTGGTGGTTTCAGAGTTCTTGGTGTCGGTGATGCAGCACGTGCCCCCGTCTGAACACACACCCTGCTCGTCCACGTGGTCGCACAGCAACACGAAGAGACCGCTGATACACTCTCCGCGACACTCCCGGTCTATCTTCTTCTTCGGAGGCGGTATTGTCGTTAACTGAAAAGATTAGGCCTCGTATTTATAAAAACATTTTACACACACTTCACACATACTTCTTCCAGCTCATATTTCTCTGCATCGTGAGAAATATTTATGTAACTCTATAATATTTTGTTTAAATTAAAAATTTAACGTGAGCTGAGACTTTTCCCGCCAACTTACATCAGTGACGTTGTGTTTTTATTTCATTTTCATAATCTTATATTATTATCAGTTATATTGTTTAATTGTGGTGGCGTATTATACAATATAGTTCGATCAAGGTGTATAAGTGAAGTGATATGCTATAAATGCGTGTATCGTAAATTTTTTAAGTTGAATTTCATCCATCAAATAGCTGTATCAACATTGAATATAGGACGTAACGAATTCATTATTTCTTTTTTTTTTCATCAGAACCATGCTTTTTAATATTAACAATACCTGTATTTATATTACCAATAAATATATATATATATATATATATATATATATATATATATATATATATATATATATATATATATATATATATATATATATATTATAATATTAATTTATATATATTATAATTTTAAATTTAAAATTAAAAAAATTATTATATATATTATAATATTAATAATCAGTCTGCTAACTTGAATAATATTATATTATTCAAATTAGCAGACTGAAGTGGCAATGGGCTGGACACGTTTGTCGGAGAACCGACAATCGTTGGAGTAGACGAGTACTGGAGTGGAGAACGCGACTCGGCAAACGTAGTGTGGGACGCCCTCCTGCTAGATGGAGCAACGATCTGGCTAGGTGGCCGCGGGCTGATATTGATATTGATTGATACGTAATATAACGAACATATATAATATAATATCTACTTACATATATGTCGGAATGTTATGACCTTACACATACATACATATATACACTATAGAATTTTCTTTTCGCAGCTCATATATTATGTTATTTCTTTGTTGTTTGTTGTGATTGTGTGATTTTTTGTAATAATAATCACTTCTGTAATGTGACACAATAGATAAATTGAAACTTACCGCAGTACTTGTGTATTCGTGTTTGTGTGACGGTTTCTTCGTATGGTGGTGCTTCTCGTTGGGTATGATCAGATCGTCCGGTGGGTGCTCCCCGAAGAAGTCCTTGGGGATGCAACACACGCGCCCCTTGACGCATAGCTTCGGCGAGGTGAGGTAAGCCTGGCAGTACTGCGCCAGCTGGGTCACCACGCACACGTCCGGACAAGCGATGTTACCTGTAATGGAAGTATTTGAAACTCATAACCGCTCAAGCGCTTCATACCAAAATTCAAAAACATCCTCTTTTTATCTAAAACTAATTTCCATCCATTATTTTTAATCATTAAAAATTGTCAGAAATTATAGAAATCGAGAAAAAACTAAAGTATGAATTGTTGGCAACCGTGGTTGCCAAAAGCATCTAAGAGGTTACGTCATAAATGTGGACTTTTCCCGCCAACTTTTTACGTTAAATGTTCCCTTCCCTTTACTTGCTTCTTACTCTTCCATTATTTGTTTTTCTTTTGTAATTGATTTTTATTCACGATACGAACACTATCTCGCTTATACTCATTATATCTGTCTCTCTCACACTCACTATCTCTCTCATTCACTATATATCTCTTTACTCAATACCTCTGACTCACTCATTGTCTCTCACAATTACTCCATCTATCTCTTTCTTTGTGTATTTTTGTACAAAAAAGCACTTAGAGGATTTGTCCCGCCAACTTACTTCAGTGACGTTGTATTTTTATTTAATTTCCATAATTTTATATTATTATCAGTGATATTGTTTAATTGTACTGGCGTATTATACAATATAGTTCGATTAAGGCGTATAAGTGGAGTGATATAAAATAAAAGTGTGTATCGTGACTTTTTGACGTGAAGGTTTTGGTAGAATAGCCACCATTTTATCAAGACGTAACGTAAAAAGCTGACTAATACATTTCAAGATACTTGATATGAATGTATTTTACTTCACTCTGTATGTGTGTATTCTCATAACTTATTGCACTCAAAAAGAAAAGTCATAAATGTCTTTAATGTTTTAAAATAGATCAACAAAGAATTCTTTTTGACGTTAATATTAAAACTTATAAACTACCACAGCTTCAAAAATAAAATGGCGCTCTGAAAGAGAACAAATGGTGCAAGAAACTCTCTCATTCTTTTCTTGCGCTGTTTTAAAAATAACGTATTTATTTCGCAGAAAATCGGCGTTCGAGTGATGGTAGCTTAACTACCGCTAGCTTGATTCCAGATTCCCAAACCCCTCCCCCTATCCCATAATGTCAGTACAATTCCACGCATCACCACTCTATGAAACTAACTACCTTCCTTCAGCGGTATTTCTGTACCGCTTTTGTAACGTACGTTATTCGAAATAGAAGTAGTCAGTAGATTACTGTAAGAAGTCGTTAATCCTATCAAAGGATCTAGAAATAGATAGAAGTATATTGCAAATTTTTGTTTAAAATAAATATATAATCCTCCTTGCGTCGATTGCTGCTGCGCTGCTTGCGAAATGCTCGGGTCGTGACCCATCCAATGTTCCCCCATTTTACACGGCTCTCAGCAGCATGTATCTCTTCGGCAACGCTCATGTTGAAAGTGGCGCTGATTATATCAGTCCAGCGCATTGGAATCCTTCTTCTAGGTTTTTCCCGTAACAATGAGTTTCTGAAGATTGTCACCAGGTTTACGGGCTGTCTCCAAAGAACTCAAACAATCTTCGGAGACAGGTGTTGAAAAGTCTTGATTTTTTGTCTAATTTGAGTTCCTTGAGTACCGACCATCATAGGATCAACTTTTCTGTGACGATGTTCCACTATTTACACGGCTTTCAGCAGCATGTATCGCTTCAATAACGCTCATGTTGAGAGTGGCGCGGACTTGGTCAGTCTAGCGCATTGGACTCCTTCTTCTAGGTCTTTCCCGTAAGAATGAGTTTCTGAAGATTGTCACCAGGTTTACGGTTTACGGGGTTTACGGGCTGTATCCAAAGAACTCAAACTAACTTCTAAAGTCTTGGTTTCTTGTCTAATTTGAGTTCCTTGAGTACCGATTGGTTTGCTCAATAAGCTGTCCATGGTAACTGGAGCATTTTCCTCCAGCACCAAACTTCAAAAGCGTGTATGCGTTTCCGGTCCTTTACTTTTAATGTCCACGATTCAGGGCCGTATGGGAACATGGCGAAAACTAATGTGTTGAGTGAGTATTTCAATTTTATTGCTGATGTTCTGATCCTTCCATATACTTTCGAGCTGAATTGAAATGTATAATACTGAAGAATGTTATTTGAACTACATTTTCATGTTATATTAAGGCCTAATATTTAATATGGTGTACCTAATAATTACCACTGTCTTTGTGTCTGTCTGGCGTGATGGTGGTTGTTTCTTCATCCTCGTCGGACTCCGTGGTGGTGTAGCGGGTTGTGAACGGCCTACGCGTAGTGATGGCCGTGTCATTTTCTGGAAAAAAAATATAATAAACTTTATTAAGGCTTATTAGGTTATTTATATATATTGTAATAAAAATGGACAAGAAACATTACAGAAGACATAGACAATTCATTTATTTATTAGGCACAAAAGCAAGTTATATTCTTAAAGAATCCTACTAATCCTATCCTACTTGGTACTAATATTATAAATGCAAAAGTTTGTAAGTATGGATGTATGTTTGTTACTCTTTCACGAAAAAACTATTGGACGAATTTGGATGAAACTTTACAGTAATATAAGTTATACACCGGAATAACATATAGGCTACAATTTCTAATGATTTTATGTATTTTGGTCGTAATATAAATATACATGTCAATTAAGTCGGAAAAAATCTGGCCTCTGAGAGCTATCTTGGCGTACGCTGCCTAAACCATTGGAGTTACACAAAGATGATGTACAGTAGGATTGTTTGTCTTGAATAGTTCTAAACAAAAGTCCGCGACAGCATATATCTACTTTTTATGTAGAAGCCACTGTGACCAAAATTGTGAACCATAAATTAAGTAAAAAAAATATATATTTATTTAAAATGATCTGTCACGAAATTTAATGTGGCAGACCAAAAGCTAGTAATATATAATATAAATTTAACAACGCCCGGACTATAAACTCTTTAAATTTGCGCACAGCATAACTACATTTTGACAAATGGGATTACTTATGTAACAATGAAATACTATAAAATTGAACAGATAAAATTCTGTCGAATACAAAAGATGAGAAGACTGCATGAAATCAACTGCCTGCCCAACGTGACTACAAAAACAAAAAGATATATATATATATATATATATATATATATATATATATATATATATATATATATATATAGTAATTAATAAAGATGTAAGTACTGTAAAAATAGTAATAGATACAGCGAATAAAGGCCTGTTTTATTTTTTATTTTATTTTTTAATTCATTTTCTTCATAAACAGCAGCATGTGGCAGTTTCCATGGATATAGACCTCCTTTAAGACGCACCACGTAGCACAATTTTAGGGTACAGACATCTAGTTTCTGTCAATTGTCCTGCGCAAATCAATAGATACAATAGATATACATCTCACACCTCACAGGGATTCACTATGACGAATCTTAATATACCTAATTCGTTAAAAAATGACGGTGACGTGGTTCGCCACCCATCACGTCCTGATTCCCACGAGGGTGAGAAGCGACGAACGGAGAGCCGTTTCGCTGCGATGAATGTGAGAGGAAGGATGGATGAGTGTGAAGGATGCAAGGAAGGTGTGTCGGGATTGTAGCGCATGGAGATCTGTGGTCTCTGATTAACCGTATAGGCGTGACTATATGTATGTATGTGTGTACATCTCACACCGCGTTTGCCTAGTCGCAGTCTCCTCTCCAGTAGTCATCTTGGAACACAGTTGGAATACCAACTGTTACCGATTCTCCAATTGACGTAGCCCATTACTAACATTTATACCGGTTAGTTTGCTTGCCTATCCCATAAAAAAACGCACTGTAACGTCCTGTTAGTAAACAGAATGGTAGAGCCACGCTGCAGACGAATACCTGGTCAAGGATGGCATATTATTTGTCTGCAGCATGAATGGGCCGGCTCGCCCGGGGAAGTACCACACTCCCGCAGAAAACCGACGTCTTAGTGGTAGCTTATGGACCGCGCTTCGTTCGGTGTGCGATAGAGATCCGGAGGCCCCCCCCCATAATGACCTTTCCTTAAAAGTTCGGCAACGCTTCTGCACTACCTATGGCACTGCGGATTCTATGGGCGGCGTTGATTGCTTTCCATCAGGTGAAACGTCTGCTCGTTTTGGCTCCCTATCCCATTAAAAAGAACAGTTGATCAAGTTGGCCACGCCTGGTATACGGTCTCTGGATGATTCTAAAGAGTGTAGCGATAGATCCGTTACTCACCAAGTGGTTCATCCATACAGCATTTCATGCCCTTGGGGCATTCGGCTCCGTCCTGGATGTTGTTACATATCAGCGCCGTCAGCGTGTGCATACACATGCCTGGACAACTCTTCGTCTCCACCTGCGTGTCCAGCGACTCGAACAAATCTGAAAATAAATAGTCTAATCAATACTTTGATCATTAGTGGTAGAGTCACGCTGCAGACGAATACTTTGTCTGTAGCACGAATGGGCCGGCTCGCTCGGGGACGTACCACACTCCCGCAGAAAACCGGCGTCTGAGTGGTAGCTCAGCTGCCGCGCTTCGTCCGGTGAGAGTCTGCGTTCCGGAGGCCCAACTCGCCTTCCCCTCCCCTCTCCCTCCCCCTCCCCCCTCCCATAATAATAGTTTCCTTAAAGGACGGCAACGTTTCTACACTGCCTATACTATACTAGGTACTGCGGATGACTATATCTATTTATTTATTTATTTAATACTTTATTGTGAACAAAACAGGAAATACAAGAATTAAAAGGAAAGAAGATGTACAAGGGCGAGCTTAACTCAAAATTGAGTTTTCTTCCAGCAAACGCAGGAGTAAAAGAGAGATAAGATAACCTGTGAGGTATCTATATACATCTACATATCTATGTATCTATATACATATACATGTAGTATAAAAAAATCTAAATATCTTTTAAAATAATTATTTCCTTCTTTTCTTTTAATTTTTTTTGACAAAATATCTTTTAATTAATAAACACACACAGTTTAACATGAAGATTCCTTTTATCCAGAGACTTAGGACGTAGACTGCCATGACACTTCCAAGAATTCTCGTCCCAGAACCCCAAATTTAATTTAATAATATTTTTTGATGTGAAACGTCTTATGTGAATGTATGTGTTCGCACAAGTCCATGAACGCATCGCAGATGACCCTCGCCGTTGCAGATGTCTATGGCTCTGGCTGGCTCTGCCATAAAAAAATCCTTTGTTCCCCATCATTACATGAATTTTATTTTATTTTTATTACAAAGGGTACAGTTACAGACTACAAATTAAATAAAATATAAGATAACGAACATGCAAAAGAATTTAAGGTAAACCTGAAGTCCAATTACAATTATACACAAAAATTACAATGTTTTACAATAACAAATATTTAACAATAACATTATGAAGGAACTATGATTTCATTTATATGTATAATTAGGTAGACAAACGCATAAAAAAATTAAGACAGAAACAAAAATTAAGATTAATATGCAAAACCCTTAGGATAAGTTTTAAAAAAATTTAAACTAATAATAAAAATATCTGTGTGAGCACATATACAATTATAGATTATACACATTCTGCTTATCGGACCATTTTGTGTGACATAATTGTTGGAGTCGGGCAAACTAAAGATTTGTGGAGTGCGCATGGATCTCGTCAGCATCAGCAGGTGAATAGTTGACAGCAATTGACAGAATTGAGAATGAAAAATAACAGCAAATAACCAGCCATCAGCTGCGTTGCCTACGAGAAAGCGACCCGACAACTTCCATCGACGACGCCTAGTTTGCGATAACTTTTTTTTCCAATTTTCCGAGAATCTTTTCTCCGCGTTGACTATAAGCAGAACTCGGCGCCACCAGTCCCAGCAATGAGTCGTGAGTGCTTAGGACCTCGGCTAAGGTAACACTTCAGATTCATAAATGAATAAAGAAGACTTTGAGAAATATATAAAAAAAAATCTAACAGGCTCGGGGCAGATGTTGTCCTAGAAAATTAAGTGCAAAAAAAATGGTACATTGTCTATGGCACTGCGGATATTTATGGGCGGCGTTGATTGCTTTTCATCAAGTGACACGCCTGTTCGTTTAGTTTCCCATAAAAAAACATCTTGCACCCCTTGCAAACCTTGCTTTAATGATAGAGTTAAGAACTTTTTCTTAAACCATCTACCTCCCTGATTAATTCTTCTCTGTCATGATTGTACAAATACATACATACATATCGTCACGCCTGTTTCCTGTAGGGGTAAGCAGAGATCACAGATCTCTGATCTGATCTCTACGATTTCGGCACACTTTCCTTGCTTCCTCCACACTATTCACTCTCCTCGTGCAAGCCCTTCGGTTAAGCATACTCTTGACCTGGCCTTTCTTGAAAACTTCGACAATTTTGTCAAGTTATCTTTCTTTTGCCAGTTATCTTTCATTCATCTTTCTCAATTTTTGTCACGACACCTTCTTTTACTCCACATTGCTCTCTTATATCTTCATTCCTTATTCTATCGTTCAAAGTTACCCCACACATACTTCTTAATGCTCTCACTTCCACCGTATTCAGTCTGCTTTCATAACTCTTCTGTCAAACCCAATGCATCCGCTTTTGTATCAAACATTATGTTAATGTATATAACATGTTAAGAATAAATAATGTATAATATATTATTAAAACTTTAATTTTAGTTATTGTAAAAATAGGTGTCACGAATAAGTTTTTTATATTTCTATTCATTCATTCATTCATTCATTTGGATTAATGGCTTTCAATAATGTCAAAATAGCACGGATGATTTCGCCAATGTCACGTAGAAGGGAAAAGAGATTCTATTTCAATGAATTAAACTTTATACATAATGCCACAAATAGCCATAAAACGTACCCTTATCTAAAATTTTTCTGAATAAACATAAACTTGAAAGTAAGACGTCAAATATTGTCTATATAAATTTTACATCAATTCAATGTTGATTATATAATCGAATGCAAAATCGATAAGTAAATGCGTTTTATATTTATGCAAAAGAAAGAGGTTTCGTAATACTTCAACGCCCACAATAAAAGTAATAGAATATTTAGCAATAGGGTTGTCAGTCTTAAAAAAAGGCTTTCTCGCTACCTATTCTAACTTAGCTAAGTAAAAAAAAATATTTTTTTTACCCGAATAAGATAACAAAATTAAACTTACATTATCTTAACTATTAATAAACAACGTCTAATAATCTAATATAACTATACATAATCTAATTCTAGCCAAAGGAAGTGGCTGAGCTTTTGCTAACAGGTGAAGGGATTCCTCTGTAGCGTTGATTTTCAGCCACTTCCTTCACGCAAGATGTTGTGGGGGAGTTGGCATGCGAGCGTGCGCGCGTACGTGTTTGTGTGAGTGCATATGTGTGTGTGTGTGTGTGTGTGTGTGTGTGTGTGTACGCTCACGTGTGTGTGTGAGAGTTATTGTTTAAAATAACTTCCATAGAAGATAAAATAACTTCGTTTGGCAAGACACAGTCTCCACTCCAGCACTCATCTATTTCAACACCGTCATCAAACTATATACGCACTGGCTCAGTGGCGGGGCCCCCCACCCGAAAAGCTAATGGTCGCAGGTTTGATTCCCGCATCGGAATAAATATAGCCTATGAATATTTATTCCGAATCTGGTAACCCCGCCAATCCGCATTGGACAAGCTTGGTGACTTAACGTCCGTTCGTCCAAAAATGGGGAGGCCTGTGCGTTGGGACATATATGGACTGTGAAAAAAATAGATAATAACATAAGATTATGAAAATGGAATAAAAACACAACGTCACTGATGTAAGTTGGCGGGAAAAGTCCGGTTGAATTAAGTAGGTTTTAGTAAGTGTGGCCAGGGACTTTTCCCGCCAACTCACATCAGTGACGTTGTGTTTTTATTCCATTTTCATAATCTTATATTATTATCAGTTACATTGTTTAATTGAGGTGGTGTATTATACAATATAGTTCGATTAAAGTGTATAAGTAAAGTGATATGAAATAAATGCGTGTATCGTGACTTTTTAAGTTGACTGAAAAAGTCCATAGAAGGTTTTGATATAATAGTCACCATTTTATCAAGATATAACGTGATAAGTTGACTAACTATATTTAACAGATTTAATGTTATCGTATTTTACTTGACACTGGCATAATAGTTATAAGTAATTGCCATCAGAGAAAAGAAAAAAAAAGTGTGGCCCGCCTCTCGAAATCCGTGTAAACATTCTGGTTTAATAACGCTGTGCTTGTTTGTACGCGTACGGCACAGTTCATGTGAATGATCAATTCATTGATGAGGCCGCGGCATTCGCGTATTACTACCCATTGACAGGGCAATGCCAATGTCCTTCCACGGTACACACCGTCAGCTTCGCATTGATGCACGCGAATGACGATCTTATTACCTCACAGAGTCGTCCTAAACCAAACCCGCTGGGTGGCATTCCACGAGCTCCACGAAGACGATCTAACCGTTAGGCGGCAACTCGCGCTCGGGGCGACCTCACTGGCACAGATATGGTTGGAGGCAAATGAAAGGAAAACAGCGGGTGGCTTAAACTACGAGAGACAGCGGGCATAATATATGTAAGGCGTAAGGTAACTGCTGCTCGTCGCGAAGGAGGAGGAAAGTTGTGCTGAATTGGCTGCCAACCTTCGCTAGTCGAAGAGGCACTCTTAGAAGAAGAAAGACGTAAGGCCAATTGGCTCCTTGGCAGGGCCCCTCGCCCACGGAGTCAATGGTCGCGGGTTAGATCCGCACATCGGAATAAATATATGTATGGCCTACAAATATTTATTCCGAGTCTGGTAACCCCGCTAATCCGCATTGGACAAGCGTGGTGGGTTAACAACCGTTCCTCCAGAAATGGGGAGGACTGAGCTCAGCAGTGGAACATATATGGGCTATGAAAAAAAGGCGTAAGGCACTGGATATAAATATGTGAATGATATATAAATAATAAGAGAGTCACCTACATAGCTCTTCAAGTGAGCAGTCTAAAGTTAAAAACTTATATGGAAGAAAGACTTTAAAATTAATCGTTCCGGAGATAATAAACAGCTTAAAAAGGGAATTAAGAGAGAACATGTCAAACAAAAGCTTCCCATACTTTGTCAAGATAGTCATAGAACCACACTCCCGCAGAAAACCGGCGTCTGAGTGGAAGCTTAGCTAATGTGCTTCGTCCGGTGATTGGTTGAGTTCCGAAGGCCCAACCCCCTCCCCCTTTCCTTATAATAATGACACTTTCCTTAAAGGCCAGCAACGCCTTTTTGCCATCCTATCCCATAAAAAATAAAAAAAAAACACTACACGTTCACAGGGTGATGTGTTCCATAAGAAAGGTGAAACGCGTTCGCTTATAAATTGGGCCACACACAAACAAACTTAGTGCACCGTTACCCGATGACCTAACGCTCCGTCCGGTGAAATCGGACGGCCGCACAGCGCCGCCAGAAAACGAAAGTACCCACGCACTCGCAGAGCGGTCTTATAAGACGATTGTCTTGTCTACATAAGACTTTTGTATACACTAGACGAGAGTTTATCTTAGCAATCCGATATACATACTATTGTATATTATGTCCGGCGGCGCAATTAGCTTTTCAAACATAAATAATAAAAAAACAACAAACGTAATAAATTAAGTGGACAGTCAAAACTTTTACTTAGCTAAGAACCGCGACAAGCGAACAACAATAGAAAACTAATAATCTTAGCAATCCGATATACATACTATTGTATATGATGTCCGTGGCGGAATTAGCTTTTCAAACATAAATAATAAAAAAAACTACAAATTAATAAATTAAGTGGACTGTCAAAACTTTTACTTAGCTAAGATCCGCGACAATCAAACAACAATAGAAAATGAATAATGTGTAATTGTATAAAATGTGAAATTTTTCCTGCTGGATGAAGTGGATTTACATGGAACTTCAAATTGTCCTCAGAACTCCACCCACCTTGCAAACGATACGTGTTTCGCCCCAACACGAGGCATCTTCACGTATAGTAGACTCTACGGAAGTCAATTAACGGTTGTCTTCTAGCTTCACTTCATCCAGTAGGAAAACACATATTATTAATTTTCAATGTTTGTTTGCTTGTCGCGGATCTTAGCTAAGTAAAAGTTATGACTGTCCACATAGTAATGGATTTCCGCAAAGTAACGCCTGACTTCATTAATCATCGTAATAAATTAAATTCAATAACATTTACGAAGAAGGGAATTGTGGGTTTCATTTTTAAGATGTGATAAGATTAGTGTTAAGATGGCCGTCGGATTTGTTTTATACACTTTATATTTCAGGTACTCTCACAGAAAAAATCTATAGGAGTAAAATACGGCGACTTGAGTGGCCAGGGAATATGACCGAAAGGGCTTATTAAATTGTTACAGAAGAAATTATTGATTGGCTCAGTGGCGGGGCTGCCATCTACTTAGTGAGGTTAGTGAGGTGAGTTCCAGAAGCCCAAACCCCCTCCCCTCCTCTCGCAAAATGACCCTCCTTAACGTTTCTGTACTACCTATGGCACTGCGGATGTCTATTGGCGGCGTTGATCGCTTTTCATCAGGTGACACGCCTGCTCATTTGCCTTCCTATCCCATAAAAAATTATACAAATGGCGGTCTTATCGCTAATAGAGATTTGTTTCAGTTTAATGTACGTTCCTCTCGAAATGGCCCAGCACTTGGACATATATGGATTATAAAAAAAATATATAATAACAAGATATTTAAAAATCCACATCCGCCAAGGATTGATTATCCGCCTGAATGCGTCAATCGCAAGCACGCGGATTCCACCGCAAGAATTTCGCGCGGCCATCGACCCAACGGGGAAACACGCGCCGCGTTTAGTTCCAAAAAGTCATAGATTATAGACGAAACTTGTTTATGTCGACAACCTTTACAACTAATTTTATTAATACGACACATTAAAAACATCAAGAAGAGTTAGTGAACACTTAACGTGATTTATACTAAGATATAAAAATTAATCTCTATTTCCCTTGGTCACGTAATAACTTGAGAACGACTGTACGGATTTCATTCATCTTTTTTTTGTAAGTTTTCTAATACATTGTAGGAGGTTCTTATGGAAAAAAAATTTAGAAAATTTCGCAGGACCTTGAAAAATTTCAGAAAATATAATGAGTATTGAAACTTTGCGTATTTGACAGTTCGCTATGAATTTCGCGGATTTGACAGTTCACTTTGAACTTTGCGCGTTTTACATATACATGTAAATAAATACTGTTTTTAAAATACCTTTTTTTCCTTAATTAATTAAGGTTCGAATTGTAATTCATAGGTAAGAGAGGACAACGTGTGTCGGGTCAGCTAGTACTTAGATAAATAATGAAATTATATACAAACTTCCATCGCTTATTCCGATTTTGTTATGAGTTCGTTCTCTTATATATTCTCCAGATCGTTCTCTTATAACTTCATTGTGAATGAAGTTGTAAGAGAACGAAGTGGAGTAAAAGAAGGTGTAGTAACAAAAGTTGAGAAACTTAGACTTGGTTTGGGCACGTAGAGAGGATGGATGAAAGACGACTGATAAAAGAAAGTAACGTTGCGGATGTGGATGGAAGGGTCGGTTGTGGAAGACCAAGGATAAAATTACCTTGATCAAATTGCTGAAGTTCTCAAGAAAGGCCATGCCATAAGTATCCTTAACCGGCGGGCTTGTATGAAGAGAGGAATAAGTGTGGATGAAGCAAAGAAAGTATGCTGGGATCGTAGCAGATGGAAATCTGTGGTTTCTGACTATCCCTACGGGAAACAGGCGTAGTATGTATGTGTGTACGTATTTAATTGTGTGATCCCCACGACTGACTTGATACTGGATACTTGAGAATTTACTGATAGTTGTCACAACCAAAGAATTCATCATCATCATTAAGGCATTACAGCCGCGGGCGGGCCTTAGCCTGGTTCAGTAATATTCTCCAGTCGGATCTTCGTTTAACTTTTTCCCTCCAGCCCCTCACAATAATTGCCTTTAAGTCATCCTCGACTTCATTTAGCCATCTGAGCTTAGGCCGTTCGCGGTTTCTACGACCATCCGGTTTGCCGTCGAATAGGCGTTGGGTACTCTAGCCTCGACCATCCGTACCACGTGCTCAGCCCAACGAAGGTCAATTTTAATGGTCGTTAACCAAAGAATTGAAGTATTGAATATCAATCTAGTGACGTAAATAACGAAAGAAAACAAATAGCCACGTTTCGCACGCGAATTTTCGTGACAGTGCGAACGAGCAATTTTATTGCTTTTAAATTGAATTAAAGGTAAATAAAGGAAAGACGCACCGCGCGCAATTACCGGCAATTTATTTAATAAACTAACCAGCGGGTCTTCGAGTCGGATGTATAAACAGTAATAACCAGTACCGCTGAAATTACTTTGGTCACGCGCCGAATGCGATTCATAATTGTTAAAACTCATCTCATATGTTAATAAGGCTTGTATTATTTATATATTTTTAGTGTAGTTTCTCGACTTAGATATACATCAAAAATAGATTATAATAGATCCGGGTTGAAGGACCAATGTGTAAGATATAGAAATAAATGATTGAATGACAACAGTTGGTAATGCTCGGGCTTGTGATCGCACGGCGTGAGTTCTTATCTACCATTGGACTACTGAGTAGAAAATAGAAGTTTATTCAGGACATTTTATTTACAATTACTTAATGCTAAAATGAACCCTCTGCCCCATCTCGGGGACATCGGACCATAAGAAGAAGAATGCTAAAATTAAAACCTAAGTAATATTATATTGTACAAATAAATAAAAACAAAGTAGTTAAAAATCTAAAAAATGACACAAAATGCTTCGCGTATGCTAGGCGCTCTATTAAAGCACCTTGCGCTGGTTTTCAGCAACCAACGTGGTCAGATCGCGGACCACAGTGACAAAAATTGATACACACACACACACATATGTATATATACTACTACTCACACTCATATTATTATTTGTTTTTGGAATACGAAGGCAAACGAGTACGCGTATCACCTGATGAAAAGCTATCAACGCCGCCGATAGACATCCGCAGTGCCATAGTCAGTACAAAATCATTGCCGGCCTTTAAAGAAAGTGTCAATGTGAGAGGGGAAAGAGGAGGGGAGGGGTTGGGCCTCCAGAACTCAACCAGCAGCTAAGTTACCACTCAGACGCCGTTTTACTGCGGGAGTGTGGTACTTTCCCGGGTGAGCCGGCCCATTCATGCCACCGACAAATAATATGCCATTCTTGACAAAGTATTCGTCTGCAGCGTGGCTCTACCACTGTTAAACTAGTACTATTTCCATATGAAGCATGGGTTAATACCGAGTGACTGACAGTGACCTCATATGGGTAAGACGTTTGGTTTGGGTAAGATGATTGGACACGTGGACGCTTTACCAGGGAATTAGAAACGGCTGTGCAGGTGAATATTCATACAAATGGCATGCATGAGTCATGAGTTTCACTTCTTACGTATTCTACAGGGCACCACAGCACCATCGTAACTTACTATATCCACGAAAAAACAAGTAAACGACACGCACACACGCACGCAAAATACACAGGCACACACACACACACACATTTTAATATATAATGTTTAGACTTTTATATTTATTCCTCTATAGATATTAAATAATCAATTAGAAATAAGGGGTGGAAGGCTAGTGACCTGAGATACCTATCTCAGGTCACTAGCACCCCTAGTTCAGACACTAGCCCGCCACATATGTATTATTTTCTTTCTGCATTGTAACCTATATATGTAACTTTATGGTGTCGAACTAAATGATTATTATTAATGGAGTTAGGCATTACTTTGCGGAAATCCATCACTATATGGACAGTCAAAAGTTTTACTTAGCTAAGATCCGCGACAAGCGCGTACTTGTCGCGGATCTTAGCTAAGTAAAACTTTTGACTGTCCATATAAATGATTATTATTATTATTTAAATAAAATACGAAAAAATATGTGAACACACACTACCACTTTTCTACCTTGTAAACGACACGTGTTTCGCCCCAACACGAGGCATCTTCAGGCATAGCAGACTTCTACGGAAGACAACCGAAAAGTGGAAAAGACTTTTCGGTTGTCTTCCGTAGAGGTGGTTTGGTTTTGTGTATAGTGGTTGGTGGGTGGAAAGTTGCTGGTCGTTTTTCGGTAAGTTTTTGGTTTAAGTTCCAAATAAATCCACTTCATCCAGCAGGAAAACACACTATATTAATTTTCTGTTATTGTTTGCTTGTCGCGGATCTTAGCTAAGTAAAAACTTTTGACTGTCCATATAGTGATGGATTTCCGCAAAGTAACGCCTGACTCCATTAATAATACAAAAAATAATTCAAATAAAATTTGACATAACTCCTTATGTCAATAGACACTCAAAATACAATGAATAGCATTATGATTCGATTAATTTGCAATGGTAAGCGATGTTGTTGCTTCAAATCGTAAAACTCCACACCGGGCCGCGCGGCAATTGATTTAAACCGTTAATAAATAAACACAAAGTGTATTGCTGTCGAGACGGGTATCCGAACGTCGAGGCGTCTACAGGACTTTCTCTATCACCCCCCCTCCCCTTCGCCGACCACCTTCCTTCCCCTCTCGTCACTATCGAAAGGCTCCCAATGCGCTTGCTTTTATAGACGTTGGATAATCTTTTGTTTAAGTACTTGTATTATGCGACTATATAAACTCTTATTATAAAACGTTCACTATACTGTAGTGATAGATTGATAAATATATCACTAACGTAATAAAACTTTTTATTTGAATGTATTAAAACCTTTTATATTATATTACTTCTTTTTATATATATATTTTTTTTTATATATTCACGCCTATCCCCCGCAGGGGTTGGCAGAGACCACAGAGCTCCATCCGCTGCGATTCATTGCAGCGAAACGGCTCGTCATTGGTCGCTTTTCGCCCTCGTGAGAATCAGGACGTGACGGGTGGCGAACCACGTCGCCGTCATTTTTCGACAAATTAGGTATATTAAATTCGTCTTTAGTGAATCCCACAAGCCGCATGGGAGGATGGAGGTCAGCCCCAGCAGAGCCCTGCATGCTGAGGTAAGGCACCATAGTACCCGGAGGAGCCCGACCCCGAGACGATCGGCACGCTTACGACTAGGCTCGCCCCTAGCCACGCATCCATTGGCACGGCAGACCGTGGATTGGCGGAGAGGAAGGGAAAGGATCGAGAAGAAAGGAAGGGGCAGGAAAGGAAAATGTGAATTGGGGGGGTTACCAGACTCGGAATAAACATTTAAAAATCCATATAAATATTTATTCCAATGCGGGAATCGAACCCGCGACCATTGACTCCGCGGGCGGAGGGCCCCGCCACTGAGCCAATCGGTCGTCTTTTTATATTTGTAATTAAAAAATAAAAAAGACATAAATTGTTCTATTTAGCGCGAGCGAGCTTAGTCGCAAGCGTGCCGGCCGTCCCGGGATCGGGCTCCCTCGGGTACTATGGTGCCTTACCTCAGCATGCAGGGCTCTGCTGGGGCTGACCTCCATCCTCTCTTGCGGCTCGTGGGATTCACTAAGACGAATTAATATACCTAATTTGTTGAAAAATGACGGCGACGTGGTTCGCCACCCGTCACGTCATGATTCTCACGAGGGTGAGAAGCGACCAATGGAGAGCTGTTTCGCTGCGATGAATGTATGTGGAAGCGGATGGTGCTCTGTGGTATCTGCCAACCCCTGCGGGGGATAGGTTCGACTGAAGTCTTTCGATAGACAATGACATATCACCCGTCCGCCATAAGAAATGGAGATTGAATATTACTAAGTATGAATAAGATATAATACACTTATATAAAAATGAATAGAAAAGTAAATTAATTTGACTTGGAAAAATTTCATTATTATCGAAGATAAAAACCTCCTAAAGATCCCGTAGCAGTAAGGCAGGCACGTCATAGTGCTAAGGAAGATCTCGTACAGATTTTTTACGGCGACTAAAATAATATTATGTTTAAATTTCATCCCTACCATCTGGATGAGTGGCGATCTACTACGGTACGTTTCTGTCGTAACTTCTTTCCACGTACCACCAGTTTGTGGAAACAACTACCCTCGGCGGTCTTTCCGAACCAATACGACATTGGAACCTTCAAAAAACAAGCCTATATATACCTAAAAGGCTGGCAACCCTTCCGTGATTCCTGCGGTGTCGCAGTTGTCCATTGGCGTTGTTGGTTGCTTTCCATTAGGCGACACGCTTGCTCGTTTGTCCTCCTAACCAATAAAAAAAATGTTTATGCAAGAAGTCAAGACATCCTAATTTTCACAATTGATATTAAATGTTTTTTTTTATTCATATTTACCTTTTGTTTGTTTGTCTAGTCTTTCTTGAGAACTTCAGCGATTTGGACAAGCTATGTCGTCACCTTTATCTCTCGTTTTTATTTTTTAAATAAATTTATTGCCTAAAACCATAAATGTATTCACATTCAAAAAT
Source organism: Baronia brevicornis (assembly GCA_031353405.1). NCBI lineage: Eukaryota > Metazoa > Arthropoda > Insecta > Lepidoptera > Papilionidae > Baronia > Baronia brevicornis. Next base: position 314,640 of record JASFAT010000793.1, on the reverse strand, counting down.
ACAACGCAGCCACGAAAGTTTTAAAAACGCAATCAAATATCGTCATAAACAGGCAGTAAAAACTAACAGGCAGTGGAACCCTCTTATGTTGTTACGTACAATTTCATACTTCGTTTTGCTTTTGCTCGAAACGTATTGCGCCGAGTTATTCAATCTGAACGCGAAATGGCTATAACTTCGCGGCTGACTCATTGTTGTCGGAGACCGTTGATGTCTTTTTTATTGAATACGAGGCGAAACGCGTTGTCTTTTCTATTGCACTGTCCACCTATCTACTCCTGAACTATTACGTAATAAGAACTTCGTTTGAAGATGTTTATTTTTTTAAATTTTTTTTATGGGATACGAAGGCGAAAAATACGAATTTAAGATAGTGGTAGAGCCACGCCTTAGACGAATACTTTGTTAAGAATGTCATAACATTTGTCTGTACCATGAATGGGCCGGCTCGCCCGGGGAAGTACCACACTCTCGGAGAAAACCGGCGTCTGAGTGGTAGCTTAGCTACCGCGTTTCGTACGGCGAGCGGCTGAGTTCCGGAAGCCTGGATGGATGGATACCTGGATGGTTGGCCATTTTGACCAAATGGTTGGTCAACCACCATGTGATTCGGTCGCAGTTTTCTGCCACCATCTACGGAAACGTGGAACGATTTCCCATCTGCGGTATTCCAACGTGATTATTACATGGGGGCAATCAAAAGAAGACCGTATGTGGTTAATCGTTAAATGCGGACGTATCAGCTTCACCTCCAGCGTTACGGATGTGTATGGGCGGCTGTGATCGTTTACCACCAGGTGGTCCGTAAGTTCGTTTGCCTGCTCTGGTATAAAAAAGAAACTACAACACACACAGAGAGAGAGAGAGAAAGAGAGAGAGAGAGAAAGAGAGAGAGAGAGAGAGAAAGAGTTACCATACACAACACTGTAAAGGTTTAATTAACATGTCAAAGGCGGGAGTCGTAGTACTATGATTTATCTCGACTGTAGCTTATAGATAAGGATATACAGAATGTCCTAGAACTCAACGTCAAGCCGAAACAGGGTGACAGGATGGATGGTTACACCATTATGAGAAAAATCAGAAAAAAATCTATCCCATGCAGTTTGAAAATTATGGGCATTTAAGAAAAAACTAAATTTTTATTATTTTTGTTCATTTAAACTTTGGAACCATAATCCTAAATAACATTTCTAAAATCATAGTAAAAAATAATGACACAATTGCCCCAAGTTTCCTAGAATTAAGACTATTTGTTAAACTATGAATTTAAAATTTTCAAAATTTGTCGACTTTGAAAGGCCCTCCTTTGAAAAAAAGTACTAGAGTGCCTTGGCAAGTGCCATTAAAAGTTGGCGCATTTAATCAGGATTGTAAAATGGTACAATACTTGTTAGTTTCATGCTAAAAAAACGAGTAAAAAAATAAAAACCTCAAGTAACCGGATTTTTGCTAACCCATTTTACTCAGTTAAAATGTTTTTATTCGCACAAGCACTTGGTAGGTTCTTAATTTTAAGATCTTCAGATAGATTTTTTTTCTGATTTTTCTCATGATGGTTACAATCAATCCTGCCACCCCGTTTCGGCTTGACGTTGAGTTCTGGGACACCCTGTATATTAGATAATGTTAGTGATAGTTCTATACGACCTGTGAAGAGGACCCGAGTTTTTCACTACCAATTAGCGATGATGAAAGTGAAAATGAAACGGTGTGACAGGATTGATTGTAACCATCATGAGAAAAATCAGACGTTGAGTTCTGGGACACCCTGTATGTCCCCCTGCTGAGTACAGGCCTTTCCATTTCTGGAGGACGTGTTAAACCCACCACGCTTGTCCAATGCGGATTGGCGAGTGTACCAGACTCGGAATTAATACTTGTAAATTCATGTATATATTTATTCCGATGCGGGGATCAAACCTGCGACCATTGACTCCGCGGGCGGAGGGCCTCTCCACTGGGCCAATTGGTATGATTACACAAAATATGTTTACGCCCACTCTAGGACGAAAAACGAGGTGGGGCTGTCGCCGCGTTACTTAGCATACTTTCGTCAAGATCCCCCGCATTTAATGTTTTAATTATTTATTTAACCAATTCAATTGGTTAATCAAAGTCATCGTGTATCACATAAGGAAACCATGGAAGCGCGGACCACATAGCGCTAGGCGATGGGTCTTTAACGGCATGCTTCGCACACCGTTAGCCGCGCCCCATAAAAACCACGCGCGGCTCGGACGCACACACAAACCGTTTTTATGTATCGGATACACAGCAGAGTTTGAGCGTAGTATGACTTAAATATAACGTTTACAGCAGGGATGAACAACACGCGGGCCGCTTGCGGCCTTTTAAAAATTGAATGTATTTTATCGACTTTCTATATATCTCCCATCAATATATTGTTATAAAATTAATTATAATAAAATGGTATTAAATACTAAACCGAAACAAATTATTATTAAGTGTTACTTTATGTGGGGCCCGCCAAAAAATTTTAAAATTTAAATTGGCCTTTAAAATTTAAATTTTAAAATTTAAATTAAAAGGTTGTTCACCCCTGGTTTATAGCATTCATTTATCTAGAAGAGTCATGAAAACAGACTGAATGTCGTGTCGTGGAAACGAGAGCATTAAGAAGTATGTGTGGGGTAACTTTGAATGATAGAATAACGAGGAACGAAGTTATAAGAGAGCGATGTCGAGTAAAAGAAGGTGTCGCGACAAAAGTTGAGAAAGAACGAGAGAAGGAACTAAGACGGTTTGGGCATATAGAGAGGATGGATGAAAAACTGTTGGACCAGCAAAATAAAGTTATTTTGCGGATATGGATGGATGGGAAGACCATGGAAAACATAACCTGACCATATTGCAGAAGTTTTTTTAAAAAGGCCAAGTTTTTAGGAAGGTGTGTCAAGCCGGCTAGATGGTGCAAAGAGTTGCGTAGAGCCGCTGGCAGGAACTGGATGCGTGCTTCTTGGGGCAGGCCTATGTCCATGTGGTATAAACGAAATTTTACGTGTACTTGTTGTATGTTGGCGTATTTTAATTAATATTATTATTTAATTATTTTATGCAATAGATAAAACTTATTTTTTTAATGACTTGTGGCGGTTTACTTAGCCAAAATTAGATATAAGGATCATTGTTTGTAACCCTATATAGCTATTAACCCTATAATTAAGATAGATCATAAGTCGCGCTACAATGTATCCCCGTAGTTTAAGATTGTAATGAATTAAATAAATAAAGTCAGTTCCGTCACATCAGTTCTAGCGAGCGGTCGAATTGTTTTTTAAAACATACTCTCCTGAGCTCCCCACATAACTGGTGCCATATTTTTTTTCAATACAAATCCACAGCATGTGATACGCTAACACTTATACATATAAACTATTTGACACTTCTAGAGCAAATAACGGATTTACATTTTAATTATCATAAGTTACGTGTAAAAAATATGTAGAAAATTCGTTGGTCACGACTGTTAATCTGTAGAATATTTACATGGACAGTCAGAACTTTTACTTAGCTAAGACTGGCGACAAACAAACAAAAACAGAAAAATAATAATGTGTTTTTTGTACTCGAAGGAGTGGATTTACGGGGAACTTAAAGTAAATCTTACCGAAAACACGGCCGTCAGCAACTCTCCACCTCCCAACTACTATCAACAACACCAAACACACTACACTTCCACATTGCATACGGCACGTGTTTCGCGTCAACACGATGCATCATCAGGTATAGTAGTCTAATATAGTTTTCTGTTTTTGTTTGCTTGTCGCGGACATCAACTTAGTCGTCCACATAGTAATGGATTTCCGCAAAGTAACGCCTGACTCTATTAATAATCTTATAGAATATTTGTTTATTCATATAAATGTGTGCACAAGCGTGTCGTTTTTATGTATCATATGTTATGTGTGTATATATTAGAAGAAAGGTTATAATATATATACTGTGGCGTGCCTGCCGTACTGCTTCACGGCGACACCCGGGATCTTTAGGGGGTTTTTATCTTCTAATAAAATTCTTCAAAATTATATTCTTCCATTTTATTGTACAATTATATCTTATTCATATTAATACTTTATTATATTTTACACTTTTCAATTTACATTTTATATAGTTGCCGAACGAGTGACATGTCCATATAAAAGTCGTCAATCGAACTAATATTTTGTTTTAATAAAAAACTATTTCTTTTTAATCTTAAATAACGAATTTAAAAAGAAATAATATAAATACACACATTATTAATTTTCTGTTATTGTTTTGCTTGTCGCGGATCTTAGCTAAGTAAAACTTTTGACTGTCCACATAGTGATGGATTTCCGCAAAGTAACGCCTGACTCCATTAATAATCATAAAAAGTTTTATTGCATTAGTGATACATTTATTAATGTATCACTACAATACTCTATGTTTGATTACTGTCTTCCGTATTGAGTATTATCAGAGACAATTTTTAGAACACTGTTTTTTGATGTAGCTTTAGAATGAAATAAATCTAGGGCTTCTATTTATTATTATATGTCCATTTATACATCATTACTTGACTTATAATGCAGTGTTAGCAAATAGTATGAAATCTTTAACACACACACATTACCTTGTACACATTACATAGAAATGGCAAAAGTAAGGAACGGTGAAAGTTTTATTATCAATCAGGTTTGTAAGTTGAGTCAATGTGTGGTGGGACTACAAATTTACTGAAATTACACTTTCCCAGAACACCAGCGACCTCTACAATCAGTTGCAATCAACATGCACCGTTTTACCCAATGGCACCTGTCATATAGTATCTATTTAATCCTAAACATTTATTTAAACCACAAAGTACACACAATCACAAAGTCTGAAGGCAAAAGTCTTCAACCAGTGCGTCCTGCCCGTACTCTCTTACGGTGCCGAGACGTGGACACTGACAGTCCGTCTCCTCGACAAGCTCAAAGTCGCTCAGAGGGCTATGGAGAGAGCTATGCTCGGGGTTTCTCTGGTGAATAGAATTGTAAATGAAAAAATTCTGCGGAGAACCAGAGCTATGTCGGTAGCTCTTCAAGTTAGCAAACAGAAGTGGCAATAGGCTGGACACGTCCGTCGGACAATCGACAATCGTTGGAGTGGAGACCACGACTCGGCAAACGTAGTGTGGGACGCCCCCATGCTAGATGGAGAGACGATCTGAGCAAGGCGGCTGGCAGAGACTGGATGCGTGTAGCCGAAGATCGCGTAGCAGTGGCAAGAGCGTGTAGCAGTGGACTGCCGCAGGCTGATATTGATATTAATCTTAAAAGCCGGCAACGTTTCTGAAGTGTATATAGCACTACGGAGTTCTATGTGTGGCATTGATTGCTTTCCATCAAGCTTACGCCAAGTTCTGGGCTGGCCTGCCTGCTGACTCGACGAAGATGAAGTTTTCTAAAATCCTTTACTCTAAAATCATATTATATGTTTATATTAATCATATACTATAAATATGTTTAAAAATATACAAAACACTACTATGTGGACAGTTAGAATTTTTACTTAGCGAAGATCCGCGACAAGCAAACAAAAACAGGAAATTAATAATGTGTGTGTTTTTAATGAAGAAGTGGATCTACGGGGAAACTTAAACTAAATGTTACCGAAAACACGATCGTCAGCAACTCGCTACCTCCTATCTAATGTCTTTACATAGTAACGCTTGGCATATATACTGAGCAAGAACCATTTTATGACACTTATTAGATTAAAATTATTTTCGTTTTGTATTTGTTTATTTATGTATATTATAAGTTATTAAGGTTTAAATATTAGTTATTGTAAAAGAATGGTGACATAAATAAAGATTTTCTATTTCTTTTGGATAAGTAACGCCTGACTCCATTAATCAACAAAACTTTTAAGTATGCAGACGAAAACTTGGTCTATTAGTTGCGGTTAATTTATAACATAGCATAATTTAGTTGTTTTCAATTTATGTTTTTATTGTATTGTATGTGTATTTATATATATATATATATATATATATATATATATATATATATATATATATATATATATATATATATATATATATATATATATATATATATATATATATATATATATATATATATATATATATATATATATATATATATATATATATATATATATATATATATAAACCAGCGCCAGGTGCCCGGTATGCATAGCGCCCGGCAAACGCTGAGCAAGAACCATTTTGTGACACTTTTAGATTTTAATTATTTTTTATATGTACATTATAATATTATTTAATTTTTAAATTTTAACATTAAGTTTTTGTAAAAATGTGTCACGAAAAAGCTTTGCTATATCTATTATCAATATTTCTTATATCAATATAACATTTGTTAATCATATGACCTCCCGTTAAGTATTGGCTTCCTGCCAATTTCTTCCTCATTTAGGCTCTCCGACATAATCAGCCAATACAAGCAGTGACTTTCATTGGCCATCTTTCATCTGTCATACACGCAAAATGTCCATTGATGTGTGTTGATATATAAACGAAACAAAATTTCTCCCGTAGGGGTAGGCACAGACCACAGATCTCCATCTGCTACGATCTCGGCATACTTCCCTTGCTTCCTTCACACTCATTATTCCCTCATGCAAGCCCGCTGTTTGAGGGTACTCTTGACCTGGCCTTTCTTAAAAACTCCAGCAATTTGGTCAAGGTATGTTTTCCGTGGTCTTCCCCTACCGACCCTTCCATTCACATTCGCAACGTAAATTTCTTTTGCCAGTCGTCTTTCATCCATCCTCTCTCTATGCCCCAACCATCTAAGCATCCCTTTCTCAACTTTTGTCACGACATCTTTTTTTTACTCCACATTGCTCTCTTATATCTTCATTCCTTATTCTATCATTCAAAGTTACCCACACATACTTATTAAAGCTCTCACTTCCGCCGTATTCAGTCTGCTTTCATAACTCTTCTTTCAAATCTAATGCATCCGCTTTTGTATCAAACATTGTACATTAAAAATAAGTAATGTATATTATTAAAGTTTTAATTTTATTGTTTTATAAAAGATATTTATAATATATTTATATAAAACTTTCAACGTAACGGTACAACAAAACACTTAATAATTAAAATAAATTAATTCCTTCGCTCCTACGAACACACTTCACTCGTGCGCAGTAGAAAAATTTCTAATATGACCCTCATTCTGTTTTCATCTTAGACAGGCTTTTAACGCGATGAAATATAAGATGATAATAGAAAATTGACCCGGTTCACGACTGATATCGAAATGTGGTGAGGAAATGTGTTTTTGTGCCGTTACCATTTTTGGTGTCACGAGTTCATATCCAAATCTTTTTTATTTTTAAACACAAACTTGTAAAACAGCATGCAGGTCACCTGATGGTAAGTGATCACCGCCGTCCAAAGACGTCCACAGTGGTGGACTAAGCCCGTCAGAGACCCGGCACGGCAAAGCTGGATGAGACCATGTGGACAGTCAGAATTTTTTTTGGCCAAGATCCGCGATAAGCAACGCGGAAAGCAACTCTGAAAATGATTACTTCGACACTGAACTAGGTCGTAGCTGAAATCTTCTTAATTATCAGAACACGAAATCCCCATAAAACGTTTAGTATTAAATCTTATCCAAATAATGTATCACATTATAATCATATGGTACGCATTTGTTGTCTATACAGTAATATATTGCTTGACCACACACTTTGTGTGCAATGTGGAAAAGTGGTGGTGTGCTTGGTGGTTTGGTGTTGGTGTTGTTTATATTAGTTGGGAAGTGGAGAGTTGCTGACGGCCATTTTTTCTGTAAGATTTAGTTTAAGTTCCCCGTAAATACACTTCTTCCAGTAAAAAACAAACATTTATTATTTTTCTATTATTGTTTGCTTGTCGCGGATCTTAGCTAAGTGAATTCTGACTGTACACATAGTAATGGATATCCGCAAAGTAACGCCTGACTCGATTAATCAATTTGTTTTAAGTTTTTCGATTAAATTTGTGTGTGTCTATTGCATGAGGATAAGGGAAGTTACGGACGAGAATGTGATGTGTGTTTGCGCACATACACTTAAGCGAATAAACATATAATAAACAGTTTATACTTCTGGGGGTTTCCTAGAATAGTTCACAAAACCGCTTGGGTCATTAGTCGAAAAATCCTGCTTCGAATTACAGTCAAAACTAATATTTATTTAACAAACTACATATTATTATTACTAATTTTTGTATTTATACATATATATGTACACTCGATGCATTTATATATCCCCGTATATATACCCTAAACTGTTGACTACAGTTGTATTTCTATAAAGAATAAAACACCATCGTCACAAATAGAAATTTGTGACGATGGTTACTTATAACTTGATGGATATTTATAACTTGTGTATGCCTTATTCGTCCTACTCATAATTATACAAATTTATATATGTGTTTATTGCGAATCTATGAACCTATATATTATAAGTGATATATTTATTGATAAAATATACATCTATATATCAACGACAGAAAGACCTATCTGTTGTAAGTAGAAAATGACGTATTTTGGGTTTGTACGCCATTTGAGTCAGAAAAAAATCTTCATCAAACGGTCTCGGTCTCTTTAAAAGAATTAACAATTTTTTTTTAAATGCGTTTGAAATTTTGACGGCAGAAAACGTATTCTTCTGTTTCTATTGTCGATATGTATTTAATTAACATATAATTATTGTTTTTGTACCTACTATGTAAAAGTCTTTACCATCCTTGCCTGCCTTTCGGCATCAAGTCTGCCTTCGTACCAGAATCTATACAGGAAGAATAATCTATATATATAAAAATCAATTGCTGTTCATTAGTCTTGCTAAAACTCGAGAACGGCTGGACCGATTTAGCTAATATTGGTTTTGAATTATTTTTGGAAGTCCAGCGAAGGTTTAAAAGGTGAGTAAATATGATAAAAATATTATGATAAAGCAACAATTTCGTTTTCCCCTATAAACTCTCCCTACCTGTCAATTGTTTGATGTTCGTCCCGTCGTTCAGAAATCAATTAAATTTTTAATGATTACGATTTCTTTTTGTTCCTGTTAAGTTTTGACCACATTTTTTACTAATGTTGAAACATTCTGCAATTATCTTTCAGCTTTTTTATTTATTGATTCTGAGGCGGTACGAAGTTTGCCGGGTCAGCTAGTATAAAATAAATAAATAAATTAAGCTTTAACATATTTTGACGAGCAACGAGAATCGACATCAGTATACAACTCGCGTCATGCATAGCAGCCAACTATTTAGTTTACACGAAGACTGGAATTCCAAACGCGGTGGAAGTGGAACGTCGCACCAAATGAGCGACGATCTTATTTCCGATTCAACGTACGCGCCGATTTAAATTCTCCGGACGGTTAAGGCCGCCCACGTACGCGAGCCGGTGAAAACCATAACCGAAACCCGCCGACCTATATCGGAGAAAGTGACCGCACTGACCTGATATGAAAGCCCCGATCCCGTTCTGCGCGCTGGTGGGGGTTAGGATTCCTAGTAACAGGAGTGCAACACTCGCTCGGGTCACTGTCATGGCGGCGGCACTAATAACTGTCACTAATGTCACTGTCAAAACGAGGAGGTGTCAACACGCATGGCGTAACATCCACTCACCGCGACGCGTGGGTCCGCACTGCCGGTGAAAGAAAGAAAGGGGCCCGAGAGCGTATTACGAACGTGACAATGATCAACACGTCTACACTTTCACAGCCCTCGTCACATCTTAAATGCCTACATCTCACGTAACTTTCAGAGCGTGACACTCATCCGCAAGGTTGTTTTTGAAGTGAAAACTTCTATAGCCGCGTTACACGACTCTGGGTAGAGAAAAAATCTATGGGTTCGCGTCAGCAACATACTAATGCTTAAGGTATATCAATAGCTATGAGTATAGCTATAGACTCGTCTGAAGAAACTGAGTAATTAACTCGTTTAAAAAAACACAGTTAATACGCGCGCAGCTGCCTACGTACACGCATCACGCCAACACATTGTATATGTGTACGCGTTGGACGCTTCATGATTGGGTAAAGTTTTGTGAGTTGTAGTAATAGCAGCATTTAATATTACAATTACTTTAAAATTTCAAAATACAGTTTTAAGTTTTCACTTTTGTTGAAAGTGAAAACTTAAAACTGTCGTAGGAAATGCAATAAAAATATAATTACGGGACACCTTCGTTATCGATGGATTGTGAAAAATTAATATAAATCCTTGTGTCGATAAACTGTGAAAAATATAAGACATTTGAATGATGATTTACATCACGATAACACTATTATTATGTGTAACAGCGACGTCTATTTCTTCCACTCTGTAATTCTTAATGGACCTAATCAAAGCCTTTATACGCGGAGGAATATATGGCGTTGATGCCTTGTCCGACTTTACTAGCATTGCGATTGTGAAAATTCGGCCCTTTTTCCGAATTGGATGTGAACAGAGACGCGTGTCTTGTCACCAAACACCAACCACACTCACAAAAAGACTTTTCATATCACACTTCTGTTTTTTTTCTTTTATTGTTTTTGCTCCGCAGCTAAATCAAATTTCGAACCGTTTTAAAGGTGACAAAGTGTAAACATTAAAAGATAACACAGATTGCCATATCTGTTAATATTGATAATCTATGTCAAATATATCAGCACAACATTTAACGGCAAACGGAAATCGGAGAGGTTTGCGTGTTTCAGAGGCGGCCCCAGTGGCGGGCTACCACGTAGCACCCATAACCTGTGTTGGTCATTCATCACCAACCACCAACTTCTACTCTTCTCCTTTTTGCATATATTAGATTGTGTCTCTAAAACAAAATAAGGAATTTCGCATGATGAAAACTACTTTAGAAGTATATGGACAGTCAAAAGTTTTACTTAGCTAAGATCGGCGACAAGCAAAACAATAACAGAAAATTAATAATGTGTGTTTTTTTCCGTTGGGTTAAGTGGATTTATTTGGAAGTTAAACCAAAAACTTACCGAGAATCGGCCATCAATTCTCCACCCACCAACCACTATACACAACACCAAACACACATCATCACTTTTCCATCTTGTAAACGACACGTGTTTCACCCCAACACGAGGCATCTTCAGGTACAGTAGACTCTATGGAAGACAACCGAAAATCGACTTTTCGGTTGTCAAGATGGAAAAGTGATAATGTGTGTTTGGTGTTGTGTATAGTGGTTGGTGGGTGGAGAATTGATGGCCGATTCTCGGTAAGTTTTTGGTTTAAGTTCCAAATAAATCCACTTAACCCAACGGAAAAAAACACACATTATTAATTTTCTGTTATTGTTTTGCTTGTCGCGGATCTTAGCTAAGTAAAACTTTTGACTGTCCATATGGTGATGGATTTCCGCAAAGTAACGCCTGACTCCATTAATAATACTTTAGAAGTCATGTAAAGTTTGCCAGTAATGAAAAAAAAAAGAATTAATCTGTCAAAAACTCCAAAAGCATCTTATAAAAAAAGCTCAAGACATTTACTACTATTATATATTATTAGTACTTATACTATTATATATAAACAAGGAAATTTACATGAAACATGAAAAACTGAAAATGTACAAATAATAAAAATAATTATAAAGAAGGCGACCGATTGGCTCAGTGGCGGTCAATGGTCGCGGGTTCGATTCCCGCATCGGAATAAATATTTATATGACAGATGAAGACATATATATATTTATAAATGTTTATTCAGAGTCTGGTAACCGCCCCAATCCGCATTTCCTTTCCTGCCCCTTCCTTTCTTCCATTCGTGGATTGGCGGACAGGAAGGGAAAGGATAGATCCTTTCCCTTCCTCTCCACCAATCCACGGTTTGCCGTGCCAATGGATGCGTGGCTAGGGGCGAGCCTAGTCGCAAGCGTGCCGATCGTCCCGGGGTCGGGCTCCCCCGGGGACTATGGTGCCTTACCTCGGCATGCAGGGCTCTGCTGGGGCTGACCTACATCGTCCCTTGCGGCTCGTGGGATTCACTAAGACGAATTAAATATACCTAATTTTTCGAAAAAAATGACGGTAATGATGAATGGTAGCGGATGGAGCTCTGTGGTCTCTGCCAACCCCTGCGGGGGATAGGCGTGAATATATAAATAAATAAATAAAAAAAGATTATATATATATATATATATATATATATATATATATATATATATATATATATATATATATATATATATATATATATATATATACATATAAGCCTATTTTAAAATAAAATTTGTATAATTTGTATGTAATGTGTTGTTGTTTCGGTGAATGTAAACAAACTTTAGTGTCGACTCCTTTGGCTTATAAATCAGGTTTTAACTATTAAACCAAGTGACAGTCATTTCTTTTAATAGTTGTAACACTGAAGACCCAAAATGGCTCAGTGGTGAACTTGCTCAAAAAAAGTCAAAAATTACTCCGCTGCGGTACAGAAAACTCAGAGCAATGACATTGCGTATTTAGGAACCAGCGTATCAATACGAATATCTACTAAAAATAATTGCAGAAAAACGAGCGTCATCAAAATGTTCATTATATTTCAGTTAATAGCTTTCAATAGCGCCAAAATAGCACGGATGATTTCGCCAATGTCACGTAGAATGAAGAAGACACGAAGGAGATTGATCGGTGCGGTCGAGATAAAAAAGGAATAGAATGGAGAAGACATCATCATCACAGACACATCAGACAACAAAGGCATTACAGTCGCGGGTGGGCCTTAGCCTGGTTCAGTAAATTTTTCCAGGCGGATCTTCGTTAAGCTTTTTCCCTCCAGCCCCTCACACCGATTGCCTTTAAGTCGTCCTCGACTACATCTAACTATCTCAGCTTAGGCCTTCCGCGGCTTCTACGACCATCTGGTTTGCTGTCAAGTAGGCGTTTGGGTAATCTAACCTCGTACATCCGTACCACGTGCCCAGCCCAACGAAGGCGTCCAATCTTTTTTTGTTTTGTATGGAGAAGACATGAAAGAGTTTAATAGGTGCAATCGAGATTATATTTAAATAGAATTTTGAAGAAATCACCAAAAACGTGAATACAACACCAGTTTTTAACAATGTATAGGATTGGTGTTTCGCCACAATAATTTACTCCGGCAACATTGACTTGGGGCTTGGTTCAATTCCCGTATCTGAAAAAACACTTGTATTATCTTTATGTTTTCCTTCCGAGTCTGTTCTGGCATCTACGACGCGGGGAACCCTGCAGGAATGAATTTAGATCGTATATAAGAATAAAATGTTTTTTCTCTTCAAATACAATAATTATGTTTTATTGGTACGGCAAACAAGAAACATATAAATGCAATATTTTATTTTTGAACCCCAATATTTTCCATTGATTTAATCTTCACACAAAAGTTCTTCAATCGGGTCATCAATTAAGCCCCTTCAGACCCCCTAGGGCTCTGTTGATAGGCCTAACGGATGACCGTATATCGTAAAAGCAGATAATATAACTGTATCTTGCATAGACTAAGCATAAAGATACAGAATTGCCGTTATATGTAAATACTTTTTATACGCGTTTATTATTTCATCTTCAGAGAGAAAAATGAAGTACATGCAACAAAAGTACAAAAAACAAAACTACATATAATAAATTATAATATTATATATTTTTTATGATGAACAAATTCAAATAGGTCAATTAAATTTAATTTGTATATTAAAATTATATACCATAAAATGTTTGAAAAACGTTTGCCTTATTACAATTTTTTATGTGTTAGGAAGGCAAACGAGCAAGCGTGTCGCGTGATGGAACATCTTCAGCACCGTACAAGCCAGCATATTTTTTTAAGGCCGGCAAAATTTCTGCATTTCGCGGATGTCTATGGGCAATTTTGATTGCTTTCCCTCAGATGACACCGTTTAGCTTCCTATCCCATAAAAAAAAATTCACTAAACTAACTGAAAGGATTTAGTTCTCTTGAGTCTGCTTATAATTGGCCTGCCGTACTGCTTACGGTGACACCCGGGATCTATAGGGGGTGTACGTATAAAATTCTTCCAAAATGATATTAATTTATTCTTGCTTTTCATTGTACATTTATATCTTATTCATATTATACTTTATCACACTTTTCACTTTATATTTTATATCTCAATATATATATTTCAATGTTTTGTGCCGTACGGGTGACATATCTATTTAAAAAGACGTCTGTCAAACTAATGCATTTTGTTTTATAACAATTCATTTCTTTTTTATTTTAAATTTGAACATTACGAATGTAAAAAAAGTAATATAATATTAAAGGTTTTAATGCATTAGTGATACATTTGTGAATGTATCACAACAGTACGTACCAACCAATATATGTTATTGAGTACATTTCATTACATCTCAAGCGTTCACTATCAATCAATGCGAGCGGTCACACGTGAGGTCGCTCGTCACAAGTGAAATTCACACTCGTGTCGTCGTTTCTGATTATCAGTGAAAGTGATAAGTCACCCGTTATGTTAGCACCGCAACTGTAACTGTGTCGAACCCGGGACAGCGGCCCGCCGTGTTAGCAGTGACGCGGCGTCATCGACCACACGTATTTCGTCACACAATCGCGCGGTGAAATTTTCCCTCACATCTGATTCCCCGTATCTGACTAATAATAATACTAAGAAATTCGATTGTACAACCCGCTCAATTACTACTTTTGTAGTAAGTGAACGGGTTGTACAATAAATTTAATGTAATTAGCTGAAGAAAATGTATACTATTTCGCTCAAATAAAAACACCCGCCAACTTACATCAGTGACGTTCTGTTTTTATTTCATTTTCATGATCTTATCAGTTATATATATCAAGCAGAAGCAATTCTAGAGCAGTTGCTATCCCGGTCAACTCCATGACATTACATAGCCAAGACTTATTGCTTAACTAATTAAAGTTTACTTAAAAAAATATTCTTTTTCTAACGAGGTCTTCTAGTACAGCTTGATTTGAATTTTTTATGGATATTCCTTAAAAAGAGGACGTGTATAATTGTATATAAAATTTAAAATGACAATATTCTTATGAGACGTGAATGGGTCGTCTTGATTGAAGACGTACTCCATTCTAGGCTAAAAGTCTCGAGTTCGGTGGGGGGATGATGCAGGAAATGTACCTGTAGCGCCAGGGATAGTGGCTTCCGTGGCACAACACTTTGTAGATATCTATATGTAGCTTTTTATGTGGGCTGGATCACAAGTATATATGTATATAAGGCTCGTATTTCTCATATTACGGTGCGCTGCATCTTCGTGAGGATTGGGCGGTGGACGAAAATCAGTATTGCTGCTCTATGAGTTGAGGTTTTGACTGAGCCATCACCGATTTCCATCTCAATGTACTCTTGACTGATATGTAATAATTTAGTATGTACTTCATGTGTGTTACTGCAAAAGGTTTCGTGATAGCTTAAAATACACCACAACTAAGTGTTGGAACAACTTGCCACCACCTTTTCCTGACTATATATATATATATATATATATATATATATATATATATATATATATATATATATATATATATATATATATATATATATATATATATATATATATATATATATATATATATATATATATATATATATATATATATATATATATATATTGAAACACCTACTTGGGTTTTGTAAAATAAAACCGCGGTGTTATCAGTATAAAGAAATGTTTATTACATAAAAATAAAAAATTAAAGAATCAAGTAGGTGAGACACAAATTTGTAGGTCGTGGGTAAACAGCCGATCTGATTTTACTACGTAAGCAGACTAACACTCCCCTGCAAGTTGTCAGCGGTCGGCGGCCTGCGTGATGGGTAGCGTTGCGCCGGAACTCCGATGACGGTGGTCGCCTTCAGCGATTATAAGGGATGCGCTTGGACTCCGACGGCAGAGGTTGCCCTCAGCGATTGTAAAGGATGCGCTGGGACTCTTAATTGTCGATCACTGAGCTAATTGACGCTCAAAGTTGAAAACCGCAGGTAGAACCCTGCCGTTACATTTGCACCGCAGGTAACATACTGGCGGAGGGCAGGTGGCACCCTGGATCGCAGGTGACACCCTCCGTTACATTGTGCACCGCAGTAGAATCATTACCGCAGGTGGAATCAACCCCGCAGGTAAAAGCTGGCAGGTAGAACCCCGCAGATAAAATGTGCAGGTGAAACCCTGGAAGTGACAGATATCCATCGATTACGACTTGGCCTATCAACTTCCGTTCTGGTTAATCGACGACAACTCGTGAAAAGCATTATGTCGAGATTGTCGTGGTGAATTAAAACCAGAACGGAATTACAAAATAAAAATTAAACACACATGTGCTATTCAAAACTTACCCTAAAACGGGGTTTGATTCCTGCACTTATTTTTAAAATAATTACTGAGCGAGGGCGCTCTTAAGAGACGTGACGGTTCCCGTTGATATTTCCATAACGGACAAACCCTCACTGAGGTGGTGTCGATCCTCGGCACCCATCAGTAACTTCCATAAAAAAACCCGAGCGAAATAGCACGAAGGCGCGAGCGCCGCACCTACACCTACTTGAGTTTACAAATTCCTTCAATCTGTCACCGCGTTGCTTTGAACACTTAACGTATGACAAGCAAAAAATGTTCGATGACAGATCGTGTTTTTGTTATAGTAATTTATTAATTCTAATATGAGAATAAGTATTTAAATTTGAATACGGAATAGTGTACTAATACTAATATTTTAACTTATTTTTAAACTAACTAAAATTACATCATTAAAACATGTAACCTTCCGTTACAATATATATATATATATATATATATATATATATATATATATATATATATATATATATATATATATATATATATATATATATATATATATATATATATATATATATATTCACGCCTATCCCCCGCAGGGGTTGGCAGAGACCACAGACCTCTATCCGCTACCATTCATCGCAGCGAAACGGCTCTCCATTGGTCGCTTCTCGCCCTCGTGAGAATCAGGACGTGACGGGTGGCGAACCACGTCGCCGTCATTTTCGACAAATTAGGTATATTAAATTCGTCTTTAGTGAATCCCACGAGCCGCAAAGGAGGATGGAGGGCAGCCCCGGCAGAGCCTTGCATACTGAGGTAAGGCACCATAATACCCGGGGGAGCCTGATCCCGGGACGATCGACACGCTTACGACTAGGCTCGCCCCTAGCCACGCATCCATTGGCACGGCAGACCGTGGATTGGCGGAGAGGAAGGGAAAGGATAGAGAAGAAAGGAAAATGCAGGAAAGGAAATGGGGATTGGGGGGTTACTAGACTCGGTATATATATATATATATATATATATATATATATATATATATATATATATATATATATATATATATATATATATATATATATATATATATATATATATATATATATATATATTGCAATGCGGGAATCGAACCCGCGACCATTGACTCCGTGGGCGCAGGGCCCCGCCACTGAGCCAAGTTTTGTTTATTTGTGTATTATAATATTATTAAGATTTTAATTTCCAAATTCATTAATCGATCTATCTATAAACGGTGGTGATATTTCACAATCAGATGATCCTTTCATCAGATGAGCTTGTTTTCGATGACATAAAAATATTTGACAAAGGACAAGCTTGCAGCTTTAATTTATTTTTTTCATTTTCCGACATTCATTAGCTGACATCGAAATAAATCGATTTCATTTTAGGATAATTTAAAAAATAAAAAAACTAAAACATACCAATCATGTTTTATTGCGAACAACATACTTATTATCTAAATATTTACAATTTGTATTAAATCAAAAATCAATATGTATGTTTATCCATTTAAACCAGTGGTGGTCAACCTTTTTTTATAAGGGCCGCAAACACGTGTGGGGTCATGGTGTCACGGTCCGCAAAGAAAATTAAAAAAAAATTACACATCTTTGTTAGTCCAGCGTAAACGTCAACACAGGTTTTAGTATCAAATCTTTAACATAAATAATTCAGATTATAAATGGAGTCAGGCGTTACTTTGCGGAAATCCATCACTATGTGGACAGTCAAAAGTTTTACTTAGCTAAGATCCGTGACAAGCAAAACAATAACAGAAAATTGATAATGTGTTTTTCTGCTGGATGAAGTGGATTTATTTGGAACTTAAACCAAAAACTTACCGAAAATCGGCCATCAATTATCCACCCACCAACCACTGTACACAACACCAAACCCACATTACCACTTTTCCATCTTGTAAACGATACGTGTTTCGTCCCAAGATGGGTGGAGAATTAATGGCCGATTTTCGGTAAGTTTTTGGTTTAAGTTCCAAATAAATCCACTAAACCCAACGGAAAAACACACATTATTAATTTTCTGTTATTGTTTTGCTTGTCGCGGATCTTAGCTAAGTAAAACTTTTGACTGTCCATATAAATAATTCACTTTACTGGTACAAAAAAAACTATTATAGCAACAAATTTAACCGTGTTCTCAAAACTTTCGTACAATGGTTGTTGTTTATGTCTCTCTGTTATTTATTTGTAAATAAAATAAGAAATGTGCAGTCAAGAGGTTCTCAAACTTATTTACATATACAGCTCGAGCCATGTAAAACAGCTTGCATGGCGTAACATGGATTTTGTGTCATTTTGAGACAAAGAAACAGCTCCATTGCTCTGCGAGGTATGTGATAACTTCAACTCTAATGAAAACTGTTATATAATCAGCTGTATATTACTCAAACATAAATTTATGGCCTAAAACATATG
Organism: Baronia brevicornis; assembly: GCA_031353405.1. Classification (NCBI taxonomy): domain Eukaryota; kingdom Metazoa; phylum Arthropoda; class Insecta; order Lepidoptera; family Papilionidae; genus Baronia; species Baronia brevicornis. The sequence goes on along the minus strand of JASFAT010000793.1, from coordinate 295,846 downwards.
TCTGAAATAATGAAAAAAGATAATTCTTTTTTAAACAAAAATATATACACCGTGACTTTTTAATTACCCGAGAAAATTAAGTAATATATTCAGTTATCGATATACATTAAATTTGGCGAAGAAAAAAAATTGAAATTGAAATATTTATTAAGAATGTCCTTAATATACACCAAAAATTATACAACAAAAAATCTTGCTAATTCAAATAGACATCATTATCATTCCAATGTGAACTGCACCCCAACCAACCTAATTTGGTCGCGTAATATTCACAGGATTTCCTTGAAGTCCCATAAAACAATATTTTTGTATGAACGCTATAATATTTGAATGTTACTTACTGACATACATATTTTTACAAACGTGGATTTTAGTTTTCTCGGGTAATTAAAAAGTCACGGTGTATAGTTTGTTAATACAAACAATATATATCTTTGTTTGTTAATTTGCTGCTAGTGGTAGGATATTTATTTCTATTAAACAATCACTTGTGGCAGAGTAGACTTCTAGTAAATGTTATTAAGGAAATTTTTTAACTTAGATAAATGTATGAATCAATGCAGGAGATTTTTAAGATATTCTTTCTCTGTACCCAAATCAACTTTTATCAATCTTCATATGATCAATCGATTAATCTATTTAAAGCCATGAATACGGCCATATAAGTTCACTAATGGAATTTGGTATCCTACGACTGAAGGATGTTGCCATAATACCCACACTTGGTGGGTGGGTGATGTACATACTATATATTGTTTTGTATGCAAGAATAATTGGTAAATTTATTCACACTATCCAAACATTTATTTTATAGAGATGTATTCATATAAGAGTAAAAATCTTTACTCATTGGTATTTTATCTGTAAAACAATAAACATTTTATATATTAATATATATAATTTTTATGCATATTTTTTTTACATGAAATTCGAAATAATGTTTCATAACCCTACAAATGTGTGGACAATATAGAACATGATAATTAAGGACCATTTTGTCTTGCAGAGGTCATCAATTCCTTAACCTTTAAAGAGGTCATTAATCCTTTAACTTTCAAAGAGGTCATTAATCCCTTTACGTCATATGTTGGTTTAACATTGACTCATCTTTATTTTTACAGATGAATTTTTAACTCAAAACAAATTTTGAAGTGAAAAATGTCCAACAAAGAAGTTTTTTAAGTGAAAAAATGTCTAACAAACATTGAGTCATCTAACTTAAAGTTTATCTATATATTGTTATTATACAACAAAAAGGAACCCTGGTTTATTTTAAATTCTATATGAAACTTATTTACCTTAGAGAAAATTTGTCAGGGCCACCTAACATTGCGAGTCAAAATTGTATTAATTAAGAAAAATAATAAAAATAGGGATGTCAACTAATTTTGAAAGGGTTAAAACAATCCTTTAGGGGTTACCCACAAATTACGTCACGTGTTACAGGGGAGGGAGGATTTCGACAGTGTGTTCAACATCAAGTGACAAGAAAGGATGAATCTTTACCCTTGTGGCACCACATAATAAATTTAACGATGGCATTTTGATTACAACATAAATATTAAATTCCATGAAAATAAAGAAAAAATTTGTGTTTTTTAGGATTTTTTATGGCCATTAATTTTCTATCGCAAAATTATATTTTAATTTAAATACAGTCAACATCTCTATTGCAACAAATCAAATTCACTTATATTTTCATCAAATTGGATCAACACAGAGCAGAAAATACATACCAGTACATGTGTATGTTTATCATTTAAATTTGAAATTAACACAGATTTGGGATCGTTTCAAATCATGAAATTAATAAATGTATCACAGTATGCACATCAAAGTACTAGCTAGTCACTTCACAATCACAACACTATTGTAGTTCCATAACATTCTTCATGTATGCATCTAACTCCTTATCTAGAGCAGATTTGGTGCTTGCCATGTACTGGTCTAGTTGGGCGTCTAGCTCTTCCTTTGTCGGAACCGGCTTATTTATTTGGTTCCTAACAAGACCTCCTACAATAAAATAAACATAGTTATATATATTTTATAGTATATATATTTTTTCAATATTAAATAATTCATTTTCTTAAAAAAGACAAGCATTTATTGATTAATTTCATCTCGATCATCTGGATGACAGTCCAGTACAGTATATTTTCCTGAAACTTATTTCCATACACACTATGTGGAACTAAATGTGCAGAGCCTTCAGTGGTATTTTGAATCGATACATAAAAAAAACAAGCCTGCATGTTTCTAAAAAACCAGCAAGGCTTTTATGATGCTTATAATGAAAATTCAGATCTATAAGCAGCATTCATTGCTTTCCATCAGGCAGTACAAAGTAAGTTTGCCTTCCTAACCCATAATAAAAATCTTTAGTCTGTCATTACCTGATCTGTTATTCGGTAGGATACAAGTTTGCAGGTAAAATTGACAATTGATTTACCTCCCATCCCAATGTTCATGGAAAATTAGAAAGAATATATACACACCTCTCTTTCCTCTACCGCGTCCACGCATAATTTTAGAGTTTTGCGGTCCAATTGTCCTTCCTGTCGTTAAGCCAAATGCACGTCGAAACTGCAAACCACCCCTTCCTCTTTAAAAAAAACAGAGTATATAAGACAATAAATATGTATGAACTCTTAACTCTTTGAAGGGACACCTATCTTGGTAAACAGTTTTTTTATGGGATAAGAAGGCAAACTGAAGAGGCAAGATGAAGCGACAATTTGCACTGCCACTGTATGGATGGATGCCTGTATCCCAAGATCAGACTCGCCTTGGTGAAGGCCTATGTCCAATAGTGGATTGCCTTAAGCTGCTGATCATGATGAAAGATTTAGAAAACCCCACGATGCAATAAGTTACACCGCATACAATTTATTGGCAAAATCTTGTAACACAGTTATTGAAAATATCAACATTTTTGTGAGTGCAGTTTGTACATAGTATTGAGAGCTCTCAATACTATTTAATCAATATCAATATAATTTAATTTCAAGATCTAATATTCTAATAAACTTCAATTTCAATAATCATAAGTAATTTTACCGCATCCTCCCACGCATAACTGGTACTCTCCCACCGCGGCGTCTGAATGTTCTACTACGGAAAGCACCTTGCGAAAGGTCGCCAAATGACACCGATCGACTGTAAAACACATTGCATTATAATTAGGTTTAATGTGAAATAAAGTAGTATTAATATTGAGACACCTCTTCAATGGATTATGATAGAAAGATGTCCATTCAATATCTGATACATTGACAATTTCATTGTCAAGATAATAAAGAAGTCAAGACAACTACATTTAGTTCTTTTACTCAAATTTGATTTAACACGAGTTAAAAAGAACAAAAAGAATTCTTCTTACAAGAATTGTTGTGTTTTAACACGATATTTAATATTCTATGAATTTTTATATATATATATATATATATATATATATATATATATATATATATATATATATATATATATATATATATATATACTATATATATATATCTATATGTATATATATATCTATATATATATATATCTATATATATATATCTATATATATATATATCTATATATATATATCTATATATATATATATCTATATATATATATCTATATATATATATATCTATATATATATATATCTATATATATATATCTATATATATAACTATATATATTATTTCACTATAGGTATTGAATATTTCACCCTGGCATAAATTAATTAGATCCAAATCCAGATGCAGTTAACAATTGAGGAACCATGATCTTAACTCCCTCTACATCTGATTCCAACATACACTACTTATACTATATCTTTCAGAACATAAGAAATTACATTTAATTTATCGAACGTCAGTCTGTTATCAATAAAGCTTTACCACCATTTCATAATGAGGTTCCTCTGAACATAGAAGAAACGGCGTAGGTAACTACACAGGTATCCTCTTTTTTATAACATGTCAATGTGTATAGATCAAACTTATAGTCTCACAAATAAGCATGAGAATGTTTGATTATGTTTAAGTGACATTCAAGTTTCAAAGAAAAAAAATTATAACATGTGAAAAGCAGGCCTAAGCAGATTGGTCTCCACAAGCAGTTCACAAGTTGACACATGTAGCAGCCATCGCCTTCCTGATCATAATTACCTGAGATTCCCATTAGACTGCCTCCATGAAATTCTATTTTTAATACCCTGTCGCTGACTCAGATTGCCAAAACTGTTTGAGCGGCGCAGTCCAGGCAAGTTGCTCTCACTAGCGAATTGACGTAGCTGACCAGCCCTACCAATCCGCTGCTTTATTGTTTGCTGAAATTATGTATTATATCCATTAGGTGGTGAATCTTTGACTTTATTATTAATCTATTTAGCCAGTTACTTAATAATGCCAACAAACTATATTTTTAACCTATATTTGCAAATCATTCTTGATTTGCCAGATGATACTTGCATTTTTTCACCATTTCTTCTCCATCAAGATCCAGTTGGTGGAAATTTAATTATTTGCAGAATAATGTTTTGAAATTTAATTCTTTGGTTGAAAATTAGGGTCTCATTTCCTTGTCCTAGTAGAGCAGAGAGCCTCAGGCATAGGCTTTCTGCTCCACGAAGATTCTAGATTCTAGAAGTATTTACCAGAATTATATATTTTTAGAGCGATATTTTTTAGAGATATATAGAGCATACATGGCGTCATGGTATATAATCACCACCTCCTATAGATAGCCACAATGCTAGAGACGTTGCATATGTTTCCGGCCTTTATAGATTACATACCCTCACATCTTGATTTATATTTTAAATTAAATGTTTTTAGACTTGAATATTCAGAAAATAACAAAATGTATATCTGATTTCAATGTGGAAAAGAAGGCATTAATGAAAATAGTGATTTATTTTACTTTTGTACATTTTTTTTATCAAGATATAAAAGCATGTATCAAAAAAAAATCCCAAGAACTCATTTGAGGAGACATAATTAACTCATCCCACACTAATTATATATATAAATACGAGATATTAGTTTAACATACAAGATAAAACATGTACGTATACTACTTATACCTTATTGGCTTGTTGCTGTAACTTCTTCGCAATCTGCTGAATTAGCATTCGATTGTCAAAATTTAAATTTTGATTAAGAAAAGATCCTAAAACAGCGTGCTTCTGGGTAGGTTTGGCACGGATGACCAGCTCTGGAACCATTGTCGTTAACATAGTAAAACGCTCATTGAGTGTTATTGCAGTTGACTGCAAACCGTGGACTTTTTCTATAACCATGTTTTGTAGCCGCGAAATACTTTAACCGAAAAATGTACACTATTCTTGTAATAAATCAACCTAAATAGAACTCAAATATAATTCATAACTGGTAATGACAGTACAATTATAAAACATACTAAATATAGTGCTAGAGTATACTAAATTTTATTTTGATATAAAATTTACAAATTTTATTATAACGCTGAGGGTACTACAGATCATATTAAGCGTACAGATTAAAAATAAACCAGAGCGCGCAAAACATACCTAGTAAAATTAAATGTCTAAATTATTTGTTACGTGAGTTGAAATATAACCGATATTTAAATCTATGTGATAAAAGTCAAATATAGTCATAATTTAAATAATTAATTAAACTGTGTTTAGCTATAAAGTTGAATCAAATGTGCATACTGAGCAGTACTAGAACCTAAGGTAAGCAAAATATTTGTATTTGTATAATTCGTAAATATGCTTATAACCTAGAAAACACAAATTAGAAACATCTCATGTCCAAAGGAATCCAATAAAACTTAAACGGCCGAACAACTACGACACGTCGTAAAGAAAATGAAAAACAGTGCAAAACGATTACATTGTTGTTCAGGCATATAGCGCCCAGTAATTCACATACTGATACAAAATACTAAAAAAATTTATTATAAATCTACGGCGCGGTACTAAACTGCGTATTTCCGTTTTTTAAGTATTCCGTTTTTTGGTTTGCGGCCTTTTAGGTATGTGTAGGATTGTTTTCTTGCAGGTGCCTATTTCATATCAGTTCGGAAAAACTGCCGAAGGTAGCTGGTTCCACAGAATGGTGGTGCCTGGAAAGAAGTTTCGGGAGAAGCACACCGTACTGGATCGCCACTTATCCAAAAGATGAAACTTTTCTTTACGGCGAGTTGTGTGGTTATGGAATTCGGCGGCAACAATTATTCCAAAGATAAATAAAATAAAATATGCTAAGAGGTGGATATCCCTCCGCAGCGTTAAAGAATCAAGCCAATAAGTGAGATCTTGGTCATCGACGATTCGGATCGCACGACTTTGTATGTGGTCAAACGTCTTCCGTTGATATTGTGGAGCCCCGGCCCAGAGGTGAGAACTATATTTCATATGCAGCCTGATATATATCTTGTAAAGTTGGAGACAATGGGCAGATGTGAAATACTGTCTCGCTCTACTGCGCACACCCAGTGTTAAAGGACAATTATATTTTACTGAATTCGATAAAGCTGTTAAAGCCAGTAGGCTACCAGCATTAACATCTTCGAATCAAACCAGTGTTAAAAATAGGAATAAGTAACTGGCAATAATTTGAATATTGCAACACTTTTTTTAAGATCTTTGTGAAAAATAATGTACAAGAGTTAACCTTCCTATCAATATCAATATCAGCCCGCGGCAGTCCACTGCTAGACATAGGCCTCACCCAAGGCGCGCCACCTAGCCCGATCTTCGGCTACACGCATCCAGTCTCTGCCAGCCGCCTTGCGCAGATCGTCGCTCCATCTAGCAGAGGGGCGTCCCACACTACGTTTGCCGAGTCGCGGTCTCCACTCCAGCACTCGTCTACTCCAACGATTGTCGGTTCTCCGACAAACGTGTCCAGCCCATTGCCACTTCAGTCTGCTAACTTGAAGAGCAATGTCGGTGACTCTGGTTCTCCGGCGAATTTCTTCATTTCGAATTCTGTCCACCAGAGAAACCCCGAGCATAGCTCTCTCCATAGCCCTCTGAGCGACTTTGAGCTTTGCGAGGAGACGGACTGTCAGCGTCCACGTCTCGGCACCGTAAGAGAGTACGGGCGTTCGGTTCGAACCTGCATATTTAATAATAAAACGAGGAACTAGCGGATAGCGAATTCCACACCCAGCGAAGCTGGATGTCATGTGATATGTCGACATCAAGGTTTCCAATATGATTAAGGGGCTTATGATTAAGGGGAGTGTCTTAAAAGCGAGGAGATATGATGAAGGGAATCTTTTTGGTGGTAAATTCGCAAACTTGTATCTTTTTGGGGTTGAATTGGATTAGATTCTGCTGACCCCAATCCGAGACCTGGTCTAATGAAGTCTGTATTTCAGGCACAAGTTTGTTCCGACACTGTTCGACGTGTGCCAGAGAAATGTTTGCAAGGGCGGGGTATAAGGCATCACCCGTCGTGTCGTCTGCCTAACAACGCATGCTACTATTTTTTAACATATCGTTAATATACAAAAGAAATAAAGTAGGGGAAAACACACAGTTTACCACATATGTTTTACTATACACAGAAATTCAAAAATATATTCTAAATCTTAAACAGTCATATCAAAACAAATTTAACAACTTTATTAAATTAAACAAATTTATTAAACTATTTCACAATCATTACAATTATTGTGAACTACACAAAATAAATAATTTATCTACAAATTTATAGTTTTCATACTTCACTTTTCAATTTGACTGCGTCATTATGACACTTAAGATCTTTCATGCATTTTGTTAAGGAAGCGTTAAGTAATGCTTAATTTCAGCAGAAATAGGTATAAACCTGAAATAAAACACTTCATTTGTAACCGCTAATCAAAAGTTTTGCGGTTCTGGCGCCTTCATGTTGCCGTAGTATGACGTTTTAGGTTCGTTGTTGTTTGTTTTTGCGCATTACTTCACAACTTACCGGTAACGATGCTAGCGTGCCTTATAAGCGATCGCTACGATGGCAAATCGCTCATTTCGATCAAACCTACCATGTACGACGTTGACAACGATTCACCAGTTGACGAAGTTTGCTTGTTCGATATGGACGCGTGTTATGAAACATTTGACAAAGATAGGTACGTGCTCGCACTATTTCAAGTTAACTATCACTTAAAGTCTTATACAATAGCCCTGAAAATATCGCACATAAATCAATTATATTGTTTTTTATACAATTCGTTAAAGCACTTTGGGATTTCAAAGTTATATAAAAAAGTTTATTAAAGTTTCAAACTCCTGCATAACAGAACATAAAACTTTATCACTCATAAATAAAGCTATTAAAACATATTAAATCACTGTAGTACAGTTCATATGAATATTTTTATTTAAATTTTAATTGAATTTTTTATTTAAATCACATAAATATTTTTTATTTATAATTATAAATCACATACACTCGAGATCCATCTAAGTGAGCATTCATTATATTGAAAACTTTAATTTAATACTAAATATAGGCAACCTTATTGGCTGAGTGGTGGAGCTATGGCATATGGAGTTGATGGTAGCAATTTCAATTCCCTTATTGATATAAATATTTGTATGAACTAAAGATTTTTGTTCTGAATTGAAACTGCTTTGCACAGGCATGGTAGGTTAAAATCTATTCCTCCAAAAATGGCAAGGCCATTGCTTAAGAGTGGGACATATTTTGTTATAATACATATATACATATAGTCACGCCTGTCTCCTGTAGGGGTAGGCAGAGACCACAGATCTCCATCCTCTACAATCCCGGCACACCTTCCTTGCTTCCTCCACACTCATCCATCTTTCATCCATCCTTCCTTTCTCATTCATTGTAGTGAAATGGCTTTCACTTAGTAGCTTCTCAGCCTTGTGAGAATGAGGATATTTATAAGGATAGTATTCTAAAGTTTTTTGACCTCTCAACAAAAACATAGTTCTCTCAATGAATAACAAGCATAAATGGTAGAGTCTTGATTGTACAAATGAGCTGCCTTGACCATGGAAGTACTTCAGTCTTGCAGAATATTGGCATAAATTGGTAGTATTTCACTGTAATATTACATTTCAAATTGTCAGTATAGAGATATAGCAGTATAGAGACATACATACCTTGACCAAATTGCTGAAATATTTAGGAAAGGCCAGGTCAAGAGAGATTGCATGAGGAGGGTGATGAGTGTAGAGGAAGCAAGGAAAGTATGCTGATATCGTAGCAGATGGAGAGAGAAACAGGCATGTGTGTGTGAGAGAGAGATTAGGGATTCAGATGATTCTAGAGAAAATTAAAGGACTCAAATGAATCGGTCTACTTACAATAGGTAGGGGATGAGCAGAAGCAAAGGAGCAAAATATCTGAAATACTAAAGACGCCGTAGCTATATTTCCAGTCTTAGGCACCAATTCTACGAGCAAGTTCGCCTTGCCATTGTCGCGTAAACTTCACGAGATGATTATTCATAGTCGCAATCGCGACATATCACCGCTTATCCGCAACTAGTCGTGAGTCGCGAAAGAACGCCGCTCCTTACACTATTATAGTACTTATTCAAATGACGGTATAAATGGCTCATTGGCTAAGTTACCGCTTTCGGTGGGCATTTCGGTGGTGGTTATTGCAGGTTCGATTCCCGCGTTCGTGTAAATACATATACATACGTGTGGCCTACATTTATGTCTACAGACAAGCGTTGTGGGTTAAGGCCCGTGCATATGCCCATCGATCGTACATATACGAGCAGTGAAAAAGAACTGTTGTATGACGTGGTCTGGAACGCTCCCCGAGCTGTCTGCGTAAGGCGGGTGGCAGAAACTGGATGCGTGTAGTCAAAGATCGGGATAGATGAGGGGTCTATATAGACTGGACTCGCATAGCTTAACGATGATGTACCTTCTGTTTACGTAGAGATGGCAAATTGAACCTGGACGAGTTTCGGCTGATCTGCAAGGCGTTGTTCCGCAACGCCAAGGGTCACATCTACTCTCTAACGGAAGAGCAGGCGCACCACATGTTCCAGGTGTTCGATAGGAATGATGACGGGTACATCGATAAAGAAGAGTTCACTTTCTGCTGGAACCACTGGGTCAAAGTTGTTAGTACACCAATTATATTCTTTAGTCAGAAAGATGGACGGTCAAACTTACTTTGCTGCAATGTTATATTTATGATATGAGTTTGCGGACGTTCCGCAAGACAAATCATAAAAATAATACTACTACACTATACAATAATACCAATAGAAAATTTTATATTATTATTTTTTTACAATAACTTAACACCAAAATTAAAATCTAAATAATATTATATTATACAAATAAACAAAAAAATAATAATATAAATCTAATAAGTGTCACAAACTGGTTCTTGGTCAGCATATGCCAGGCGTTCTATTGCAGCACCTGGCGCTGGTTTTCACCATGAATCTACGTGGTCAGATCGCAGACCAAAGTGATAAAATGAATAGCTCGGAGCTCAGAGGCTCAGAGAATAGCTCGGAGTAAATATGATTCTGAATGAAGAAATATGCCAGAGAACCAAAGTCACCGACATCGAATTCGAATCGAATTTCGAATTAGTAAACTGAATTGGCAATGGGCTGGTCACGTTTGTCGGAGATCCGACAACCGCTAGAGCAGCCGAGTGCTCGAGTGGAGACCGCGTCTCGGCAAACGTTGTGTGGGTCGCTAGACCCGGCTAGATGGTGATGGTGCACATGGCGGCAGGCAGAGACTGGATGAGTAAAGCCGAAGATCGGGCTAGGTGGCGTTTCTTGGTGAAGCATATCCAGCATTGAACTGTCGTAGGCTGTCGATCATAATGATGATGTTTGTGATCAGATCGTGCGTCCGGTAAGCGCCTTCCTGATAGTGGACGTGCAGAACGACTTCATCTCCGGCACCCTCAACATCAGCAAGTGCAACGCCCAGCAGGATGGAAGCGAGGTCAGTATACTTTACAGATAAGCGTCCTTTTAACTTATCAACGTTTTAGCTTCGTCTCAACCGCTTACTTCACGAAGCGCGGTAGCTAAGCTACATCATCATCAGCATACTTCATGGAAGTGGTCCGATTGGCTGCTGACTTCTATAAATGGAAGATCCTATCGAACCGCTGGGTGAAGTCTGGTGATCGCGATCTTCAGTCATGATCGACCAGAGAGAGATTACACATTCATATACCAATCGATGACATCAGAATCGACCTTTATAGACCTTTATATTTATAAGAGTCAATCTCGAAATGTTGTAATAAATGGCCTTAATTTGTCAAAAACCTAACGGACAAAATTAACAACGAAAAACTTTGACATCAATTACAATTAGTCAAATAGAAACATTGCAGTCATAAAACAAAACATTGTTAAAAGAGTTGTTTAAAAGATAGTGATTTTGGAGCCACGCTGCAGACGAATACATTGTCAAGAATGTCAAATGATCTGTCTGTAGCGTGAATGGGCCGGCTCGCCCGGGGAAGTACCACACTCTTGCAGAAAACCGGCGACTGAGTGATAGCTTAGCTACCGCACTTCGTACGGTGAGCGGTTGAGTTCCGGCGACGATACCCCCCTCCCCCTCCCCTCCCCTCCCCACCCCTTCCCTTCCCCATCTCCTCCCCTTCCCCCTCCCCTCCCCTTCCCCTTCTCTTTCTCTTCCCCTTACATATTGATACTTTCCTTAAAGGCCGGCAACGATTTTTCACTGCCTATGGCGCTGCGGATGTCTATGGGCGGCGTTGATTTTTTTCTTCAGCGTCGACTTTCCGTCAGGTGACACACCTGCTGCTCATTTGCCTTCCTATACGATAAAAAAATTAATATTTATGGACGAGGCTATAAATTGTTTAGGTTAAGCAGCTTTTAAAAACAGCGGGAGTATCACCTATTAGTGAATATGGTCTAAATACTAATACCACACGGAAAACGAATATTTCGTTTTCTGAGCCAATATCGGTCGTCATTAGAACAACCGAGCCCTGCCCGCATTGACTTGATTACGTACCTTGTATATTTAGACCCACGTTCGATCTCCCTTCGTAACCGAAATAGCACTAATTTGTAAAAAATATAGACTTAAACATTTAAAGGACGGGTCCAAGAAAAAAGCAATTTCGCGAATAGTTTACCTGATGCTCGGGAAAGAAATGTATATATAGAATGTTCGGGGACAGAATGAACACATTGAAGGCGGGAATCCCCGTTTTATATTTTTCAACTGTTGCCGACGGATGACGGAAATTCAAGTTTTTTGGAATCTGATGCAATATTGTGTGATTGCAAGTAAACACAACATAAAGACACGAGAAAAATTATCCAATTGGCTCAGTGGCGGGGCCCTCCGCCCGCGGAGTCAATGGTCGCGGGTTCGATTCCCGCATCGGAATAAATATTTATATGGTAATAGTCTACTATAATTGAGGATGCCTCGTGTTGGAGCGATGCACGTGTAGTTTACAAGGTGGAAAAGTGGTAATGTGTGTTGATATGGTGTTGTGTATAGTGGTTGGTGGGTGGAGAGTTACCGACGGACGTTTTTCGGTAAGTTATTGGTTTAAGTTTCAAATATATTCACTACATCCAGCAGGAAAATACACATTATTAAATTTCCGTTGTTGTTCGCTTGTCGCGGATGTTAGCTAAGTAAAAGTTTTGACTGTCCACATAAAATTCATTTGATACGCATAAAAACCGAGTCTTGTTACACACGAGCTCGCGAAAGCGACGGTGGTACGGTCTTATCACCGGTGTCGGATATCTAGGTAACTCATCGTTCAGAGTACTGAATAGTAATTTCGCATAACAATAGAGTAGGTGCACAGACATTACACTCGCGGCGCGAATTAATTGGAAACACGTGGCGCTACGTTTAAGAATCGAACCATCGCAATTAGAATGGAATAGAATAGAAAAACTTTATTTATGACACCTTTTTTTACAATAACTGAAAATTAAATCCTTAATAATATTATACATACAAATAAATACACAAAACAAAAAGAAAATAATTTTAATCTAACGAGTGTCATGAAATGGTTCTTGCTCAGCATATGCCGGACGCTCTATTGGAGCACCCGGCGCTGGTTTTCAGCAAAAACCAACGTCGTCAGATCGCGGACCACAGTGACATTCATACTGACACACTCGTACATACACATACATCCATATATATAACTACTTATACTCATATACGCATACACATACAGTACAATAGAATTAAAAAACAACTGAGTCATACTAAATTCACCGCACCCAAAAGAACAAGTTCCTGACTGCATATATAAAATAATATTTTTGTATTTTTTTTAAATATAATATATTTATTGTATGCAAGTCACGAAGAGTTGAAGCCGAGTTTAATTTACTTAAGAGAACCGACATTGCACGCCGATGACACAGTGCTAATAGCATCATCAGAGCAAGAACATTCGACAGAGTGAACACGTGTATTAAAAGGGAAAGTCTCAGTTTAAATGTGGAAGTTTTTGACGACGTCGACCGATTGGCTCAGTGGTGGGGCCCTCCGCCCACGGAGTCAATGGTCGCGGGTTTGATTCCCGCACCGGAATAAATATTTATATTGATTTATAAATATTTATTTCGAGTCTGGTAACCCCCCCCCCCCAATCCGCATTTCCGTTCCTGCCCTTTTCTTTCTTATATATCCTTTCCCTTCCTCTCCGCCAATTTACGGTCTGCCGTGCCAAAGGATGCGTGGATAAGGGCGAACTTAGTCGCAAGCGTGCCGACCGTCCCGGGATCGAGCTACCCCGGGTAGTATGGTGCCTTACCTCAGCATGCAGGGCTCTGGGGCTAACCTCCATCCTCCCTTGCGGCTCGTGGGATTCACTAAGACGAATTTAATATACTTAATTTGTTGAAAAATGACGGCGACGTGGTTCGCCACCCGTCACGTCCGGATTCTCACGAGGTCGAGAAGCGACCAATGGAGAGCTGTTTCGCTGCGATGAATGGCAGCGGATGGGAGTGGTCTCTACCAACCCCTGCGGGGGATAGGCGTGAATATATAAAAAAAAAAACAACCCTCATTTGACTTTATATACCTTAACAAATTCATTTGTCTGTCACGTCGAACACGTGAATTATGCCCGGTCGTCGACCCATTAAAACTACAATAATTTATAGAATTAATTAACCCATTGACTGCCAGACATATTTAGAGCGTCGTGCCCTGGGTGCCAAGGTTTTATTTTGAAGAATACATGAAAGTTTACAAAATATAATTATATTAAGTTACTGATATAATATTGTAATTTTTATTGAAAAAAAAAACACTACGAGATAACTCGTAGCTGGCGTCACTAAATAAAACTCCTGTGCTGGTTGCCACTACGAGATATCTCGTACCTGGCAGTTTTGATACACACGCTTAATACGAGATATCTCGTAGCTGGCAGTCAATGGGTTAACTAATTAGTGCACCTTTGGCAACTTTCGCGACCGGGTGCATTCAAACTTTCTAACATTTAACATTAATAATTTAACATTAAGGTATTTTAATGTTAACATAACATCTGTAAGCATTTATCCTTGTGAACAATAAAGAGTTACTGATGCAGCTAGCTTAATAGGTCTTCAGTCTTGCAATAATTAATCGATCAACAACCCTTGGCAGCCCACACCTGGACATAGGCCTCCTCCATGAAATGCCATCTAACCCCGATCTTTGCCTTCACGCATTCAGTCTCTGCCAGCCGCCCTGCGCTAATCGTTGCATCAATTAGCTCAGTGGTGGGGCTCCCACGCCTTCTGACTGTCATTGGTCGCGGGTTCGATCCACGCATCGGAATAAATATATTCATGGCCGACAGATATTTATTCCGAGTCTGGTAACCCCGCCAATCCGCATTGGACAAGCGTGGTGGGTTAACGTCCGTTCCTTCATAAATGGGGAGGCTCTTGCTCAGTATCGGGATATATCAGTGCTGTGAAAAATAAGTAAAATATAACAGCAACATGTATCTTGTAATACGTAATAAAATCTACTAGTTCCGCTTATCACGTTACATCTAGATAAAATGGTGGCTATTCTACCAAAACCTTCTTCGATTCGGATTTTTACAGATTGATGACTTTACGGATCGAAGGCCCGTACTCGGCAATGGTAGACACACACACACTCACACGCATGCCCGCCCGCACGCACGCACGCAGGCACGCACGCACACACGCACGCACGCACACACTCACGCGCACTCACCCAAACACACGTACGCATGCATGCTCACACGCCAACTCCCGCATAACATCTTGCGGGAAAGGAGTGGCTGAAAATCAGCGCTACAGGGGAATTCCTTCCCCGGTTAGCAAAAGCTGAGCCACTACCTTTGGCTAGGATAAGATTATACAATATATTAATATATTGGATTTAATTAAATAAAATGTAAGTTTAATATAAAGCTATTTATCTTATTTCGTTTAGATAGATAGATAGATGGATATATTCTTTATTGTACATACACCAAAAACAAAGTTATACAATTATTGATTGTAATATTTATATACAAATGGCGGTCTTATCGCTAATAGCGATTTCTTCCAGACAACCGTAGGATGGACACAATGTTAAAAAGATAATTTGAAGTAGGTTTGTGATACATTATCTTTATAATGACAGAAAAAAAAACATTAATAAACAAAGATAATAGCCATAAACAAATATATAAGTATATACATACATACATACATACACACATACATATATACACATAAATATAGGTTAACCGTATATAATAAACGAATACATAAAAAGATACAAAGGTATTTTTAAAGATAGTGATTTTTGATAGGCTTTTTGAAAATTGGGAGAGACTTCGCTTGTCTCAACTCCAGCAGTAACAAATTCCATAACCGAACAGCCTTTACTGTGACGCATTGGTCAAAGAATTCGGTATGATGAGCAGGAATTTTTAGAATTAAGTTTTCATATGTTCCCAAACATCTCGAATGTGAGTCATTGACAAATACAATACACTTGAAATCAAAATGACTTTTCGGTTGTCTTCCGTAGAGTCTACTATACCTGAAGATTCCTCGTGTTGGGGAAACACACGTATCGTTTACAAGAAGTGGTAATGTGTGTTTGGTGTTGTGTATAGTGGTTGGTGGGTGGAGAATTGATGGCCGATTTTCGGTAATTTTTTGGTTTAAGTTCCAAATAAATCCACTTCATCCAGCAGAAAAACACATATTATTAATTTTCTATTATTGTTTTGCTTGTCGCGGATCTTAGCTAAGTAAAACTTTTGACTGTCCATATAAATACAATACAATCTTATTTCATTTATCTCATTCAAATAAAATATTTTTATTTATTTATTTATTTTATTATATGGGCTCTGAAAAATATGCCTCGAATATACCTCGAATGTGAGTGATTAACAAATAAAATCTTATTTCATTTATCTCATTCAGATAAAATATTTTAATTTTATTTATTTATTTGTTTTATTATATGGGCTGTGGGAAAAAATTGTTTAATGCAACAAAGAGAATCTCTATAAAAAAAAAATCTTAAAGTTCACACGAACACACGCGTATGGGTAGGTACATCAAGTATGAATATAAAGCGATGCAACGAACCATGGCCGGCATCAATCGATCTAACAAAAACACACTGATTACTTCGCGAACGCGGAAACTATGTGTATATTTATGTGTGTGTGTGTACATTGCTATCATCATGATACATCAGATTATATCTACTACTTTTGTGAAGCACCATTCAATCGATATCACGGAGGATTCATTTTGAAGTCGTCACTACTTGTTGGATCCAAGGTTCTTTCACTCCTCGATAAATATTTGACTTGCGCTTAGTATAAATAAGTTTATAAAAAAAATACAAAAATCTAATTTTAAGTATGCAAACAGGACCTTGTTCTTTTGGTTGCGGTGAATTTATTACGTGATTTAGTTGTTTTTAATTTTATTGTATTGTAAGTGTTTTTATGTATATGAGTATGAGTAGTAGTATATATATGGATGTATGTGTATGTATGTGTGTGTCCGTATCAATGTCGGCACTGTGGTCCGCGATCTAACCACGTTGGTTCTTGCTGAAAACCAGCGCCAGGTGCTCCAAGAGCCCGGCATATGCTGAGCAAGAACCATTTTATGACACTTGTTAGATTAAAATTATTTTCTATTTGTATTTGTTTATTTGTATATTATAATATTATTGAGGTTTTAATTTTAGCTATTGTAAAAAACGGTGCCATAAATAATGTTTTGTTCTGCTTCTATTGTCTATGTTTTTACTTTGTTGTTGTTTTTGCTTTGTCTTTTAATCAATTCCTTATTTTTCGTTCACACTCTCCCTATATATATTTACATATGTTGTTCAAATTTTTAATCGTTTATGAAATACTTTTTTATTCCACCACTCAAGTTCAAATACATTTTTTAACCCTTAACGGCCGAGAGCTTTTTTTGTAATACTCGCCCATAAGACGACGGGAAATTAAGTGAAATTCTAAAACGTTTATAAGGATGAAAACTTAAACTAAACATTTAAACTGATTTATTTAGATATGAATTCAATATATTTTTACTTGATTTATAATTTTATAAATGGAATTAATTTTTATAATTTTTAAAAGTATGATATTTTTCGAAGCAATTGCCAATGTGTAGTGATGGATTTTTATTGTTTATTTATTTTTAAAATAAAAATAAACTTAACCTTATTATAATAGAAATACTCGAAAGTTGGATGACGCCAATATATTATATTTGCACGTTCTAAGCTTCTAAATCGCAAACTACACTGAATATCAATGCGACAGATCTGTTGTGAATATTCCACAATATTTACGCCTTAAAACGTTATATTACGGTAAATATTTCTTGTCGGTGTATGATCAACAAACCAGGGATGTACAAAGTCGCAATATTTGTTAAAGAAAACTTCAGCGATGATAAATAAATGAAATGAAAACTGAATCTTTTTCATGTCCCCGTATTGGGGCCTTTCGTTTTCTATCGCATAAGTACTATGTCCCCGTAGCGGGGCCTTTCGACCGTTAAGGGTTAAACTTGATGTTAAGATTATTAATGGAGTCAGGCGTTACTTTGCGGAAATCCATCACTATATGGACAGTCAAAAGTTTTACTTAGCTAAGATCCGCGACAAGCAAAACAATAACAGAAAATTAACAATGTGTGTTTTTCCGTTGGGTTTGGTGGATTTATTTGGAACTTAAACCAAAAACTTACCGAAAATCGGCCATCAACTCTCCACTCACCAACCACTATACAAATAAATAAACCCCCCTAACTACAAATGTCTCCAACATTTTTGGTCTCTTTGTGTTAGAATACAATATTCTACAACAACAACAACAAAAAATCCATACCATCCTTACAACAGATTTCCGCAAAGTAACATTTGGATCTATATATCACTTGTAAACGTGACTAAAGGCAAACAATGCGTGTGTATTGAACCTTGAAGTTTGTCCATGAGGCAGCAAGGAGTGCCCAGTGTATGAACGGTTGGCTAAAGTACCTATACAATTCCGACAAACCTAATGTCACCTCACTGGATGAACTGGCCTTGTCTTTTTACTATAATATAGCAGGCAAACGAGCGTGCGGGGTACCTGGAGGTAAGTGATCAACGCCGCCGGCCTTTTTTGAACCACATACGCTCGTCTCTTGAATTCCCCTATATCGTATTAACGGAGGAACACTGCAGGTGGTAAATTGTTCCACATTTACGTGCTATTTCTTTATTCACGTACTAAATTCGATATAGTACATGGCTAGGGGCGAGCTTAGTCGCAAGCGTGCCGACCGTCCCGGGATCGGGCTCTCCCGGGTACTATAGATAGTGCATGCCGGGCTCTGCTGGGGCTGACCTCCATCCTCCCTTGCGGCTTGAGGGATTCACTAAGACCAATTTTAATATACCTAATTTGTTGAAAAATGACGACGCGTCACGTCACGTCCTGATTCCCACGATTCCGAGAAGCGACTAATGGAGAGCCGTTTCGCTGCGATGAATGTGAAAGGAAGAATGGATGAGTGTTGAGGACGCGGGGAGAGTGTGCCGGGATCGTAGAGGATGGAGCTCTGTGGTCTCTGCCAACCCCTGCGTGGGATAGGCGTGAATATATGTATGTATGTATGAAGAGAGATGATACATCTCTACGTACAGATAAAAGATTAAGTCAATTTGGAAATCAAAACACCATTAGCAAGCTTACTTGCTCATTTGCTCAGCTCCTCCATAAAAATCCATTCGCCTGACCCAGTTGTTTTCAACTCAAGAGAGACCTCTATACCATCCGGTGGGTAATACCATTCGAAAGTTCACCGTTCTGCCAATCAATCATTGAGTTTTGGAACTGGTCCAAAACCTTCGCGGTTGTATCGTGATCAGCCCCTTCGAAAGTTTTACTTATGTATACTTCTAACGCTAAAAAGAAGCCGAATGAACTTGTTCGTGACCTTTTGTGGATGTTTAAATAAAAACAAGGCCAAATTATTTATTATTAGAATAGAATAGAATAGAAAAACTTTATTTATGACACCATTTTTTTACAATAACTAAAATTAAATCCTTAATAATGTTATATATACAAATAAAAACACAAAACAAAAAGAAAATAATTTTAATCTAACGAGTGTCATAAAATGGTTCTTGCTCAGCATATGCCGGGCGCACTATTGGAGCACCCGGCGCTGGTTTTCAGCAAGAACCAACGTGGTCAGATCGTTTTTATATTATAGTTTATATATTAGTTTATACTATAGATTTTCTTATGGGATAGGAAGGCAAACGAGCAGGCTTGTCCTATGGTAAGCAATCAACGCCGCCTATGGACATCTACCACATCAAAGGCACGGTAAAAACGTCATCACCTACTGATATATGTGTAGGCTTGTTTTTTGAAGCTACCAATGTCGTACCCGCTGGGAAGAGCTGGGAAATGTTTATTTTGAAAAGAATTCTCTGGAGAAACTCAATAAATAAATAAATCCCAAACATCACAGTGCGATTTATTCGCAGTTTTCTATTAAGAACTGTGCAAATATGGAATGATTTTTTTATGGAATAGTTGCGGTGTTGTATGTGTATGTGAGTATGATTAGTAGTATATATATATATATATATATATATATATATATATATATATATATATATATATATATATATATATATATATATATATATATATATATATATATATATGGATGTATTTGTATGTGTGTGTGTGTGTATGTCCGTATCAATGAAGTCACTGTGGTCCGCGATCTGACCACGTTTGTTCTTGCTGAAAACTAGCGCCAGGTGCGCCAATAAAACGCTTGGCATATGCTGAGGACGAACCATTTTATGACATTTGTTAGATTAAAATTATTTTCTTTTTGTTTTATTTATTTCTATATTATAATGTAATTAAGGTTTTAGTTTTAGCTATTGTAAAAAAAAGGTGTCATGAATAAAGTTTTTTTTCTATTTCCAATGTAGGCCTGCAGAAGCGCTCTGCAGTGCCTGTGGCACTGCGGACGTCTATGCAAAATCAATGGGCAGCGTTGATTGCATTCCATCAGGTGACACGCCTGCTCGTTTGCCTTCCTATCCCATAAAAAAAACAATTTAATTTACAGCTGACAAACGAAGTCACTATATAATGTGTATCTATATATCAATTGCTGTTCGTTAGTCTCGCCAAAACTCGAGAACGGCTGGACCGATTTGGCTAATTTTGGTTTTGAATTATTTTTAAAAGTCCAGGGAAGGTTGAAAAGGTGAGTAAATATGATAAAAATATTAGGAATATAGTAAAAGCAACGATTTTCTTTTCCCTTAGAAACTACTCCTACCTGTCAAAATATTTGATGTTCGTCCCGTCGTTCAGAAATCAGTCAAATTTAAAAGTCGTTCAGAAATCAAATTAAATTCAAAGGTGAAGTTTTTTTTTCATTTCTTTTGGTGTACACTTGTAATTAAAAATAATAATAAACCCTAATTCACATCGAGCATTTTTTTATTGATTACGTTTTCCTTTTGTTCCTGTTAAATTTTGATCACATTTTTTACTAAAGTTGAAACATTCTGCAATTATCGTTCAGCTTTTTTATTTATTGATTCTGACGCGGTACGAAGTTTGCCGGGTCAGCTAGTTTTAAATAATATTTTCAATTCAGAGTCGACCCCACAACATTGTTGTAAGGTTAAAGCCATTCTCATCAATGATAACAGTCGATGTTCCCAAAATAGCCCGCCTGCCCGATTTGTTTTGGCTTCGTCTAACACCTATCCGTCGAGTGGTGGGCAATTACACATGCAACCTGTGCCAGGCGCCGCCCTGCATCACGCCCGGGCGCGCCGCCCAAATACGTGGGGGCGGTTAATTTTTAATCAATCCTAAAGGAAATGACTGTTGAAACTTTCGGGCTCGAATGCTTTTGAAAGTTTTTGTTCTCTAAAGTCTCGGCTTTTTAAGTTGAAAGGCTAAGTAATTTATGTGCCACGAATCTAGGTTTATAAATGAGTCTAAAAGTGAAGTTGTTTTTTAAACGGTTTTGTTTAGGTTAACTTGGATATTTTTGTTCTTTTTATAAAATCTAGCAAAGGATTTTTCATTTACTTTTTATGAAACTGTGCACACTTCAGCTGGTATCAGATTGGGGCGAACAATAACCTTGTTTATTTTGATCCCCAAAAGGCACAAGTTTGCGCGTTTTCCGCAAAAAAGAGCCCCTTTGTCGTGTCACCTCACTCTGACAAAATTTATAATATTTAATTACCGATCACTAGCAACACCAAATAAACTGGGAAATAAACGTATAATATTAATAATAATCTCTAAAATTTATAGTATCGTTTTTATAATAACCATTTTGAATTTGATATTTGTATTATATAAAATATCATTTCCTCTTACTGGTAGAGAGCCACGCTGCAGACGAATATTTGTCAAGAATGGGATAATATTTGTCTGTAGCATGAATGGGCCGCCTCGCCCGGGGAAGTACCACACTCTCGCAGAAAACCGGCGTATGAGTGGTAGCTTGGCTACCGCGCTACGTACGATTGCTTTCCATCGGGCGGCACATTGCTCGTTTGCCTACCAATCCCATAAAAAGTGTTAATATAAACAAAAGTTTGTGGACATAAACCCAAAAAAGTCTGTGCGTCACAAAATATTATTCATTCTGCTAACCGTGATAGGGCCATAAATGAAAGCATTCGGTGGAAGAATACCGTTCTATTCGCGGCCACAATCAATCAAACAGCGGAGCCGGCGTCCTTCGGAAGTCGCTGTAATGAATTACTGCGGTTTCACATTTCACAACGCACTAGTATATGTGTGTATTGCGCTTTAGTATCGCAGATATCCTTAAGGACATCTACAATTTCTTCTAGTTCTGGATATTTAATGTTTTTTTTTTATATTTATAGTTTTTTTATATATAGTTAATCTTAAGGACATTTACGTTTTTTTAATATACCGCTTTAAATAGCATTGCACCTTAACGAGCTTATAGTCATTTCCATCAATTAATATTAATAGTTCTCAACCCATTGTTTTCGAGCACTTAATAATCTGTATTAATGAGCAAAGACCTTATCGATGACAATTGTGCAACATAATTCAAACCAGTCGAAAGCCAATGTACTTTACTTTTTTTTTTCTTATAAGGTGACAGCTATTTATACACGGTTAAGCCAGTCTACTTTACTTTTTTTTTCTTATAAGGTGACAGCAATTTATACACGGTTAAGCCAGTCTACTTTACTTTTTTTTCTTATAAGGTGACGGCTATTTATATACGGTTAAGTTAATGTACTTTACTTTTTTTTCTTATAAGGTGACAGCTATTTATACACGGTTAAGTCAGTCTACTTTACTTTTTTTTCTTATAAGGTATCGGCTATTTATATACGGTTAAGTCAATGTACTTTACTTTTTTTTCTTATAAGGTGACAGCTATTTATACACAGTTAAGCCAGTCTACTTTACTTTTTTTTTCTTATAATGTAACGGCTATTTATATACGGTTAAGTCAGTCTACTTTACTTTTTTTTCTTATAAGGTATCGGCTATTTATATACGGTTAAGTCAATGTACTTTACTTTTTTTCTTATAAGGTGACAGCAATTTATACACGGTTAAGACAAACTGCTTTTTTTTTCTTATAAGGTAACGGCTATTTATATACGGTTAAGCTAATGTACTTTACTTTTTTTTCTTATAAGGTGATGGCTATTTGTATTCGGTTAATAAACGTTTGTGCCAACCTTTTTATGTGGCAGAGATAGGCAAACGAGAAAGCTGGAATACCCGAAATATAATTGTTTTTGTTATTGCATAGATTAGAATTACGCGTTTTTTGGTGTGAAACATCTTATTGCGGGATGTGGGAGTAAATCGTAGAGCGAGACGGTGTCTCGACTCAGTCTACGCTCCCCTCCATTCGACTATACAAGGTCACTTACACGTGGCCGTGAGCATACGATCGTCAATGTTTCACATCTACCAAACGTCCTATGACATATGATACATACAACATGTAGGATTGTGAAGTATCCGATTGTTGATTGTGTATCATGTCCGAATATTCGAATGAAAGGTGCGAGTGAGTGGACAATACGATAGAAAGAGTGAGTTGAAACGGGGTAAGCGTGGTTGTTGTGCGGTGTAACGTGGTTGTAAGAGCTTAAAGTGTTTGTTTATAAAGATGTTAATAACAATGAAATATGTAGTGTAAAATATGTGGACACTCAAAACTTTTACTTAGCTAAGATCCGCGACAAGCAAACAACAACAGAAAATTAATAATGTGTGTTTTCCTGCTGGATGAAGTGGATTTACAGGGAACTTAAACTAAATCTTACCAACCACTATGCACAACACCAAACACACACTACCACTTTTCCACCTTGCAAACGACACGTGTTTCGCCTCAACGACTCGTTCGAAGGTATAGTCTCTACAGAAGACAACCGTTAAGTCTTCCGTAGATTAAATTCAAAAAAAAAAGTTTTTTTTTTCATTTTTTTATTGATTACGATTTCTTTTTGTTCCTGTTAAATTTTTTACCACATTTTTTACAAAGGTTGAAACATTCTGCAATTATCGTTCATCTTTTTGTTTATTGATTCTGAGGCGGTACGAAGTTTGCCGGGTCAGCTAGTTTGTAATAAATGTATGAGTGTGTTCGTGATACACTGCCATATAAACAGATAACTCCAGACAGAAAATTTAATAACCACAGGGTTATGCGCGCGTGGCATGAATTTGTGGTGCATTACTCTATACTCTATGCCTGGCGTAATTTCGTAATGCTCAATAGACTTGTTTAATTTTAATTTTTTTATAATATTGTTTTTTTGGAGATAGTAAGGCAAACGAGCATGCATGTAACCTGATGGAAAGCAAAATCCTCCATTGGACTATTCATGTGGAGCATTTCCTAGCGCAAGCCTGGTCTACGCACATAGTTGAGTTTTGTCGACGGGCAACAGATGTCGTTGATAGTTTTTAAACGTGGTGGCGACTTGTTGTAACGATTCTGTGAAATCAACGATTAGTTGCCAATAAAATCGACTTGCTACTGAACCAAACAGGAAGTTTTATTTATAACTTAAGTTCATAGTTCAACCTAGTGCCTGCGGGTACAAGCGTTATAAGCTTAATCGGAATACTTAACAATAATTCTAGTCATATTAAAACACTTTGCTGGTCGTCTTTATTGGGTTTGCCAGTTGTTTATGGAATAGGAAGGCAAACGAGCAGACGTGTCACCTCATAGAAAGCAATCAACGTCGCCCATAGACATCTTTCATGCCATAGACAGCGCAGAATCGTTGCCGGCTTTAAAGTGTAGGCTTCGTTTTTCAAATTTTGTATCGGTTCGGTTCAACAGGGTAGTCGTGCGTGGAAAGACGTTTCTAGAAAAACGCACCGAACTGGATCGCCACTCACCCTGATGGTGGGGATGAAACTTTTCTTTGTGGCGAGTTGTGCGATATTGGAATTCAGCGACATAATTATCCATTCCTCGAAGCACTCCCTGCGGTAAAATCGATAAAAGATACTGAGAGATGAGATATCCTTCCCCGGTTCTAAAGAATCTAGCCCTGCGATGAGATCTTGGTCATCGACAATACAAATAGCCCGACGTTGTATGCGGTCAAGGGGAAGAAGCTGGTAGTGAGGTGCCCCGGGTCATTGTTACATGTTATAGAGTCATTTTTGTCACCAGGTGGTGGAGCCGATCAACCGTCTGCTGGAGACGGTGCCGTTCGACTGCGTGTTCTACTCGCTGGACTGGCACCCACCGGACCACGTTTCTTTCGTTGACAACGTGCACATGCGAGAGCTTCACGTATCCAGCCCTGTGAGTTCACATTGTTAACTAAAAATCTTTTTTTTATGGGATTAAAAGGCAAACGAGCAAGCGTGACGCCTGATGGAAAGCAATCATCGCCGCTCATAGACATCTGCGACACCATAGGGTCTAGGTCATTGCTGGTTGTTCCTCGCCACTGCTCAGCTGCGTTTCGTGGTAGCTTTAAATACACCGCAACTAAGTGTTGGAACAACTTGCCACCACCTCTTCGTGGCTTGCGTACTATAAATATATTTTTAAAAAATACAAAAATCTAATTTTAAGTATGCAGTCAGTATAACTTGTTCTTTTAGATGCGGTGAATTTAGTACATGACTCAGTTGTTTTTTAATTCTATTGTACTGTATGTGTATTTATGTGTATGTGTATATGAGTATGAGTAGTATATATGGATGTATGTGTATGTACGAGTGTAGCAGTATGAATGTCGTCACTGTGGTCCGTGGACATTGGTTCTTGCTGAAAACAAGCGCCGGGTGTTCCAATAGAGCGCCCGTTAGCTTAAAATTATTTTCTTTTTGTTTTGTGTATTTATTTGTATATATAATATTATTAAGGTTTTAATTTTAGTTATTGTAAAAAAATGGTGTCATAAATAAAATTTTTCTATTCTATTCTATTCTATTCATAAGCATCGCAAAAGCGTTACTGGCCTTTGAGAAAAGTATAGGCTTGTTTTTCGAAGGTTCCAATATCGTATCGGTTCAGAAACACCGCTGCAGGTAGCTGGTTCCACGGGGTAGTGGTGCGTCGATAGAAGTTTCTAGAAAAACGCACCGTACTTAGTCGCCTCATCCAGATGGTGGGGATTTAACTTCTTATCGTATCGGAAGGCAAACGAGCAATCGGCTAGCTTAGTCGCAAGCGTGTCGACCGTCCCGGGATCGGGCTTCCCCGGGTACTATAATATAAGGCATTATAGTCATCAGAATGCGGGGCTCTACTGGGGTGACACCGTCCTCCATTGCGGCTCGTGGGATTCACTATGACGAATTATAATAAACGTAATTTCTTAAAAATGACGGCGACGTGATTCGCTACCCGTCACGTCCTGATTCCCACGAGGGCGAGAAGCGACTAACGGAGAGTCGTTTCGCTACAATGAATAGGATGAGTGTGGAGGAAACAACGATGGTGTGCCGGGATCGTAGCGGATGGAGATCTGTGGTCTTTGCCTACCCCTACGGGAAACAGGCATACGGGAAACGTCCATGTCTTCTTAGACTCTGAGATGCTTCAGCCAAAACTCGACCTTACACTTTGGGTTCATGATCGATATTTCCTCACACTCCAAACTCAGTCACTTATTAGGAAGGTGAGAAGGGTTCCGTTGTTAAACCTAAATGGTTCATAAATCATTGCCTATTTGTGACGTCCACGTCTTCCCAGTTTATGATATCCAACTTCCATGGTTTAAGGTGTCCGCGGACAAGGCGCAGGCGTACGACACGGTGGTGTTCGCAGGCCCGCCCCCCATGAAACAGCGTCTGTGGCCGCGACACTGCGTGCAAGACACTTGGGGCGCTGAGCTGCATAAAGACCTCAAGGTACCATGTGCCCGCCGTATTGCTTTCGGCGACACCCCGGATCTTAAGAGGGTTTCTTTCTTCGAATAAAATTTTGAAGAATTTTATTCGAAGACTGATATTAATGTATTTTTCTTGTTACATTATACATTTATATCATATTCATATTTATTCTTTATTATATTTTATTGACACTTTTCAATTTACATTTTATATATGTGCCGGACGGGTGACATGTCTATTCAAAAGACGTCAGTTGAACTAATATTTTGTTTTAATAGAAAACAATTTATTTCTTTTTTATTTCAAACTTTGAATAACGAGTTTGAAAAGAAATACTATAAAACGTTTTATCGCATTAGTGATACATTGACTGATGTAATTTTTTTTATGGGATAGGAAGGCAAACGAGTAGGAGTGTCACCTGATGGAAAGCATTCAACGCCGCCCATACAATTCAAGCATTGTCGGCCTTTAAGGAAAGTGTAGACTAGTTTTTCGAAGGTTCCAATGTCGTATCGGTTCGGAGAGGAGGAGATGAGTAATTAAGTTAATAAAACCTTTTA
The DNA here is from genome assembly GCA_031353405.1 of Baronia brevicornis. NCBI lineage: Eukaryota > Metazoa > Arthropoda > Insecta > Lepidoptera > Papilionidae > Baronia > Baronia brevicornis. The sequence continues at coordinate 268,377 of JASFAT010000793.1, read as the reverse complement.
TATTTAAATACATAAAACCTCTTGATAAATTTATTTTTTTAAAGGTTCGTTAATTTTAAACGTAAAAGAAATGTTGTTTTTCTCACTAACTATAGAACATAGAGATGATTATAGAATACCTCGACACTCTGTGCACACGAGTGATGTTTTCTGTTAAAATAGTGATATATGTATGTATTTGTGTACAAATCTTCGTCTTCGATTCAGCAGGCATCAGACGTTGCTACGCTCTTGTAATTTACACATATCTTATAATTCACACGAATCTTATAATTTACACAAATCTTATAATTTACACAAATCTTATAATTTACACAAATCTTATAATTTACACAAATCTTATAATTTAAACAAATCTTATAATTTACACAAATCTTATAATTTAAACAAATCTTATTATTTATACAAATCTTATAATTTATACAAATCTTATAATTTATACAAATCTTATAATTTATACAAATCTTATAATTTATACAAATCTTAAAATTTACTTCACAAGAAATGTTACAAAATTCTCCGCATCGTGTCCACTGATGACTGTTTATTTTGAAAGTTGGTTACAGAAGTAAAGAGAGTTTGTTTTGACAGGTGGTGGACGGTGCAGTGAAGGTGTACAAGGGCACCAATTCGGAGGTGGACTCTTATTCGGTGTTTTGGGACAACAAAAAGCTCACCGACACCAACCTCAGCATGCAACTAAGGATGCGGGGAGTCACTGACATATACATATGCGGGTTGGCGTACGACGTCTGTGTCGGTATGTTCTGTTGACTTAGATCCACTGCTGGACAACTCCAACTTGAGATATTTTTATCGAAGCGATAGGCAAACGAAATAGCTGGCCGTCTGTTGGTACGCAACCACCGCCGCAATACATTGCCTACCTTAGGGTGAGAATGTGAAGTATGGTGCGTTTTTCAAGAAACTTCTTTCCACGCACCACTACCCTGTAGAACAGGCTACCAGCGGTGTTTCCAACCCGAAACTGGTTGAAAATTAAACTTTCAAAAAACAAGCCTACACTTCTCTTGAAGGCCGGCAAAGCTTCTGCAATACCTACGACAATGTGGATGTCTATGGGCGGCGTTGATTGCTTTCCATCAGATGTACGCCAGGTCGTTTGCCTTCCTATCTCATAAATACCATTTTTGTAGTGCTAGAGCCACGCTGCAGATGAATACTTTGTCAAGAATGGCATATTATTTGTCTGTAGCACGAATGGGCCCTCTCGCCCGGGGAGATTATATATAATACCACACTCACGCAGAAATCCGGCGTCTGAGTGGTCGCTTAGCTACCGCGCTTCGTCCGGCAAGCGGTTGAGTTCCAGAGGCCCAGACCCCTCTTTATGGAGCTTCTTCCAAATGATATTAATTTATTTTTCTATTCACTATACATTTATATTTCCCACTTTATCACATTATGTACTTGTGCAAGGAAGGGCCTTATATTATACGAGAGAGGTCAGGCGTACTAATCAAAATTCATGCGAAAAAAATCTTGTACCTACCACAGTTGATATAATTTTTTCTTATAATAAGACTTTAAATGGCATTGAATTTTTGAATGGCATTATTATATATACAATGATTTGTTACGATAACGAGTATATGAGATCCGACTATTGTTGGAGCAGACGAGTGCTGAATGGAGACTGCGTCTCGGTAAACGTAGTGTGGGACTCCCCCGGGTAGATGATGTGATGATCTGCGTAGGGCGGCTAGCAGAGACTGGATGCGTGAAGCCGAAGACCGGGCTAGGTGGCGCTTCTTGGGGGAGGCCTATGTCCAGCAGTGGACTGCCGCAGGCTGTTGATGATGATGATGATGATAATTTGTTATAAACTGAAAAAGTAAAAACGCGTTTGCGGCGGCGTGCTGAAATGCAAGAACTGATAGACGCTGGTAGCGATCTTGTTAATTTTAAAATTATGAATGTTCAAAAAAATAATATAATAAAATAGTTTTATTATATTCATATTAAAATATTTTTTATACATTAGCACATACATTTATCAATGTATCACTACAGTTCGCTTGACAGGCGAGCTTGCATGAGGAGAATGATATGTGTGTAGGAAACAAGCAAGGTGTGCCGAGATCGTAATAGATGGAGATCTGTGGATCTTTGCCCACCCCTATGGGAAACAGGCGTGACGAGATTATAGCACATTGAGATCTTTGAGTCTTTGCCCACCCCTACGGGAAACAGGCGTGGCGAGATCGTAGCACATTGAGATCTGTGGGTCTTTGCCCACCCCTACGGGAAACGGGCGTGACGAGTTCGTAGCACATTGAGATCTGTGGTCTCCGCCCAAACCTACTGGAGACAGGCGTGACGATATGTATGTATGTATGTATGTGTTCTCGTGTGTGGCGTAGGAGCGACGATAGCGGACGCACTGGCCATCGGGTACCGCGCCGTGCTGATAGACGACGCGAGCCGCGGTGTGGACCTCGCCGATATCGAGCACACCAAGGCCACCATACTGAAAGAGCACGGTGTCATCGTCAACGCGGATCAGGTAAACGTGAAAGAAAAAAAAACCTTTGTGTAAAGGTACTGGACACACGTGCTCATTAGTAGCACGAAATTTCTGTTTGTGTGTGTGTGTGTGTGTGTATGGATGACAAATATTTATTCCGAGTATGGTAACCCCGCCAATCCGCATCGGACAAGCGTGGCGGGTTAACCTCCGTTCCTCCAGAAATGGAGAGGCCCTTACTCAGCAGTGGGACATATATGGGTTGTTAGAAACAAATATATATATATATATATATATATATATATATATATATATATATATATATATATATATATATATATATATATATATATATATATATATATATATATATATATATATTTATATATATATTTATATATATATATATTTATATATATATATATTTATATATATATATATATATATATATATATATATATATAGTTATACAATTATCGATAGTGGTAGAGCAACACTGCAGACGACTTTTTCAAGAACGGCATATTTGTCTGTAGCATGAATGGGCTAGCTCGCCCGGGGAAGTACCACATTCCCGCAGAAAACCGGCGCTTCGTACGGTGAGCGAGAGTTCCGGAGGCACACAACCACCCCCCCCCCTCTCCTCTGTTAGGAGCCTTTCGTAACATACGTGCGCATACGATGGTATCATTTGGCGTGACAATAGGGGATGGGGAATCTAAGTAAACGTGACCAAAGATGTCAATATAAGGCGGTAGATCGGTTATAATTTTAATTTAAAAATGATAATTTCCAGGTTCTAGCTATGGTGGAAGGTCGGGACAGACGCCCTGAACTTGGATATAAACTCGCCATGGAGATAAAGAACGCCATGGAAGAGGAACAGTGAATATATTGCCTTCTTGCTTACTTTATTGTCGCTATTCATATTGACATTTCACGGAAAGTCACTGTCAGTATGACAGCTGTCAAATTCCCCCCATAGCCATATTTATAATTACTGGATTATTTTGGGAAACTATTCACGTTATAGCTCTCAGCTTAGATAGTGAATTCTACTTATTCATTTCAGCTTTACTATTGACTAATTCTACATGCTTTTCGTTTTGTTTTAATTTATTTATTAGAAGGTTAGTGTTTATCTGCTGGGCAGATTTTAATTTATTGTGATGTATACAAATTCCTATTATTTTAATATGTGAATGTTCATTTTCTATTTATAATAGTAGCTTAATAATACGTCAAAGACAATATTGTGTAGTGAACTATATTGTCAATGATAACCAATTTCAATGTCGAATAGCGTTGAGTCAGAAAAATTTTGACAAAAAATTAAAATTATACAATATTATTAATATACTTCGATAATAATTATTAATGTACAAATGTACTTAGGGTTATTTAGAGTACAAAATGTCAGTCTCAAATTGGAAAATAAAATTAATCTATTTAAATATTAGATAATTCTGAAATTTGGGTAATTATAGATTACATTGGGTAATTTTCATATTTCCTGGCAACACTTGTATTAAAAGAAATTGTCTTTATTCAGCGCCAGACGTTATGAAAGGGAACTAATAATATATAATATATTGAATGTTTTTGTTTTGTTTTTATTTATTATATTATGTGTTTAATGTCTAGAACATATAATGGCTGATTATATGTTCTAGACATTCATATTTATAATGTATTATATAAACATTGTTTATCTCGAATGACAGTACATCGCCTAATTATCAGAATTCGTAAGTCATTTTACAGGAAAAACAACAAAAATAATTTCTTTCCAAGTAAAAGAAATTTTAATAAAACCACTCATTCTTTAGGTCAGCGATTCTCAACCACTGTGCCGCGCGACTTATGTATATCGCCAAATTCTTAAAGTGTGCCGCTAAAGTTTAGAAACGTATATAGTAAATAAAAATTATAATTATTTTATTTTATTATGAGTTGAGATTAAATTAAAGAAAAGTACTTATATATGGACAAGTTAAAATTATTAAATAATATAATTTAAAATTTCCTGTTAAAATTATTTTAACAGGAATTATCAGGAATTAAATCCATAAAAAAAAATATTACTTGTTTTGTTACGTGTTCTTTATTAGAATCATAAACAGATTTTCATGCCTCAAGTCGGCTAACACATGTCAGGCTCTTTGTGCGTCGGCAAATTTTGAAATCGTGAAATGTGTACCGCGGCAAAAAAAAGTTTGAGAATCACTAAAAGAGATTCTCAAACTTTTTTTGTCGCGGTACACTAAAAGAGATATATTTTTTTTAAATACGAAGTGTCCATCAGATGCGTTTTAAAATTTTGCTATTAGATGACACCAAAAGAGAGATGTGAGAACAAAATGTACTTTGGAGTTACGAATTCTTCTAATTAAGCCAACAATGTATAATTTTTATTTATTTTATTTATTTTATTTTGCCCTATTGGCATTTTTGTTATTTACATGATCTAATTAGATGAAATCTCAAAAATTCATGACACACCGAACTTTTACGGGTTACTACTAGTGTTTTATTGATTGACGAAATGGTTTTTTTATTTTATTTATTTATTTATTTGCTTGCAGTGAAACGTAACATTATTCAAACCTTGTACTTAGTAGTTATTGTTAACAATGAGTTTAAAACAAATAGGAAGTATTATTATGTGTTTGTCATTGCACTTAAAACAGTTGCATACCGTGTTAGACATTCCTATTAGATATATAATAAGGGGCCATCCATAAATTACGTTTACAAAAAAACTCATTGTAAAATGGAAACGATACAGATTCATACATATGACGCACTCAGACAAAAAAAATCGTTTAAGTTTTTTTAATGCTCTAATGAAAGATATAGAATTTAGTTGAGGTTCAAAAAAGGTATCTGTAGCGAACCGTTAAACGAATCGAGTACTTCATTGTAATATTAACATTATGATATAGACAGAAAGTCAAGAAATAAGGAGAAAAAAAAAAATATATATATATATATATATATATATATATATATAAATATTTTTTATATATTCACGCCTATCCCCCGCAGGGGTTGGCAGAGACCACAGAGCTCAATCCGCTGCCATTCATCGCAGCGAAACGGCTCGTCATTGGTCGCTTTTCGCCCATCCTCCCTTGCGGCTCGTGGGATTCACTAAAGACGAATTTAATATACCTAATTTAACGATATATATATATGTATATATGTATATATATATATATATATATATATATATATATATTATTATATATATATATATATATATATATATATATATATATATATATATATATATATATATAATTTATATTTTACGACATAAGTGTTAGTATCATAATTGTAATAGTATTATACAAAGTGCTTCAGTATATAATTGTAATAAAACATTTGTCATGTGAATAAATTGATATCAATTTCTTAAATTTAAAAAAAAAAAGCTATAATATATGAATATCGAGTGAACTTTAGAAAAAAAGTATTTTATTAAAACGGCAAAAATTGTACATTAAGAATAATAATAAAAAAAAAACTATCTTTAAGTGTACATAATTCTTTGTATCGTTCACGTAGTTTATGGATGGGCCTTTAAATGTACAAGATAGTACAATGAAAGCGATGGGTTTTGTACAAAATGTTACACCCGCCCGGGCTGAAATAAACCCAGTGAAAAAGAACTGTATCTCATTGTAGTTTGTTAACAAATGTAATTGGTGCAAACTGTACGTAGGTATATTGAGTCTGGATTTAATTTTCTCAGTAAATTATTTAAATAAAAAGATGATTAATAGAGTCAGGCGTTACTTTGCGGATCCATTACTATACCACGTTTTATGCGGGAATGTGGTACTACATATAACTGATATTAATATAAGATTATGAAAATGAAATAAAAACACAACGTCACTGATGTAAGTTGGCGGTGAGTCTTTTCTTTGATGGCAATTAGTTACAACTATTATGCCAGTGTCAAGTAAAATACAATAACATACAATCTTTTGAAATGTTCCAAGTCAGCTTATCACGTTACATCTTGTTAAAATGGTGGCCATTTTACCAAAACCTTCTATGGACTTTTTCAGTCAACTTAAAAAGTTACGATACACGCATTTATATCATATCACTTCACTTATACACCTTAATCAAACTATATCGCATAATACGCCACCACAATTAAACAATATAACTTATAATAATATAAGATTATGAAAATGAAATAAAAACACAACGTCACTGAGGTAAGTTGGCGGGAAAAGTCGAAGTCTTCTTAAAATTTTGACATTTTGAACAAAATCTATGGTTCTTTTTTTTTATATGTTTCTAAATTGAATCCAGATTCAACGTACCTGCAATATGTATAGACATGTTATAAATAATTAAAATACGCCGTAGTGAAGTGATAGCGTGCATTTGTTCCTTTTAGCTTGTATTGGTGTGGATTAAACATGTCGCAACCTATACTTGTGCGTTTTATTTTAACAAACCTTCTAGTTTTTTATTAATAAAATCAAATATCTGTGGAAAGTATGTAGACAGTCAGAACTTTACTTACCTAATATCCGAGCATCAAACAAAAACAGAAAAATAATAATGTGTGTTTTTTACTGGAAGAAATATAATATTGAGTTGTATTTTAACAATTGTTTTGCAGTAATTTCAATTGTTTGTTAAAAATATATTGTTGCTATGTCAAAGCAATTCTATTTTTAGATTCTTATCTCAGCATGCGGGGCTCTGCTGGGACAGACCTCCATCATCCCTTGCGGCTCATGAAACTCACTATGGTGAATTATAATAAACCTATTTTGTTAAAAATGACGGCGACATGGTTCGCTACCCGTCATGTCCTGATTCCCACGAGGGCGAGAAGCGACTAACGGAGAGCCGTTTCGCTACGATCAATATGAGAGGAAGGATGGATGAGTGTAGAGGAAGCAAGGAAGATGTGCCGGGATCATATCGGATGGAGATCTATGATCTCTGCCTACCCCTACGGGAAACAGGCCTGACGATACGTATGTATATAAAAATTCCAAATGTAATAAGGTTCAAAAATTTCTATTAGGAATTTTGTCAAGAATTAATCCCAAATACTTTCAAATGAAACAAAATCTACCCTATAAATATACTCGTATGCCATAAATTCGAAGTGCTTAATGTTTTTAAGAGAATAAAAAATGGACTAAAACGAAATGTATGGCTTATCACATATGTTCGATATATTTTCTTCTATTTTCATTACTTAAACGAATCACAAGTAATATTCTGGAAATTAAAATTGAGTATAATATTTAATATAAAGTATATAGAAACAGTATTATTAAATAAATATAATTAATTAATAATAAATGATTGACATATAATAATAAATGGCTTTTATTATTATTTGCTTTTTTCTTTTTTAGTTCTGCTCTTAAATAATTGTATATATTATTAATCTATGGTAAATGGTATGGGTAGTTTAATCGTTGTTGATATAAATTGTTTTCGTTTTTAAATAACTTATTTTATTGATCTTTTCCTGCCGACTAATATCTGTGACGTATTTATAATATTGTTTAATTGTGGTGGCGTATTATGCAATATAATTAGATTAGGGACTATAAGTGGGGTGATATGAAATAAATACGTGTATCGTGACTTATTAAGTTGACCGAAAAATGTTTTAGTAAAATAGCCACCATTTTATCAACACGTAATGGTGATAAGCTGACTAGTTGTATTTCAAGACATTTGATGTTATCGTATTTTACTTGACTCTGGCATAATAGTTATAACTAATTGCCATCAAAGAAAAGAAATAAGTGTTTTCGTTTTTAAATAAGCATTTTATTGACATTTCATATGTCTCTGTATCACCGATGTTTAAAACGAAACATATTTTGCCATAAACAAAGAATTGAATTGAAACATATTTTATTTAATACAATATAATACTGTTTTCTTTTAAATTTATAAATCAGAAATTGTTATAAAAATAAAACAGTAACAGACTTTTATTATATGAAATTTTATTTTATGAAAATACATAATCATAATATATAATAACACAATTAATGCCAGAAAATAAGAAATTGGTTTTAATAGTATTATTCAAAGTATTATTCTAAACATTGGACGAGATTCGATTTTACATTTCATGGTGGAATAAAAAACATTATACATGTTTTTCTTAACAAAAGAAAATAATATTAGAAGCACATCCATAAAGTGACATATTAATACTGCAATTGTAAGTGCAAATATAAATTAATTCTATTTCGTGAATTCCCAATTTTTAACAGGCCATATATGTCCTAATGCTGGGGCACAGGGCACTCCCACTTTAAAAAGTAACGGGGTTAAAACCAGCACAACAACAAAAGTACGTGTCTAAGGCTGACTTTGCGGGGTAGCGAGACCCATAATAAATATCTGTATGCTATACATACATTTCCTAATATGACATACATAACCTGAGACTTTAGACTCTGAAAATAGCAGCTTCGCTGCCATTTAGGTCGTCATAAAGCTGTAGCTACTTGCTACAGAATATATACTTTAAGAACAAATTCGCGGAAACACGCTTTGTTACTACGCACTTGCGGAATGCGCTTTGTTACGCCGCATTCGTGGAATGCGCTTTGATTCTCCGCATTCGTGGAACGCGCTTTGTTGCTGCACACGCGCAGGCACAACTGCGTCTCCCGCACCCCGCGCTTATCTCCCGCCATTCATCAGTTATATATATAATAGATCCACTTGGAATAGTAAGAGTATTAAAAACCAGACTCCTGTTGCATCACTTCACAGTTAAGATACTACCTCTTACATTGGTGACCCCGACGTGATCAAACCCGACATGATCCAAACCGACGTGATCACATCCGACGTGATAAAGACCTCTTACAAAGCAATAAAAAATGTTAATTATTTTTTGCTCTAATTAACCCTTTCGCTACCAGCGTCACATATATGTGACGAACTATTTACCTATTTAACAAATGGAATTATTTATCTATAGCCCTATGTCACTTATTTGTGACGGTATATAAAATTGCTCATTAAACTTATTTGGAACAGTATAAATACATCCCACAAAACTTAGTAATAATTGGAATCATATTGAAATAATAATACGTCTGGGCTGTGGTGGTGGTTTTTCTCCCGGCCCTGGTAGCTAAAGAGTTAATTCGCTACAAATAGTCACCGATCCATGACCTGACCAGGTCGTTTTGAATCATAACAATGTTTATAGCGATGCTAGTCTTTCGTTTTAGTATATTTGTAAATACTAACCCTACACTAATATTATATTTAGTTGAAAATATTTTAATACATAAAAAATATACACAAAATTGTGTATTGTCATGCTAATTATGAGATTGTCCAATTATGAGAAAAAAAAAATGATCATCTATTTTTTTATATAAATATAACTTATACTATAATAGGTGAAATTTACAAGACTTCATAAATATTTCGAGGCACATACATTACTTGATGTTGTAGCAGAATTTATATTTACAAAAATAAAAGGATATATTTATAAGAATAATATAAGACTTATAAATTATATATTACATTATATATTTAAATTAATTATAATACAATATAATATAATTATAACATTAAATGTAAAAAGATATTTCTAATATAGTCCTATACCCCCTACACCTCTAAGACCAATTTCAATATTCATTAAAAAATAAAAAATGTCCAACGTGTATAATGCTTTTTACAAATTTAAGCAGCACTGATACTAGAAAATACTTCGCGTCCTAATTTATGTGCAATGAAATCTAAGATCATAAGAACCAGTTCCCGACGGCTTGCTGTGCAAGTCATCATTATATCGAAAGCCCTGGCATAATCAACAGCATCAAGTCTCCGAAGAAAGTTGAGAACTATGAAGAACAGTTCGGTCAAGTTGTGTTTAACTGATTCCCATACTTCTCTCAAGGAAACTATGGCTGAAATGAGAAAATACATTTCATATTTAAAAACATTATATAAACATAACTTAAAAAATAAAATTATGTAATATTGTTATTATTCGTTAAAATACTATCATGTAACCTTTTTTGACTTTAAAAGAACTATTGTTATTTATATCTTATATCCAAATCAATAAATAGTTTAATTTTTAGTACATTTATATGCATTTAATATTTGCTTTTAACTAACAATCTATTTATTGTAACCTTGCTATGTAGTCTGCTTTTTTAACTTGAACTTCAGTCTTTGGTAAATATATACAATTATGGCTTTTGCTAAAAATTGCTCGAATTTTTTTCTGACAATACTACTGTTAAAAAAATGTATCCATATTAAGGAGTGGGAAGACTGCAAATTCCATAAAACCCCATAAACTACAAATATGAAATTCACCTGTTATCATTGATAATCTTCGTTTGTGAGCAGTAGTGGCTGATGAATGATTAGTCACCTTACATATCAGGAATATAGGACCGCACAAACCAAAACCACAAATTTTTCATTTACACCTTTTTTGTCTTATTTTTATTTTTTTCATATTCAAAGACTTTCCCCTGCTCAATATTGCATGAAATATCATAAATTATTGATAAAAAACATTTCATAAGAAAATGGAGTGATTTTTTGCAAAAGCCACAATTTTCTTCCTCTTCTTTTATATAGTCAAATTTTATTTTCCTTTGCGGATATAAATAATAAAAATTACTAACTAGAAGCCAATAGTCCAGTCACACCGCCAACTCCAGCACCTAAAGCAGCCCCCACTTTTCCACCTGCATAGCCCCCAATTACCCCACCAGCTAGAGCAAATGCACCGGACAATATAGCTGTTTCCCTATCCCATGTAATCCGAATATTAAACTCATCCACTGCAATGGAAATAAGTTATTTTAACATATTTAAAAATTGTAAATTAAACTAAACAAAACATATTTAGCAATGACCAGATAATAATTATTGCCAAAATCAGTTGTAATATGTAGTAATATGATAATAATATAAAAATATTATAATTTCATGTTTGTAACGAAAAATCGTACGCAATTTTCGTTTCATATATTCATATTTTCCAATGCTAATAACATCATTAGATATCTTATTATTTTAAATTCGAAAAAATCATTTCTGCAGTAGACTCTAAACAAGTTTGAAGTCTCAAATGGGGAATCGAATTCACAATACTCGGCAACGATGGTGGGGATGTGACCGAAACAGGCGAAGAAATAAACCATTGCATTACATCGAATATATAATAAAAATATACTTACCGAGAAGAAGGATAATTTGTTCCATCCAACTTGAATCTAATTGAATTTCATTAGAAATATATGGTTCCATCATCAAAGACATTTTGTTAGATATGTATTACAAAATAATCAAAATATTACGTCGCTTATAGTTTTGGCCCAAGTTCAAATTAGATTATAGCTTGGCTTTGCTATTTCTAGCCAAGTAATATATAAATAACAGACTAATAATACGAATGTTTGTATTCCATTCAATTCTTTGTTTATGAAAGTTTTGGTTTTTAGGTACATAACCAACCAACGATATTTAAATTCAAAATAAAATACAATATACAACTGACAATGACATAACATAACTTAATGTTGCCAAATGTTTATTAAAAAGAGATTTAACACGTCAACATTAAACAATTAAATCAATGAAGACCATGCTTTACACACCAGATATTTTTTTCAGTAAAATGGCTTTTGCTTACCTTGACGTTTGTTGATGAGTATTAGTTATAAAATAGGGACATAATTAATGGGCAGTAGCGTCTACGTGAATAATAAATACCAACCTATGATACATAATCCATCCGCTAAACATGCCGTCATATGTATATATGATGGGCGTTCTGTAATATAATATATAAAGCTGACAGGCTTAATTCAAAATTATATTTTTTTTTCATAGGCAATATATGTCCCACTTTTGAGTACAGGCCTCCCCATTTCTGGAGAAACGGACGTTAACCTACCACGCTCATCAAATGCTAATGACGGGGTTACCAAACTCGGAATAAATATTTGTATAAATATATGTATATATTTATTCCTATGCGGGGATTGAACCCGCAACTGTTGACTTCGCGGCCCTGCCACTGAGCCAATCGGTCGTCTATTTTTTAATTATTATTTTTAATTCTTTAGAATTCTTTACCTTAATTCTTTAAAATTGGGTGTGCTCAGTAGAGCGAGATAGTATTTCATATCTGCCCATTGCCTCCAACTTTAAAAGGCACAAGTTAGGCCGCATATGGAATATTGTTCTCATCTCTGGGCCGGGGCTCCCCAGTATCAACTTCTACCACTTGACCTCATACAAAGTTGTGTGATTCGAATCGTCGATGACCAAGGTCTCCGCCTTTTCTACCGCTCTTACCATGGGGAGTGCTCCGAGGAAGTGTTTGGAATAATTCCTGCTGTCGAATTCCACAACCGCACTACTCACTGAAAAGAAAAGTTTCATCCCTACCATCTGGATGAGTGGCGATCCAATATGGTACGCTTCTCCTGAAACTTCTTTCCGCGCATCACCACTCTGTGGAACCGGCTACCTTCGGCGGTTTTTCCGAATCGATACAACATTAACATTTTCAAAAAACAAGCCTACACATACCTAAAAGGCCAGCAACGCTTCCGTGACTCCTGTGGTGTCGGGGATGTCTATAAGCCGCATTGATTGCTTTCCATCAGGTGACACACTTGCTCGTTTCCTCTCCTATACCTTAAAAAAAACATTATTTAGAATATTTTGTACTTCCAGTTGTTCGTAAAAAATTAAGATGTTCATTATGGTGACTGTTATGATTATGGTGACATAATTATGACCTTAGTACTCTTTTTATTATAAAAAAAACGTTGTTGACCTTGGGATAATAAACATAACACCATATCGTTTTATCAAAATAGTTTATTGTCATTTCCAAAATTATTTTTATAATAAATTAAGTTTTATTTTACAATTTTTATTCCATTAAAAAGTTAAAGCGTATTATTCATTGGTTCCTAACATTAAAACATAAAACATGGTCATAATATTATCATTTATATTAAAAAATATTTTTATCAATTAATGGTCCACATTATTATTCGATAAAAACTGTCATTATTTGTTACAAGTTCGAGAATTTAGCCAACCGATAAACTTGATAGAATCTTTTTGCCAAGAACATTTGTGGTCATTTGTAGAATAAGCATCGCAAGTTGTTTTGTGCAATCACCATTTTTAACTAAAAACATGGCAGCCTTTTTGTAATCCTCGAAACCCAATCCAGCTAGGTAGTCATACACCACGTCAAATAATTCTGATAGCTTTATTTTTATTTCATTCCATATCTCACGCATTGAGACAACTGCGAAAAAAAGAAATATATTTAGTAACGTAAAAAAATGTAATGTTTTATTACATATCTAAAAAAGTTTAATTTGCAATCTTTTAATTATTAACAATATATAAGTTAATTATGAGCAGAAACCTAATATATAACCTAATTTAAAATACATCACATTTTTTTAGTTTCAACCAGCATTTGATTCCAGATTTCTTAGCTTCAAATTTTAAACACTGATGAACGTAAATGAAATAGTTATATATTTACAAAGTTTTTTTAATATTAATCGCATCAATTCTAGATAACAATAGGGAGGATGATGATGATGATGATGGGAGGAGATAATTAAAAAAACAATAAAGGATGACGGTATATTGAAAAGATTCACAATATGGCGAAAGATATTTTAGTGTTTTCATAACTTATTTAAATATAATTATAATGGTTATTTTAAAGTATTTGAAATTGCTCACCTACAAATCCTATACCACACGCGCCACCTACCGCACCACCTATGGCTGCTCCAACTTTTCCACCATAATGTTTTCCAATCACAGCTCCAGCTACTGTTAATCCCGTGGTTACTAATAATGCACCTTTTGCTTTTTTATTGTTCCAGATCACACGAAAATTAAATTTGTCGCTTATGTCCAAAATTATGTTTTCTAAACACGCAGGATCAAATGGTAGAGCGCAGCTTTCTGATAGTTGAACACAGCACATATCATATTCTTTATCCGTGTCTGAATCCGAATCGGTGTAATTAGTGTTCGAGTTCATTATGTGAAATATTTTAATTAATTTTTTATATGCTTTCTATATAAGTTCCTTTTAGACGAGTCGCTGTTCAAATAAACGTGTAGGTATAAAGTTATATGACGTTAATAATTTTGAGGAGGGTAGTGTTTTATATTTAACAATACTGCCAATCTTTGGAATGACCAGTAGTAGGGAACGAAAAATTGTAAATTGCAACATTTTGTAATAATACTACTACTTTTACGTTTCTAAAAATCCCGTGTGTCGCCGTAACAGTACCGCTGGTACATACACAGGATCTTTAAGGGGATTTCTTCAATAAAAATGAAATTATTCCAAGTGAAATTAATTTATTTTTCTATTCACTGTACATTTATATCCTATCCATACTTTATTCACATTTTATCAGTATTATTTACTTATTTGGTCGATCGTATATTATTATTTTTTTAAAACAATATTTCTTTTTTATTTTAAAATTACGAATGTAAAAAGAAGTAATAAAATATAAAAGGTTTAATTATATTAATTATATTTAAATAAAAAGTTTTTACATTAGTCATACATTTATCAATGTATCACTAGTATATATACAAATTACAACGTACAACTTACAACAGTTGTAGTATATATATAACAACTTAAAATCTATTTGACTACAGTAGTAGTCAAATAGATTTTTTTTTACAGAAACATTCGTCAGTTGATAACTGGGTACCACCTACACAACTGTCAACCACGGTCTTATAAACAGGTCTTGTAACAACAGTAGTGGGGGTACGTCGGCTTAATGGTTGAGCTATTCTTTTCAAGCCACGAAGACAGAATTGCATTCTGTCTCTTTTCATGTTATGATTTAAAGTATGACCAATTAAATTAAAGGAATAAAGCGATAAACTAATCAAACAATATAATTATCAGTTATATTGTTTACAAGTGGTGGCGTATTATGCAATATAGTTCGATTAAGGCATATAAGTGAAGTGATATGAAAGAAATGCATGTATTGTGACTTTTTAACTTGACTGAAAAAGATCATAGAAGGTTTTGGTAAAATAGCCACCTTTTTATCAAGACGTAACGTTATAAGCAAACTAGTATATTTCAAGATATTTGATATTTTTATATTTTGACACTGGCATAATAGTTATAACTAATTATTATCAAAGAAAGAATACAAATTGTCAGATTGTCAATTACATAGGTATAGCAAGTAACCAAAACAGAACTACTCTCAAATTATATCAAATACCAAAACATTGTTGGTCAGTTTGAAAAAAGCTTTATATCCTTTTTTAGTGTTTTTGTTTAAATTATAAAGAATCGGATTGAACGTTAAAATGACTCAAAGAGCTTTGTATTTGAAATTGACAAAGGATACTTTAGAAGAAGAACAATTACTCGCAGAACAAAAGTGGATTGAAGAAACTTTAAAAAAGTTAAGATGCCAGCGGAATTGCCTGCAGGTTGATTATTATAATAAAATAATTCATTTAACTTAAGATGAAACTTTTTATTCATGAATGTATTTTTTTATAAAATGATTCTGAATTTTCTTACGAACAACCCATTTGTACTTGTACTAATTTTGTGTTGATTCTCAAGCCAAGTTCTTGGATGTATCAGCATATAATTTAATAGTTTAAGTTAAATACATGGTTAAATTATTATTTTTTTTTATTTTTGTTTGCTTATAGTAATATACATAGTAATGAATTTCGGCAAAGTAACGCCTGACTCCATTAATCATACATGGTTAAAGATCAATAAATGCATCAAAAAAGAACCCAAGGCCATATTTCTCAAATAATATTCATCATAGAACTTATTTTGGATTTATGTAAAATAATGGCCTCTATATTTTTTGATGCATCCATAGTGCAACTTTATCAACAGTTATTGCAATGATTCTATATGACAATTTAGGTACATTTTATGTCGTAAGCAACTACAGGCCCATCTCGCTCCTGAGCCATGTCTATAAGTTGTTTTCGAGGGTCATCACCAATCGACTCGCACGAAGACTTGACGAGTTTCAACCCCCAGAGCAGGCTGGGTTTCGAGGAGGATTCGGCACCATAGACCACATTCACACAGTGCGGCAAATTATACAGAAAACAAACGAGTATAATCAGCCCCTGTGCTTAGCATTTGTGGATTATGAGAAGGCCTTTGACTCCATTGAGACCTGGGCTGTCATGGAAGCCTTGCAGCGGTGCCAGGTAGATCATCGATACATCGAGGTATTGAGATGTCTTTACAATGCCGCCACGATGTCCGTTCGAGTACAGGGCAGTCAAACAAAACAAATCCAGTTGTATCGCGGTGTGAGACAGGGGGATGTCATATCCCCGAAACTGTTCACTAACGCACTGGAAGACGTTTTCAAGACGCTAGACTGGAAAGGACGAGGCATAAACGTAAACGGTAAGTACATCTCACACCTGCGTTTTGCCGATGATATCGTGATCTTGGCAGAATCGCTAGAGGAACTGCAAGGGATGCTGAACAGCCTAAATGAATCCTCTCGACGAGTCGGTTTGACCATGAACTTTGATAAAACTAAAGTCATGGTCAATGATCATCTGGATCCACAACCGACCGTCGTCAGTGGTAAAACTCTCGAAGTTGTCCAGGAGTATATCTACCTCGGGCAAGTCTTGCAATTGGGTGGAGACAACTTCGAGAAAGAAGCCGATAGAAGGATTCAGTTAGGCTGGGCAGCATTTAGGAAACTCCGTCCGGTCTTCTCGTCGCCCATACCTCAGAGCCTGAAGACGAAAGTCTTCGACCAGTGTGTCCTACCCGTACTCTCCTACGGCGCCGAAACGTGGACGCTGACAGTCCGTCTGCTTCATAAGCTCAGAGTCGCTCAGAGAGCTATGCTCGGAGTTTCTCTGGTAGATATGTTTCGGAATGAACAAATCCGCCAGAGAACTAAAGTCACCGACATAGCCTTTCGAATTAGCAAACTTAAGTGGCAATGGGCTGGTCACGTCTGTCGGAGATCCGACGATCGTTGGAGCAGACGAGTGCTGGAGTGGAGACCGCGTCTCGGTAAACGTAGTGTGGGACGCCCCCCGACTAGATGGTGCGACGATCTGCGCAGGGCGGCTGGCAGAAACTGGATGCGTGTAGCCGAAGATCGGGCTAGGTGGCGCTCCATGGGGGAGGCCTATGTCCAGCAGTGGACTGCCGCAGGCTGCTGAGACTGATAGTTACCATAATCAAAGAATTGAATTGATTACAAACAAGCTGCATACAGATTAATATTATTATGAACAGTAATTAGTTGGACTGCTAATAGCATATCAACCCAACTTATAAGCATCACATCAGCATGTTTTGTTTTTCCTGTATAAATATATTTATTTAAAAAATGTTTTTTCGAAAGATTGTAATATTTTGTTTGTATTTCATATTTTAGACTAAATATCATTTGATTGATTTAACAGATAGAAAGACTTCAGCTAGAAAGTCTAAAAACCAAGCTCCTCAAAGGGTGTGATGAAAAATCAGAAAATGTAATAAAAAAAACTGAAAAAGATCTTTCCGATGGTACTGTAACCTCTGTACTTAATCTCATGCAGAATACATTGCCTAAATCAAAAGAACTTGCGCAATTACCGGGCAACTGTGTCACGGATGAAGAGATCTTGTGCAATGAGCAGGAACTGGACCTAATGATTTCAGAATCAGTTTTTGGTATGTACTTAGTGTGTTGAATTTACAATGTGTTTGTGTCCGGCTATGGCAGAAAAAGTGACAAATATGTTACGAACAACCATCTTGTCTGACTGTTTTGTATAGTTTCTGTGACTATGTATTTATTGAGTGAGAGTGTGGGATTGTTTATATGATTATAATATTTCTCCAGAAATAGACATTGACCCAGGGTAGGCCTGTTTTCAAGCAGATACTTTTTGCTTCACAACCCAAGTATACCCCACTTGGGTTGTGAAGCAAAAAGTATCATTACAGATGCAATGAGTACCTTTAGTGAGGCTTAAATCCAGGAATTTTCAATAAAAATACCATTATTTTGAATTAATCTTAGAAGATTATTATATAGGTTATATAATAATTAAAAGATTGTTTAAACCTTTGCAATAATACCCTGGGGACCTGGAATCCATAACTTTGTGAAGGTAGTTTGTACTTGTGGGAAGAATATATTCTTCCATGCAAAAAGTTTTCCAAATTGTAAAACAATCGGTAGTCAGTTGGGGTGAGGTCTGGCAAGTACAGAAAATGATGGATGTTTTCTTTCTGCAGCTTTTGTAGTGTTGTTAAAACTGAATCTCGAGTAGATGCATGCAGGTGTAATTTTAATTTAAAGTAGCTAGTATACTAAAATGGCAGTTTCATATTTAAACCCATATTATAATAGAGAGCATTTTAGACTTAATCCAGCATACTGTCTAAAGCATTGAATTTTTATTTATTTCAGGTAATGGTTCAGATAAATTACAATATGACACTGAAGAGGATGAAGAAGAAAGTGATGATGATGAAGACATTATGTTGGATTTGGATATGTTGATGGATGAAAAATTGCAGGCGTGCGGTTCCTTTGATAATGAAGAATAGATATTACAAGAGCTTGGGTCAGCTTCAAAACTATGAGCCAAGGTTATTGATTAGAATCGTCTACGCACAGAAGGACATGCAATGTGTATAGTGTACCGCAGCATATTAGAAAAGAAGAATACACATATGTAATTGCAGTAGACGGATAATTGGAAGTTTTTGAGTATTAGATCATATAAACTTTCATATCTTTAAAAAAAAAAAGACTAGTAATTTTTTAATATTACTGGAATTTTTGTGGACTATGTTAACAATGTTTGTGCTAAGAAATGGTTCACAGTAATATTCCAATGGAAGAACAACACACAACTTCAAATTGTGATTGATACCAACTGATCTATTACTCTAATAACCTTTGGATATCGCAAAATTTTCGGTGTTTCGGTAAAGATGATAGAATTATTGAAATAAAGATGGAATTGATCACTGAATTCTGCCAAGATAATCACGGGAGTTGGATGCAGATTAAAAAAAACACGAAAAAGGAATTATAGGAAAAGACATGCACCATGATTATTTTCAGAAAAGTTAAAAAAGAATTATACGAAAAGACATGGACCATAGTTACTTTTAGAAAAGTATTATAAAACTAAAACTAAAAGGAAAAAAAGTAACATAGCAGCCACTGACACGAAAACTAAAACTAATTTTGTTGGTGCAGTGACACAAAATGGATCTCGGCTTCCGAGCAGATCTTACGCCACCTCCTGCCAGTTGCAGATTTTGATTTGAAGGTTGTGCAAGTCATCCTCTACCGTGTATCTCCAACGGTACCTGGGTCGCCCCACAGGTAGTCCTCCAACACACAAATAAAAAAATAAAAGATTTAAGAAATTATGGTTTGTGAAGAAGAAAGTTTAGCATTGTTGAAGAAAATATGAAAGTGCATCTCCTGCCAGTTGCAGATTTGAAGGTTGTGCAAGTCATCCTCTACCGTGTATCTCCAACGGTACCTGGGTCGCCCCACAGGTAGTCTTCCAACACACACAAAGAAAAAAAAAAGATTTAAGAAATTATGGTTTATGAAGAAGAAAGTTTAGCATTGTTGAAGAAAATATGAAAGTGCATCTCCTGCCAGTTGCAGATTTGAAGGTTGTGCAAGTCATCCTCTACCGTGTATCTCCAACGGTACCTGGGTCGCCCCACAGGTAGTCTTCCAACACACACAAAGAAAAAAATAAAAGATTTAAGAAATTATGGTTTATGAAGAAGAAAGTTTAGCATTGTTGAAGAAAATATGAAAGTGCATGAGGTCCTTGACGGTGCTATTATAGCTATGTTTGCAAACAATTTTGATAGAATTGTGAGCATGGTAAAACAATTTACTGTAATAAGTGTTACCCTATGTAAAAAAATGGCAGTAAATTGATCTCATATGTGTAAAAAATGATTTATAAAAATAAATTTACAAGATTATCAGAACATGTTGAGGCTATTTTGTGTTTCAAATAAAAGCCTTACACATACAATTTGCTTTTATTTCATTAAAAAAAAAACATATAGTATTCTCACTGAAATTAAATGTACCCATTTATCAAAGGCCGGCAACACTTCAACAATTAATTATAAATGTCATCTATGGGTAAATGAAACCAAAGAATATATTAACAAAGAATTTAATAAATTTACCTTATTGTTAGATTTACACAATCACTACGTATGTACATATCTCATACAACAGTAACAAAGGAATAACCATATATCTTATATATTAAAAACGATAGCGTCTTTTAGATAATACAGGGTTATCATAGATATAATTGCCTAAAGGCGATATATATAGCTAGTTCGATTATATAATAACGAAGGTGTCTCGTTGTGAAAATAAAAGTCCATTAATATCCAGTAGGGCGAAACAATTCCTACACGTAAACCTAACCTAAACGTTCGCCCACAAAACATATGGCCGTCGCACTCACACACGTTCAATGAACGCTGTTTGTATGTTGTACCTACCCGCAATTTTGCTCTTTTTTATTAGTTTAGATAATAGAGAGTAATTATAGATAGAATTGCCTATAGGCGATTATAAAACATATGGTTATAGCACTCACACACGTTCAATGAACGCCTTTTGAGTTGTGTTGTACCTACCCGCAATTTTTCTCCCTTTATTAGTTTAGATAATAGAGAGTTATTATAGATATAATTGCCTAAATAAACCCTCTGGTTCGCCGCAATAAAGGTCCCCCTAAAGGATTTGGGTTGTGACGCGTCCTATCTCTGTTGCTCGCCCAAAAATCATATTGTTGTTGCACTCACACGTTTAATGTAGGTAGTTTAACTCGTGTGTCGGAACTTCCCGCGATTTTGATCTTTTTATTAAAGTTTGTTGCATATATTATAAAATAATAAGTTAATATTTATTATTATATATATAATAAGGTATTATTTAAGTAAAATTTGAGTTGAAACGATAAATTAGGAACTACCTTCAGCATTATACAATCCAAGTTTCTTTCAATATACAATTCAATACAGGCACTGTTATTCGATAAAAGCTACGCATTAGACGTCTAGCACGTTAGCCTTTTAACTTTTTATTGGAAGTTGATCTTCACAATGAACAAACAATATCTCATACACGTGTATTAACAGTAAATCTACAAATGGTAATCACCCATCCGTTGCTACTCAGTCTTTCGTCATACAAACGAACATACATACATAACTATACAAGAGTGAAATAAATAAAAATACTAAATTACAACACAAATTTGTAACATGACTAAGCTACTTCTATAGTACTAAGGTATAATTTGTAAAATTTTCCTATTTTATAGGTTTTGTGAGGGTACCTAGCGTTGGAGACTGTTCTACTGTACAAAAATATTATAAAGTAAATTTTTATCCTTAGATATGCCCGGACATCGATAATCTGGTATTGTACGTCTCTTTTCCCCTTGCAGTAATCGCAGACAATGCTTTCACTTTCTTGCACTTGCATTCAAAATTATATACCCAATGCATTCCAAGCGTTGACTGTACTTTAGGGGCATATGTAAGGATTTTGCTAAATTTAATTATTAATGAAGCAAATACCATGACTGACATGATGATAAAGACGACATAACTGCCCCAAGGGATTTTGCTAAACTTGAAAATCGATTTCAAATGGTGCACAATAAAATGGAAGTAGAATAGTGCAAGTAATTAATTCATAAAAAAGCAATTAATGGTGAATTGTTACAATAGTAAAAAAAATCAATCATTCTATTTATTTACAGCAGAAGACAATCAAAATGTATAAAATGATCCCAGAGGTACTAAATTATTCGAGGGATTATTAAGTATCGTCAATCAAATAGCATGAACTTGTATATAGTATGATATGTCAAGTAGAAGGTACCTTATAGAATTATTAAATGAAGGTAGTCTTAGGTTCTTGTCAAGTGGTTTTGTCGTTAATTTATTCCCACATCGACCCTGGTTTGAGCAACTAGTCTTTTTCGTGACGTAAGTTCGTAAGCCATTGGACTACGATAAGGGTTTTTTAATTTTTTTTTAATGGGATAGGAAGGCAAACGAGCAGGCGTGTCACCTATGGAAAGCAATCAACGCCGCCCATAGACAT
This sequence comes from Baronia brevicornis, assembly GCA_031353405.1. Classification (NCBI taxonomy): domain Eukaryota; kingdom Metazoa; phylum Arthropoda; class Insecta; order Lepidoptera; family Papilionidae; genus Baronia; species Baronia brevicornis. Next base: position 245,649 of record JASFAT010000793.1, on the reverse strand, counting down.
CCGCAGCGCTATAGGCAGCGCGGATGTGTTGCCGACCTTTAAGGAAAGTGTCGTTATGGGAGTGGGAGGGAGGAGGAAGAGGGTGTTGGACCTCCAGAGCTGAGCCGCTCACCGTACGAAGCACGGTAGCTAAGCTACCACTCACACGCCGGTTTTCTGCGGGTAGTGTGGTACTTCCCCGGGCGAGCCGGCCCATTCGTGCTACAGACAAATATTATGCCATAGTCGACAAAGTATTCGTCTGCAGCGTGGCTCTACCACTAACGATTGTGGTAATTGCAAAGGACTTCTTGTACTTTTTTCTAAAGTACCCTCATCTTGACACATTACGCATAAATAATTATAAGTGAAAATAGTTTATGCTAAAATTTCTTAGCATCTAAATAAGCGAATATTTAAACATCAATAGTATGTAATCACAACGATTTAAGTTTCAATTTGTAAATAATTTTGCAATTCCATTGGACGTAAGGGTGCGAAGCAGTCATCAATATTTTGACTTAGCCATTTTGACTTAACAGAATATACTTGATAGATATTTTTGTATCGTTCCTCACCAAATTGCAAAGACTTGTGTTTTTGATAATTGGAAATCTATTAATATTATAAAATAGAATTTTTAACTTTGTTCAAAAAGAATCAGCAAGTTTTTATTTAAACAGCAAGATGAGCTAAGTTTGTTAAAAATCTCCAACATTCATAAATAATACCTTGGTTAGAATTGTCTAAATTCCAAATGAATTTATTATATTTTTAACCTAAAAAAAAAATGTTACCAATAGTTGGTGTAGTCTATGTATAATAGATATATATTGCCGTCCTTGTCTCGGGGACAAGTCTCATATGTTTGCACAGCGATGCATCAGTTGATCACGGGCCGTCGTGCGCGCAACACGTCTTGAAAATGCGTTGACGAGCCGTGTATATGAAGTGAGCTGTTTTTGAATATATTTCTTATTTTAAATTAAGCGAATAATTTTAAATTAAGATGCGTTTAAATCAAAAGATTTGTTATAAAACTAAAGGTTTGTTTGTTACTTAATAATCAAACATGTTACAAGTTATACCAGTTAGCAGTACTGGTATATGTACGTACCGTTAATTATGTGATAACTTAATGTCCCTTCTTGTGTTTTGCTGTAGAGGGAAATAAATGAGCCTATTTATTTAACCCCTTCGGACATCGTGTGCAGAATTATCCACATAATGTTTAAAGCTTTATAATATTTTTAATTTACTCACTCCGCCATTTGTGTGCATAACTGAACACATGCCGGAAAATTCGGAAAACTTAATGAATATGTATGAATTTTCACATATTTGTTATTATGATGTCCTTCTTACTAATAATTAGTAAAAAAAAATGTATTTTATTATCCATTGATAATAATTCAGGTCCGAAGGGGTTAAAGCCTTTGCAAGCTTGGTGTTCCCGCCAAAATATCAAGTTGGACTGCCAAGTCGCACACATCTTAAGAATGACACTGAACTACTCATGTCGAAATATTACAAAGTAGGTGAACCGTTGATCTCCCCACGAACAAAACGACAGAGGGGTGTGGACATCACGAAGCGCGTCCGCACGACGTGTAGAATAATATATAGGCGGCGCTTGATTTCACGTCGCCAGCTGAGATCTCTGACACAACGTGATCATCGTATTTGTACCACCTGGGGAAGAACACGTCAATTTATATTAAAAAAAAAATTGTCCCTTAATATATTTTTCGGTTCAAAAACTAACTTAACACCCATTTAGCCATTTAGATGACTCTTTGGGCCCATTCTAATCGACATGGCTTATCGGCAGGTAATAGTTTTTGCGTCAGTTGAATATTCCCGTCCCGGGATCGGGCTCCTCCGGATACTATGGTGCCTTACCTCAGCATGCATGGCTCTGCTGGGGCTAACCTCAATCCTCACTTGCCACTCGTGGGATTCACTAAGACGAATTGTAATATACCTAATTTGTTGAAAAATGACGACGACGTGGTTCGCCACCCGTCACGTCCTGATTCCCACGAGGGCGAGAAGCGACTAATGGAGAGCCGTTTCGCTGCGATGAATGTTAGAGGAAGAATGGATGAAAGGATGGTTGAGTGTGGAGGAGGCGAGGAGGATGTGCCGGGATCGTAGCGGATGGAGCTCTGCGGTCTCTGTCAACCCCTGCGGGGGGTAGGCGTGAATATATAAACAAATACAACTGCCAGACAACTGCTCAGATCGACGTTTTTGAGATGTTTTTGGAGACCTCTGAACAGAAGCCTGTACTAGTGCAATATTATCATCAGATCACCTTGGTCGCTTTTTATTTGGAATTAGTAAGTGCCTTACCAGTTGAAAATCTTTCATATAAGTCAACGATACAATGTGGTCGCAGAATAATTTATATATTTGTTGTTTGTAGATTTATAAGCTTATTGAATTATTAAGTCAAAGTAAGAGGAATCTAGGTCTATAGGATAGGAAGGCAAACGAGCAGGCGTGTCATCTGATGGAAAGCAATCAACGTCGCCCATAGATATCCGCAGCGCCATAAGCAGTGCAGAAGCGTTGCCAACGATTAAGGAAAGTGTCATTACGGGAGAGGAAAGGTGTTGGGCCTCCGAAACTCAGCCGCTCGCCGTACGAAGCGCGGTAGCTGAGCTACCACTCAGACGCCGGTTTTCTGCGGGAGTGTGGTACTTCTCCGAGCAAACCGGCCTATTCATGCTACAGACAAATATATAGGCGCAATATCAGGGAAATATGGCGGGTGGAGTACTTCCCATTTGAGCGTTTCCGTGTAGGTTTTAACGGATATGGCAACATGAGGTCGAGCGTTGTCATGCACTAGAATCATGTTTTCGTGCCTATACGACAACCTGTGGCCTATACGAGCAAAGGCGCCATCTTATGACAAACAGCGACGACTTAGTTGCGCACCTAATAAAATAAATAAATAAAAATACTCACTTTCCATAAACACTACTTTTGCAATACGCGGTATAATGACCGCCCTCCATGGAGCCGTAATGGTTCGACACGGCGTACAAATTGTACAGGGGGTTCCCGGGACAGTGGAGTGAGAACTGTCTCATATCCAGGTCTTCCAGGGGGAAGTCTATGTAGGTCTGCTTTTTTCTGTACGTGTTGCTCATGTACTCCTTGGGATCGACGTAGAACCTCTTGAAGTGGATCACCAATACGGGCGGCAGGCGCGATATGTCCAGTTTCTTGACGGCGTCCCGTTTCTCTTTGCATTTGGGACAGTTCCAGCCGGGGATCGTCTCGCCGTTTAGGTACAGCTTCAAACAATCCTGGAAGATAATTAACGGAATCAGGGGTTAATGAAAGTATATTTATATTTTTTAATATATATTCACGCCTATCCTCCGCAGGGGTTGGCAGAGAGACCACAGAGCTACGATCCCGGCACACCCTTCCCGCCTCCTCCACTCATCCATCTGGATGAGTGGCGATCGACTACGGTGCGTTTCTCCCGTAACTTTTTTCCACGCACCACCAGTTTGTGGAATCAGCTACCCTCGGCAGTCTTTCCGAACCGTTACGACATTGGAACCTTCAAAAAACAAGCCAATACATACCTAAAAGGCCGGCAACGCTTCCGCGACTCCTGCGGTGTCGCGGTTGTCCATGGGCGGCGTTGATTGCTTTCCATCAGGCGACATGCTTGCTCGTTTGCCCTCCTATCCCATAAAAAAAAAATCCATCCTTCCTCTCACATTCATCGTAGCGAAACGGCTCTCCCATAGCCACGCATCCTTTGGCACGGCAGACCGTGGATTGGCGGAGAGGAAAGTAAAAGGATAGAGAAGAAAGGAAAAGGCAGGGGAAAGAAAAGATCGAAAAGGCAGGGGAAAGAAAAGATCGAAAAGGCAGGGGAAAGAAAAGATGGATTTAGACTGGAAAATAGGAATATGATACTATCGCAACGGAAGACGAGAAGTGATACGGTAGTAGCTCGGGAGGCCGGGGTCGCGTACCCGTGTAACAATACCATAAATACCGAACCAGCGGTTAGGCAAAGATACTCCCTGACCTTTTATGAAACAGTAAATCATTTTTTTTATAAATTTTCGGTCTGTTATTCGCGGATTTTAGTTTGGTATAATAAGTCTATATCTGAATCCAGAAAAACCTTAATTATTTAGGGGATACAAAAAACCCACGAAGTACCTTCGAACGACTATCCGTATTGCTTTCAATCAAAGTGTTTTCATCATCTATCGAATATATTTAAGTGCAGAGCTGTACAGAGCTTATAGTTAGGGTTAAAAAATACATACATATCGTCACGCCTGTCTCCCGTAGGGGTAGGCAGAGACCACAGACCTCCATCTGCTACGATCTCGGCATACTTCCCTTGCTTCCTCCACACTCATTATTCTCCTCATGCAAGCCCGTCGGTTGAGGGTACTCTTGACCTGGCCTTTCTTAAAAAGTTCAGCAATTTGGTCAAGGTACGTTTTTCGTGGTCTTCCTCTTCCGGCCCTTCCATCCACATTCGCAAGGTAAATTTCTTTTGCCAGTCGTCTTTCATCCATCCTCTCTATATGCCCAAACCATCTAAGCATCCCTTTTTCTACTTTTGTCACAACAACTTCTTTTACTCCACATTGCTCTCTTATATCTTCATTTCTTATTCTATCATTCAAGGTTACACCACACATACTTTTTAATGCTCTCATTTCCACCGCATTCAGTTTGCTTTCATGCTTCTTCTGCCAAGTCCAACTTTCACTAGGGTTAAAAGTTAAACCCATTCTTGCATTATCGATGCCAATTGATTAAAACATTTTTCCTATCATACATAGGGAATATTCTATGTTTCTGGAACGTGCCACTTACATATCAATATTTGTAGTATATAAATTTTATCTAACTGCCACTCGTTTGTACATAGTGGCGTCGCTTTAAAAATTGACTTTTAACATCATCATGGATTAGATAATTAACGTTTTAGTTGTACGACCTACAAACTTGTACATGTCTGAACAATAAAACCATATCGCAATATAAACGACCACTAGCGCCATCTATGAATGAAGTGTTCGAAGCGACATCTTTTGTTATGCAGGACATTTCCTAGTCGTAAAACTGTCCCTTTTTGAGTGCTATGTAAAAGGCTTATTATTTTTTTTATAGCGGTGCAGGCAAACGAGCATGCAAGTCACCTGGTGGGTTAGTAATCACCGCTGCCCATAGAGACATCCGCAACGTTGTCTCTGATGCGTTGCCGGACTTTTGCGATCATATACGGTGCGATGGTTTCGAACCGATACGACATTGGAACCGTGAACAATAACAGTACCTCGATTCATTTCTTTTTCCACGTTCACTGCGGACGACACATTTCAGGCATGCAGCGTTGCCAGGTACCCGACTAACAAAAGTATCTCAGATGATTAATGGAGTCGGGCGTTACTTTGCGGAAATCCATCACTATGTGGACAGTCAAAAGTTTTACTTAGCGATCCGCGACAAGCAAAACAATAACAGAAAATTAATAATGTGTGTTTGTTGTGCTGGATTAAGTGGATTTATTTTGAACTTAAACCAAAAATTTACCGAAAATCGGCCATCAATTCTCACCCACCAACCACTATACACAACACCAAACACACATTATCACTTTTCCATCTTGTAAACGACACGTGTTTCGCCCCAACACGAGGCATCTTCAGGTATAATAGACTCTACGGAAGACTTTTCTTTTGTCTTCCGTAGAGTCTACTATACTACGTAAATCCACTTCTTCCAGTAGACTTAACGATAGTCTTCCGTAGAGTCTACTATACATGATGATGCTTCATTGAGGCGAAACACGTGTCGTTTGCAAGGTGTAAAAGTGGTAGTGTGTGTTTGGTGTTGTGTATAGTGGTTGGTGGGTGGAGAATTGATGGCCGATTTTCGGAAAGATTTAGTTTGAGTTCCCCGTAAATCCACTTCTTCCAGTAGAAAATCACACATTATTAATTTTCTGTTTTTGTTTGCTTGTCGCTGATCTCAGCTGAGTAAAACTTCTAACTATCCAAAAGTATCTCATGTAAATTGTGTAATAAAAGTATATTTGGTATGAACGTATATGTATGACCCACTTTTCCAGAGCGTAGATATACGCTCTTCGTATATGAATGGTCATTCCTCGAGGGCGTATATATACGCCTTTCGGAGCGAAAGGGTGAATGATGTACCTGCAGGGTGCAGCGGTTGGCGTTCGCGGGCAGCTCCAGCGACAGGTTGGAGAAAGAGTCGTAGGTGGCGCTCTGCTCGCCGCAGACTACGCACCGAACCGTCGAGCGGATCTGCCCGTAGAACAGCCGCAGTATCAGGCTCTCCTTCGACTTCGTATATTCATGCCACGCCCGATCCGACGCCGGTAGGCTTTCCTGCGAGTACAGAGATAAAGAAAAATATTACATACATAAATATCATGTTGACCTCCATCATCATCGACCAGTGTGTCCTACCCGTACTCTCCTACGGCGCCGAAACGTGGACGCTGACAGTCCGTCTGTTTTATAAGCTCAGAGTCGTTCAAAGAGCTATGCTCGGAGTTTCTCTGGTAGATATGATTCCGAATGAACAAATCCGCCAGAGAACTAAAGTCACAGACATAGCCTTTCGAATTAGCAAACTAAAGTGGCAATGGGCTGGTCACGTTTGTCGGAGATCCGACAATCGTTGGGGCAAACGAGTGCTGGAGTGGAAACCGCGTTTCGATAAACGTAGTGTGGGACGCCCCTCGGCTTGATGGTGCGACGATCTGCGCACGGCGGCTAGCAGAAACTGGATACGTGTAGCCAAAGAGGCGAGGTGGCACTTCATAAGGGAGGCCTATGTCTAGCAGTGGACTGTCGCAAGCTGTTAATAATATCATCATGCCTGTTTCCCGTAGGGTTAGGCAGAAACCACAGATCTCCATCTGCTACTTTTCGAGTTATTTGTATTTTCTTGACTTTGATGCTATGGGGGTACCTTATCTGATTGTAGGTAATTTTTTAAATGCCTAGTAAGTAACTTACTAGGCATCTGCTACGATCTCGGCACACTTTTCTCGCGTCTACCACACCCATCACTATTTTCATACAAGCTAGTAGGTTAAGGGTATTTTTATCCCATTCAGCAATTTGGTCACGGTATGTTCACCTTGGTTTTCCCCTACCGATCCTTCCATTCAGTTCCGAAACGTAGTAGTTTTTGCCAGTCGTCTTTCATCTATCCTATCCACTCCTATGTGCCCAAACCATCTAAGCACCTCTTTCCCAACTTTTGTCACGAAATCGATTTTGTTGATTATACTAATTAACCCTTTCGGTACGGACGCATTCTACGTCGCGCCGTCCCCGCTGACCGAGCAGTCGCGGCAAGCATCCGTACTTGCGGAACAACTGCAAGCGCTCGTCAGACGCACAATACCACGCTATCTTACGCAGAGCGAGCGCACTCGCTCGTAAAAAAAATGCTTAAAAAATTATAACATAATGCAATAGAAAATATTTGCTCATTTCGTCAGTTTATTATTAGGCAGCGTAAAACAAGTGCAAAATACTTGCGATGGATTACCATGGAGATAACATATATATATTCTGCTCATGAAGAGTCGCGAGTGACCTAAGTCACCGTTCGTACATAACGAGCGTCAAATGTTGGGTGACCATAGTCACCGCTCGTACGGAGCGAGCGTCAGGCGTTGGGTGACTATAGTCACCACTCGGACAGAGTGAGCGTCAGGCGTTGGGTGACTATAGTCACCGCTCGGTCCGAAAGGGTTTATATACTTTTACTATATACATAATATAATTTACTTATTTTTAATGCAACAAACATAATCTTCGACCAAACCGTTGATGTCCTCAAGAAAGGCCAGATCAAAAGAATTATATTAAGTATGAATATACTAAGAACTAATTTACTAATGAATATACTAATAAGTAAATTATATGAAGTATTAATTAATATACTTAATATATATTTTAATTTACTTTTGACCTGGCCTTTCTTGAGAACATCAGCGTTTCGGTCGAAGATTAGATTTGTTGCATCCAATAGGATACATTAGAGTACCTTATGTGGTGGTTTGATGGTGAACTGCAGATCCAGATGCAGCCAATCCATGAGGATGGTGAGGAACTCGTGCGAGTCTTGCTGTTCGCAACCGCGAAACGCGCGCTGGTGTTTCCCCACCTCGTTCTAGACAAAAAGAGAAATAGATAGAAATATTCTCTATTGTACACCAAAACAAACTTATACAGTAATTGATTATATAATCGGGGAGAGCTCCGAAGAATTGTTCGGAATAATTCCAGCCGCTGAATCCCACTATCCATATATATCATCCATAGACATCCGCAGCGCCATAGGCCGTGCGAAGCGTTGCCGACCTTTAAGGAAAGTATCATTATGGGAGGGGGGAGGGGAGAGGGTGTTGGGCCTCCGGAACTCAGCCGCTCACCGTACGAAGCTACCTACTACCACTCAGACGCCGGTTTTCTGCGGGAGTGTGGTACTTCCCCGGGCGAGCCGGCCCATTCACGCTACAGACAAATATTATATAAGAGAATTCTTTTTCTCCCGTATAAAATTAAAATTGAATTAATATTTGTAAAATCTGTATTAACATCAAGTGTAACCATTACAAGCTTCAAAAAACGTATTTGAACTTGTTGTGGATGAATAAAAGGTATTTTATTAACGATTGAAAATTTGAACAAGATATCTAATATGGAAAAAATCTCGTGTTATCGAACTCCTCCGAAGTATGGATTTTTATATATTTTTTTTGCATTATATATTTAGTAGGTTTAAGGTCGTGAACTTTTTTTTATAACTATACCTAGAAATAATTTATACGGCAATCCGTTTCCGGGACACCATCATCATCATTAACAGCCTGCGGCAGTCGACTGCTGGACATAGGGCTCCCCCATGGAGCGCCACCTAGCCCGATCTTCGACTACACGCATCCAGTTTCTACCAGTCGCCCAGCGCAGATCGTCGCACCATCAAGCCGAGGGGCGTCCCACCCTACGTTTACCGAGACGCGGCCTCCACTCCAGCACTCGTTTGCTCCAACGATTGTTGAATCTCCTCGGAGAAACGCGATCGGCCCATTGCCACTTTAGTTTGCTAATTCGAAAGGCTATGTCGGTGAATTTAGTTCTCTGGCGGATCTGTTCATTCCGAATCATATCTACCAGAGGAACTCCGAGCATAGCTCCCTCTATAGCTCTCTGAGCGACTCTGAGCTTGTGAAGCAGACGGACTGACAGCGTCCACGTTACGGTGGGTCAGCTGGTATATAAATATATATATAGGATGGGAGGGGGGTGTGAACTAATAAAGGAGAATTGAAAAAATAAATGGGACAACTTACTCGTAAATCTTTGGTGGCGATGAATCGGTACTGCCCTGACCACAGCGCGCGCACCACTGCCGCTAGCTCCTCGGCTATCGCGCCTCGCGTACTGTGCGATCTGATGTACACAAAATAATGTTGTTACTCCAGCCGATTCGGATGCGACGATCGCTTTTGATAAATCTTAAAAGTAACATCTGTACAAAGTATAAATGGACACAAAAAAACGAAGACGAAGTAACCCGCAAAATGAAAACCTACCACCAGAGCCAAAAAATCTTTTAAGATTTCTGAAAAAATTGTATACGAACACTCAAAAACTAGGTCAGTGGCCTGTCCGGTAGTTATGGTATTGGTACACGGGCACGCGACCCTGGCCTCCCGAGCTACTGCCGTATCGCTCCTTGTCTTCCGTTGCGTTAGTATCATATCCCTATCATCCTGACTAAATGCCAATGGATGCGAGCTTAGTCGCAAGCGTGCCGACCGTCCCGGGAACGGGCTCCCCCGAGTACTATAGTGCTTCACCTCAGCATGCGGTGCTCTGCTGGGGCTTACCTCCATCCTCCTTTGCAGCTCGTGGAATTCACTATGACGAATTTTAATAAACCTAATTGGTAAACCAAATTGACTGCGACGCGGTTCGGCACTCGTCACGTCCTTCTTTCACACGTAGGCGAGAAGTGACTAGTAGAGGCTTTTCGCTACGATGAATGTGAGAGGAAGGATGGATGAAAAGATGGATGAGTGTATGAGGAAGAAAAGAAGGATCGCAGCGGACGGAGATCTGTGGTCTCTGCCTACCCATACGGGAAACAGGCGTGACGATATGTATGTATGTATGCACTCAAAAACAGTCAGTCTGTTTCAACGCTGTACAAAATTTACTATAGACTTAGACCATTAGATGCAGTATTAGACCATAATATGCAATATTTTTTCGACATCTGTGTCGTTTACAGCGTTTCCGCTTTTTCGCTTCGATATCTAAGCGCGTTGTGTATCAAAATAAACATAACGGTTCTGATGTAAATTGACGAAAAATGTCTTGTGAAAGAACACATCATCAGTGATGTAAGATGGCCGGTAAAGTCTTGTAAAAGAACACAACATCACTGTAGTAAATTGGCGAGAAAAGTCCTGTGAAAGAACATAACGTCTTTGATGTAAGATGGCGAGAAATATCTTGTGAAAAAACACATCATCAGTGATATAAGTCGGCAGGTAAAGTCTTGTAAAAGAACAACGTCATCGTAGTAAATTGGCGGGTAACTTCCTATGAAAGAACATAACGTCATTGATGTAAGTTGGCGGGAAGTCCTGTCAAAGAACACAACGTCACTGATGTATGTTGGCGGGAATTTCTGTGAAAGAACACAACCTTCCTGATGTAAGTTGGCGGGAAGTTCTGTGGAAAAAAAGCGCGATGAGTACCTGTTGACGTGGTCCAGGTACTGCCCGTTACAAAAGTAGGTGACAAGGATGGCGGTGTTGTTGAGGCACTGGATGATGGAGTTCATGTAGCAAGTGTTGCCGAGGTTCTTCAGGCCAGTCAGGCCGCGACCCTGCCAACGTAATTGACAATTAATAACGTAATTAACAATTAATAATTAAATTATAACGCGAAATATGACCACTAATTGGTTCAGTGGCGGGATCCTCGTTCCGCGGAGTCAATGGTCGCGGGTTCCATCCCCGCACCGGAATAAATATATGTATGGATTACAAATATTTATTCAGAGTCTGGTAACCCCGCCAATCCGCATTGGACAAGTGTGGTGGGTTAACGTCCGTTCCTCGAGAAATGGAGAGGACCGTGCTCAGCAGTGGGACATATATGGGCCAAATAATTATTAAAGCTCTTTAAACTCATTGCCTCGACATGCTGCGTAAAACAATCTGTTCAGAGGCTAGGCTATCAGCCTAGAGCGTTAATGGTTGCGGGTTATATGCAGTAACATCTGTATGGGCTACAGATGTTTATTCTGAGTCTGGTCACGCTACTTCCAGCAGTATTTCCGATACAACGTTGGAATTTCCAAAAAACAAGCCTACATTAGTTCTAAAATGAGGAGGCCCGTGCTCAGCAATGGAACGTTTATGGAACATTTGTGAATAAAAAACTTATAACCTCTGGACTAGAACTCCTTATGTTGTGGTACTGTCTTCTTGATGTGGGAATCGCACCCACGACCATTTGAATACGAAGATGGTAACTTTGCGAATAAGCCATCAATTGTATGAGGTGTATAATGCACCCAGGTCAGGTCAAAAGCATCCTTAACCGGCGAGCTTGTATGAAGAGACTGATAAGCGTGGATGGAGCAAAGTAAGTGTGCCGAGATCGTAGCAGATGGAGTTCTGTGGTCTCTGCCTACTCCTACGGGAAACATGCGTGATGATATGTATGTATGTATCATCAGTATGTAGTACAATGCACACTTAATTATTTTTACTTTCCACAAAATTTCCTATTTTAATCCTTCTACAAGAAATTTCATATAGAGGTCAAGGTGTACTTTGTAGAATGATACGCGATTTGTTTTTCTTATAACTTTTCAGAGTGTATGCATTGTAAAGTGATTTCATGATTTTATTTAACATTATTTGGTCCTTCGCGCCGGATAATGTTAAATAAAATCATAAAATTACCTAACAATATAATAATGTGCAGTGATTTTATTCAACATGCATAAATATAAAATTAATAATGAAATTAGGCTTTTGAAAATTTAACAGGCAGTTTCAAATCTCAAACCAGCAGCCGCTATAGCTTATGATATTATAGATGTCTATAAGCGATGTTGACTGCTTTCCATCAGGCGACACGCTTGCTCGTTTGCCTTCCACCTCATAGTAATGCAACTTGTGTGGGACTGCTTACCCGTCGGAAAAGCCAGACGATGTGGTTGTGCGAGTATTTCAGCCTGACCTTGACCCTTAATACCATGTTAGCCGCGTCCAAGGGGATACATCGCCGCTCGTATCGGACTATTTTGATTTTTTTTTCCACCGTGTTTATACCACCGGGTATTCTGAGTCACTGCTTGGCCGATTTTTAAAAACAATCGAACCTTTTTACTACTTTCTGCTTTAAATAATGTTCGATAATGCAATGAAATGCAACTTGAAATTTAGTTTAGTATATTAGATTTGATTAAGTTCTATTATTTATTGAGGTAAGTATCTGGCTATCTCTTAAAACAATGCAGTTTTTTCTTTACTTTCTGCTTTAAATAGCCTTGGATACACCAAACTTGAAATTGAGTTTCGTATTTCAGATTTTCGTACTTCCCAGCTTTCAGCTGCTTTTTTTCTTTGGATGAGTTCAATTTAACTAGAATATATCGTTTTATTTATTTTTTTAATTTATTTTCGTACTGACAATTTATTATAAGTACACTAGACACTATACTTATTAACAGTAAATTCTTGTTTTTAGACGATTTTTGTAGAATATTTTTGATTTGAAATAATTTTTAAAATCTCTGTAGTTTTTAATTTCGGCAATGGTAACACTGGGACCTCATAAGTCAAATGAACGTAAAAGGTTAGCGATTTTTTTTAAATTTTTAATTTGCACAGTTAATTTATCACAATTAAAACAAACACAATTTTTGCAAGTGAATTATTGTTATGAGACTTTTGCTTTGCATTTTTTTTTAACTTTTATTAATTATAAATAATGCGTTCACTTTAAAACTCCGTAACTTTATATTTTGACAATGGAAACACTAACGTTAGAAGTATAATTAAATACAGCATGAAAACCATAGATATAAGTGTTGCGAGCATTGGTAATGCTGAATGAACTGAGCGGTCTTGAACCGGAGTAACCACGAATTTTTAATGTAATTATCGTGTTTTTTTTGGTCACTGACCGGCCAACGTGTCGACTGGGATAAAGTTATAGCAGAACTAAAGTTCACGTGTCTTGGTCAGACGATGGGTGGGTGCGAAAGATGGGGGGTGTTGGGTGAAGGATAGGATGACCATATATCACAGGAAAATATGGGACTAAATAAATTTTGTAGTAACTATAAAAAATGTTAATGTTGGTCAGAAATATTAGAAAAATGTCGGTCGCTCGTGACATTACTTGGGTTTTCACAGATAAATGGAATATTATATTTGACGGGTAAATTTTAGTTATTTGTTACAAAGAAAATCTTTATTTACAGTACAGAAACAGTAAAGGAAAGATATACATATAAAATAAAAATAAAAAATTATGCGAAAAGAACACAGACAGACACAGAAAATAAAGAACGAAATTATAACACAAATAAAAAAAAAATAAAAAGACAAAAATACAATCAAAATAATTGTAAATTGCCACCTATATTGCAGTATGGATTATGAAAAGGTCCACACTCAGCAAAAAAACTAGCGACCAATAAAGGTAAATATATATGGACAGTCAAAAGTTTTACTTAGCTAAGATCCGCGACAAGCAAAACAATAACAGAAAATTAACAATGTGTGTTTTTCCGTTGGGTTTAGTGGATTTATTTGGAACTTAAACCAAAAACTTTAATTAAAACAACTGAAAAGAAAAAAGAACTTTTCGTTTGTCTTCCGTAGAGTCTACTATACCTGAGGATGCCTCGTGTTGGGGCGAAACACGTGTTGTGTACAAGATGGAAAAGTGATAGTGTGTGTTTGGCGTTGTGTATAGTATGGTTGGTGGGTGGAGAGTTGATGGCCGATTTTCGGTAAGTCTTTGGTTTAAGTTCCAAATAAATCCACTAAACCCAACGGAAAAACACACATTGTTATATTTTCTGTTATTGTTTTGCTTAGTCGCGGATCTTAGCTAAGTAAAACTTTTGACTGTCCATATAGTGATGGATTTCCGCAAGGTAACGCCTGACTCCATTAATAATCTTATAAGGGTTAATATAGTCTGATAAGGTTATTAGTTAGTGACCATGGCGAAGTGTTGGAAGATTTGCTAACGGGCTTTTTTCGCTAAGTAATTCTCTATACACTTATTCGCAGACACAATATTGGTTGTCTGATTTGTGTTCGCGTATTTAAGCAAATTAAGTGTGACAGATCATGTTCACTATTAACATACTGGAATTTCGATAACACATATATATGCATACATATAGTTACGCCTGTCTCCCTGTAGGGTTAAGCAGAGACCACAGATCTCCATCCGCTACGATCTCGACACACCTTGCTTCCTTCACACTCATCTATCTTTTCTTCCATCCTTCCTCTCACATTAATCGCAGCGAAACGGCTCTCCGTTCGTCGCTTTTCGCCCTCCTGGGAATCAAGACGTGACGGGTGGCGAACCACGTCGCCGTCATTTTTTAACGAATTAGGTATATTAAGATTCGTCATTGTGAATCCCACGAGCCGCAAGGGAGGATGGAGATAAGGCACTATAGTACTTAGGGGAGCCCGATCCCGGGACGTTCGGCACGCTTGCAACTAATATCGATATAAATTTGGGAATATTTCTAAACGTCCGAAATTATGGTGTCCGTGCATGCAAGGCGTGACTCCAGCGACGCGTAGGTAAAGGGAGCCCTGAGCGAACCGCAATACCATTTGATTGATTGCGTAGTCAGCCCTACAAGTGTACTCTAGGGGTGCGTCTGTGTACATTGCACAGCCTTGGGCCTTCGCCCTTTGCAAAAAAGGTAGTCCACGTAGCTCTCTACGACTATATTTAAGCTTGTGACAATGTAGTGAAGCTTGGATTTGCGATGTTTGCTATATCTCTTTTTATTTTTATGGGATAGAGAGGCAAACGAGCGAGAGTGTCCCCTGATGGAAAACAACCAACGCCGCCCATAGACATCTGCAACACCATAGGTGTTACAAAGTCAGACCCCGACCTTGTCGAGGCAAACTCACAAAAACACACACTACCACATTATCACCTTGTAAACGACACGTGTTTCGCCCCAACACGAGG
Source organism: Baronia brevicornis (assembly GCA_031353405.1). NCBI lineage: Eukaryota > Metazoa > Arthropoda > Insecta > Lepidoptera > Papilionidae > Baronia > Baronia brevicornis. The sequence continues at coordinate 230,353 of JASFAT010000793.1, read as the reverse complement.
CATCTTCAGGTATAAGTAGATTCTATCTGTATCCGTATCCGTGTCGTTTACAAGGTAAAAGAGTGGTAGTGTGTGTTTGGTGTTGTGTATGGTGGTTGTGTGTGGGTGGAGAGTTGCCGACGGCCGTTTTGCGTTAAGTTTTTGATTTAAGTTCCAAATAAATCCTCTTCATCCGGCAGGAAAACACACATTATTAATTTTCTGTTATTGTTTGCTTGTCGCGGATCTTAGCTAAGTAAAAGTTTTGACTGTCCACATATATATTGTTGCTATATAATTAATATATATGAAGCAAAATTATTTATAGATTCTTTGTTCGCGATTTTATGTTATAGGTCGAAATTATTCGGGGCGAAATTCATTCTAATCACATCGGTTGCCCCGAAATATCCTACAAATATAACCATAGATCAAATACTTAAAGTCATTGTAGCTATAATGACGATTAAATAAAGCAAGCAGTTAGCGTACAAGTTATAATTAACTGCCGCAAAAATACGCCCCTAGCGTTACATTTACCGAGCGATTTATATACCTTTCGAAATGGTCATAGCGTATATATTTCCCTGGCTTTTCGTTTATAAAATATATTTGATATTGTAAGAACTTAGTCCGGACTTAATGCTAATAGCGAGGCTGTTCTGCAATTTATATATACGGGGCGGATTTGACCTTTGCGGTTTTTCCTTTGGGTGTTAGTATTTTAAATATAGGGAGTTTAATAAAATTAACAACAGTTTTCAGGGTCGTTGCCAGTTATTTATATATATAGGTCTATTTATTGTTTATGTATCCTTATTGTATAATTGTAAATAAATGCAACAATATTTTTAAATTTAAAAAAATCGGAGTCATGAGGACTGCTGTCAGAAGTGAAAACATAAAACTGTATTTCGAAATTTCATGTTGCTGACGCGACTCACATAACTTTATCCATCCGTGAAGCGTCCAACGCATATACATACAATCGGGTATATACAATGTGTTTGCGTGATGCGTGTACGAAGGCAGCTGCACGCGTATTAACTGTTTAAAGTACGTCTATAGCTATAATTATAGCTATAGATATACCTTAAGCATTGGCATGTTGCTGACGCGAACCTATAGATTTTTTCCCTATCCAGAGTCGTGTGATGCGGCTATAGAAGTTTTCACTTCAAAAAGGTCTGAGAAATGATTTTTCTTTATTTATAATTTTATAGCATTCTATTATATGGAAATAGGGAAAATCAGCATCAGCTGATCTTAATTTATGATCAAATATATTTCTTAAATCTAGTAAGACTTCTTAAAATTACTTTTGAATCGCTCTATTTTTTTTTGTAATTTACAAATAATCTCTAAAAATCTATTCCAGTGGACTTCTTGGAAGAAGGAATATTCAATCATATTTATATTAAGTAATAGATCGAATAATTCTTGTTTGAAAGTAGTAAGTTACGGTTGAAAACCTATTTCTGTCACCGGACGCCCTTTACTTTGTATCATAATTTATGTCTACTGAAAATCTGTCAAAAAATTGCATCATCGACAACCCTGGTTGGATTCAATAACTAGGAAAGGACAACTGGTTTTCTTTATTCCAGTGGATTTTTTCGACTTAGTCTACCGAAAGTCTGGCAAAAAATTTGCATCATCGACAACCCTGATTGGATTCAAAAACAATATCATTCGCGCGCCAGGCTAAGGCCCACCCGCGCAATCAGCCGTGGGTGGGCCTTAGCATGGTCTAGTAAATTTTTCCAGTCGGATCTTCGTTTAGCTTTTTCCCTCCAGCACTTCACACTGATTGTCCTTAAGTCGTCCTCAATTCCATCTAGCCATCTGAGCTTAAGCCTTCCGCGGCGTCTACGACCATCTGGTTTGCAGTCGAGTAGGCGTTTGGGTACTCTAGCCTCGTCCATCCGTACCACGTGTCCAGACCAACGAAGGCGTCCAATCTTAATGGTTGTGATGACGTTCGGCTCATTGTACAGCTCATATAGCTCGTGGTTGTAAAGAGTACGCCATCACTCATTTTCCAACACAGGACCAAAGGGCCTAAGATACTTCTTAAAAACAACGAAGTGGATCTCTAACCTACTATAAATATGGTCGAATATACCTTGTTTGAAATACCCTTTGCTTTTGCATCATAATTTTTTTATCTACCGAAAATCTGTCAAAAAGTTTGCAGAATCGATAACCCTGGGACTTTTCCCGCCAACTTACATCAGTGACGTTGTGTTTTTGTTTCATTTTCACAATCTTATATTATTATAAGTTATATTGTTTAATTGTGGTGGCGTATCATGCAATATAGTTCGATTAAGGTGTATAAGTGAAGTGATATGATATAAATGCGTGTATCGTAACTGTTTAAGTTGACTGAAAAAGTCCATAGAAGGTTTTTGGTAAAATTGCCACCATTTTATCAAGATTACGTCGTGATGAACTGACTACTTACATTTCAAGAGATTGGATATTATTGTATATTACTTGACGCTGGCATAATAGTTGTAATTAATTGCCATCAAAGAAAAGAAATAAAAAATCGATAACCCTGGTCGGTTTTAATAACTAGGAAGGTACAACAACCGTGTACAATAAACTGTGAAAGTATCACGTGCGTGAACACGCTCGCGCTTCCCAAATGTTCGTCACGTGTCGGACGTAGCACGCTCGCGCGAACGTGACCGCCTGCCTACGTACGCGATGGGCTTCGGGGATTAGCGTATTTACGCCTACACGCCTGACTGACCTGGCTAGGGTTGTGTTAATTTAATCGCACGTTTTTTTTATTGAGTTCATAGGGCCACTGAGCAAACAGCTCAGCTGTATTTCCGAACCGACACAAGAACCTTAAAAAACGAAGCACTTTGACATAATAGAGCTCGCTTGGATAAAGAAGCTACTAGGAATTTTCCCGCCAATTCACACCAGTGACGTTGTGTTTTTGTTTCATTTTCATAATCTTATATTATTATCAGTTATATTGTTTAATTGAGTCGCTCAGCGGAAGAGTGGCCCAAGCCCAGGCTGAGGTTAAAGGGCCTATCAAATAATAGGCCGCTTTTCCTACGAAAGTAATCATAAATTTGAAATGGAACACGAACATTCATTCATCAACACAATTTATGAAACAATACCGAAACTCAGTTTTAGGCCAGTATAGTTTGAAAGATCTATATAGTGTAGTATACAAAATCTACTTAACTCTGTTTCTGTAAATTTGTGGATTAGGTCACTCTTCCGCTAAGCGACTCAATTATGTTGGCGTATTATACAATATAGTTCGATTAAGGCGTATAAGTGAAGTGATATGAAATAAATGCGTGTATCGTGACTTTTAAGTTGACTGAAAAAGTCCACAGAAGGTTTTGGTAAAATGACTAGTTTGATAAGTTGACTAGTTTTATTAGAAGAGATTTGATGTTATCGTATTTTTCTTGACACTGACATAAATAACTAATTGCCATCAAAACGAAAAGAAAGAAGCTACTAGCTACGGGACACTTTAATGATTTTATTTGTAAGCGAAAAATACACACGTTGATGCAATACAACTGCTTCTTCATAACGATAAAAAAGCTAGAAAGGGATAAAAAGTCCCATAACGTAGAACTATTGTACATCGCTGTGTATTCTACCTGTTTTTTGTATTCATTATACATCATTGAACGTCATTTTATTCCTACCATAAGAATGACGGCCGAATTAGTACAATGCGAAATTTTCTGGAAACTTCTTTCCACGTATCACTACTCGTGAAGCCTTTGCCAGCCAATGCCAGCAACGCTTATATATTGCCTACGGTGTTGCAGATGTCTATGGGCGGCGTTGATTGCTTTCCATCAGACGACACGTAAAATCGTTTGCCTTCCTATCTTATAAAAAACAAAAGTATTTAAAAATGGAGTTCTATATCATTATTATTTTTATGCGGCAATCATTTGCTGGATATTGGCCTCTCCCAAGTTATGACACAAGGTTGATGTTCCAACTGGCCTGAAAATGGGTGTCTCCCACACTGCATATGCAAAGAACGGAAACCCCATAGCAGTATTTTACTTCAAACTTCTGGCAAATATATAAAAAAATATGATGTTTTTCCCTTTAATTAATCGGTCCTTCGAGCCGGATTCCAAACCTACCATATCTCAGGTCATGAATCGAACACGGTAGCTGGCCATAGATTTTATGAGTGTGGAGGATGGGGATAAACAACATATTCCTAAGTATGATTATTTATTGGCATTGCAATTATTTGTCGTATATCCAAAGACCTTGCAAGAGCAAGGGGCGGATAATTATTTCATTTTAACTACCGAGCGATTCAAAGATTTAGTCACATTACGGTTCTTTTACTATCCAATTTACAAAACCCGTGCGATAGGATCGAAATTAGTTTTATCATCATTATCAACAGCCTGCGGCAGTCCACTGCTGGACATGGGACTCCTCACCTAGCTCGATCTGCGGCTTCACGCATCCAGTCTCTGCTAGCCACTCTGCGCAGATCGTCGCACCAATCTAGCTGCGAAAACTACGGGTAAAACCCTTCATGAATTTATTATAGTATACATGTGTACCAGGAAGTGAGTTAAAATGTCATCTATTTTTATTTTCGTTATTTTTTTAAAATAAGAATCGAATGTGGTCAGATTCTGCAAGAAAGAAATAAAAATAGAAGTGGGTTACTCACCACATCTCCCCAGACGGGCTGGAAGTCGCGTTGGTGCATGTCGGTGGATGGCGCCACCTTACTGGGCTTGGTGCTTCGGTCAAACACCGGCGCTACAGGCTCCTCTTCGTCTGACGATAGCTGATCACAATTGGAATATTTCAGGATTCTTAACGGATAGAGGTCAAGTGAAGCCAGAAACATACCACATTTTACAAACATAGCAAAGTTCCGGCCGATGTTCAAGCCTGAAGCATGAAAAAATGAATGTTTCTTTGTATGTTTGTCGTCTATGCGTAACGTTACCATACATCCATACGTTTTGAACGAGACTGTCCTCTTTTTCGTCCACCTGTCAAGTTTTTCACCACTACAATGAAACTACGAATTAGTTGGATGAAAACCAGGGAGAATTTTTTGTTGGTCCAAATGTTGTGTATAATGTGAATGCTCCATTGTTACATTTGTCCTATTCTTCGATACGGATGTGAGGCTTGGACGCTTAAAGAAGGCCTCAGAAAACGTATAGAAACGTTCGAAATGTGGGCATATAGACGGATGCTCGCTATTAGCTGAACTTAAAAAGTGGCCAATGGACGAGTTTCTCCGACAAGTCAAGCAAAAACGTGAACTGTTACAGACCGTCAACGAAAGAAAACTTTCTTAACCGGGTCATATCATAAGACATGACAAGATGCTGCAATTAATCATGATGGGATAAGTCGCCGGCAAAAGACAAGGTGGTCGGAGAAGGAAGTATTGGTTACGTAATATCAGGGAGTGGACCGGGATAGCAAGTGCTCCAGAACTGCTGCACCTCGCAAAGGAGGAGGAGAGTTGTGCTGAATTGGCTGCCAACGTTCGCAAGTCGGAGAGGCACTCTTAGAAGAAGATAATGTGAACGAATAGTGTGTATCTAAAACAGTAATAATCGATTATACAAACCTTTGCAATGTTAGGTGACGACTGAGATCTGTTGAGCCCCAGAGAGCTGGGGCTGTCTCCCGGAGAAGACATGTATATGTCACCATCGTCTTCCTGTAGAAAACAAACCATAATTAAACTAATTTTATGTGTTGCTTTTTACGTAAATATAGAAAATTAAAACGAGTAGAAAAATATATAAGTGAAACATTGTCGGCTCGGTCTCTACCGGATGCTCACGGTTAAGTGTAAGTGACCTTGTATAGAGTCGAGTGGAGGAGAGCGTAGCCTGAATTAAGACGATGGCTCGATATTTATCGTATGTTCTGTATAAAGACGAGTGGAGGGGAGAGTAGCCTGAATCGAGACGACGTTTCGGTCTAAGATTTCACTCCCGTACCCCGCGATAAAATATATGCTCATCTTTTTTTACCGTATATAACTCTTCAAGTTAGCAAACTGAAGTGGCAATAGGCTGGTCACGTTTGTCGAAAAGCGGACAACAGTTGTATTAGACAAGTGCTGGAGAGGAGACCACGTCTTGGCAAACGTAGTGTGTGATGCCTTCCAACTAAATAGAGAGACGTGCGCAGGGCAGCTGCCAGATCCTGCATGCGTATAGCCGAAGATCGGGCTAGGTGGCGTGCGTTGGGAGAGGTATATGATAATGATGCTCATATTGACTCATGGTATAAAGCTTTGTAAACAACCTACAGAAATTAATACTTGGAAATAGACCCTAGTTGAGAGGATTCTGTATTAAGACGGGCAGCCAGATTGCCATACAGGGTTCGCCAAATGTCTAGAGATTTACATACGTTGTTTTGGTCCTTCGAGCCGGATACAAAGTATCAACTGATATCAAGGTGCAATCCAGGTGTTACCAAACTTTTTTGATTATCGACTTCTTTGTAATTTTTCGAAAACTCAATCGACTCTCCCCCACAAGTAATTTACATTTAATTAAAATAAAATTCTCTATTAAGTACTGTGTTTGTACATTTATTTCGTGATTTTAAATATTTATTAAAGTAATTTTACACTGTTACACAAATACATTAATATATATTAAATAATAAGTAAATTAATAACAGATTTATTGCTTCTTAATCAATGAGATGGGTATGCCTGGTGTTTCTTCTTTCAGATAAGAACTTGTGTTAATTAATAGGGAGTCGATTTTTAGACCTTGACGACCCCCAAAAACAGTTTTAGTTTATGTCGACCCCTGAGATACCGATTTCGACCTCAAGGGGTTGATATCGACCACTTTTGGAATGAATCTGTTACCTTGTACGTACCTTATCGGGCTTCCGCCGTTCGCGAGCCTCAGCCAGCTTCCGCTTACGCTCGGCTTCGAGCAGCTCACGGCGCCGGTCGAGCTCGCGTCGCTGCGCCCGCACCGCCGCTATACGAGATCGCCGCGCCGCTAGTTCACGGGCAGCCTGTTCGCCTGCTATACGCCGTCGCTCCACCGCTGAAACAACGACAATACCACGTCTAATTAGACAACATTTTAAAGCGGCAATGGCGTGATAGAACTCCCGTAGCAGATATTTGGATAAGCAATAATTTTATTCTATTCGTTTGCGAAAAACGTAGACTTAACAGAATTGTAAGTGACGGTGTGGGAACTGCAACTTGATGGACAAGTTAGAATATGAGAAAAAAGAACATAAATACATATCGTCACGCCTGTCTCCCGTAGGGGTAGGCATAGACCACATATCTGCTACGATTTCGACATACTTCCCTAGCTTCCTCTACACTCATTATTCTCCTCATTCAAGTCCGCCGGTTAAAGGTACTCTTGACCTGGCCTTTCTTAAGAACTTCAGCAATTTGGTCAAGTTATGTTTTCCGTGGTCTTCCCCTACCGACCCTTCCACCCACATTCGCAACATAAATTTCTTTTGCCAATAGTCTTTCATCCACCCTCTCTATATGCCCAAACCATCTAAGCATCCCTTTTTCTACTTTTGTCACAACACCTTCTTTTACTCCACATTGCTCTCTTATATCTTCATTTCTTATTCTATCATTCAAAGTTACACCACACATACTACTTAATACCCTCATTTCCACAGCATTCAGTCTGCTTTCATGACTCATCCGCCAAACTCAACTTTCACTACCGTATATTAGAGTCGGAACAAGCCATTTTAGACACATTTTGACTTTTCATAAAGGAGGAGAAATAAAAAAATCTCATAAAACCGGAAAAGTTTGCCCCCATCTCTGTATACTGGAAGGTAGGAAACAGATAACTAGAAAAACGTGACATTGTGTCTTTAAATGATTATACTGTTTTATTGCCTTGTAGCAGCTAATTAAATAAAACCAGTTTAGTATCACACAGTTTCGTTACGTTATCCAAGCGTACCTTGGGTGTCGTCCAAGTCAGTCTGCTCGTTGTTTCGAGCTATTGCTTCCGCCATCCGCTCGGCTTCTTCCCTTTCGCGCCGCTGATATTCCTCCAGCTGCTCGCGGAGACTCAGGTTCTCTTGTTCCTTTTGGTGACGAAACAACATTAAATGTTAACAGTACTACGTGGACAGTCAGAATATTTACTTGGCTAAGTAAATAAAAGTAAAAAAAATAATAATGTGTGTTTTACTGGACGAAGTGGATTTACGGAGAACTTTAACTAAATCTTACCGAAAAAACGGCTGTCAGCAACTCTCCACCTCCCAACTACTATCAACAAAACCAAACACACACCACCACTCTTCCACAATGTACGCGATACGTGTTTCGCCTCAACACGAGGCATCATCAGGTATAGTAGACTCTACGGAAGATAAGCGGTAAGTAACCATTGTCTTCCATAAAGTCATTTCTCTTTCTGTTTCGCGGATTTTAGCCAAGTAAATATTCTGACTATCCACATAATAATGGGTTTCCACTAAGTGCTGCCTGACTCTACGAATCATGTTAACAGTACGTCAATTATTTTTATTACAAGTCGCCTTGAAATATTAGTAGTGATTGAAGTCGGTATATTGATTTAGGGTCATTGATCTCTTTTTTCTACGGAATAGGAAGGCAAACGAGCAAACGTGTCACCTGATGGCAAGCAATCAACGCCGCTCATAGACATCCGCAGCGCCATAGGTAGTATGGAAGCGTTGTCGACCTTTAAGGAAAGTGACATTATCGGAGTGGGAGACGGAGGGAGCGGGAGAGGGAGGGAGCGGGAGAGGGGGAGGAGAGGGGGGCGGAACTCAGGCCGCTCACCGTACGAAGCACGGTAGCTTAACTACCGTGCTTCGTACGGGTTCACTCAGACGCCGGTTTTCTGCGGGAGTATGGTACTTCCCCGGGCGAGCCGGCCCATTCATGCTACTGACAAATATTATGCCATTCTTGACAAAGTATTCGTCTGCAGCGTGGCCATAAGTATATGTTAAAAGTATATGTTAGTATGGAAATGCTTCCAAAACCAAAATAAAAAAGAATTTTACAGATTAATATTGATATATATTTATATATATATATATATATATATATATATATATATATATATATATATATATATATATATATATATATATATATATATATATATATTCGCGCCAATGCCATGCAAATCAAAAGTCACGTATATATATACATACCGCTTGGGTAAGGGACACTCACCATATCGAATTGCTTGTTCTCCATCTGCATGAGCTGAGATATGATCTCTTGTTCGCGCAGTTGGTACTGGGCTCGCATCTCGTCACGCTGCTCAGTTTCGCGCTGATCGTGAACCTTCTCCCAGTCCTGGACACATATGTCTTCATTTATCAATGAACTAATGAATAATTCACAAGGGAATTTTTTTCGACGTCAACATTACAACTACAGTGCAAACTCTATATAACGACCCTCAAGGGACTGTGCATATTTTGACGTTATAGAGAGTGTACTTTTCCAATAATTTAGCTGCTTCCAGAGCTTCTTTGATGCTCGGCGGAGGCTCAGGCTAATCCATCTCATCATATTCATCTCCTTGATCTTTATACTCGGTTTTTCATACCGAATCCAAAATTCCTCTGTGAGTGATGCCGTTGTAAGCAGACGGTCGTCTACTTCGATGTAGGTTTGAAGATTTTCTGTAAATTTTCCCGCCATGTTGAACTGTTGAATCCACTCAGTTAATGGAAGGGCGTCGTCCCTATGGTTCCGTTTCCACCATATAGCTCGTAGAATTTGTACAAAGTCCAGCACGTCGAAAAGAGAGAGAGAGAGAGCGCAGTTTTTACTAATTTTGGCAACTTAAAAAGTAATTTATATTATTAAATTGCTGTAGTTACTGAGAGTGGTTGCAATGCTATATAGAGTGTATCATTGTATGGGAAACAAGCTAAACCAACCAAAGCCGAGTGATATCGACGCTTTAGGGGGTTTGTCGTTAAATCGAGTGACGTTACATGGAGGTTACACTGTGTGTCAATAAACCACTACCGCTTTGGAAAGTGACGTTCAAGAGACCAGAAACGGTCCACTTTCTCATCCTCTCTCTCTCTCTCTTTCTTTCTCTTTCTCTCTCTCTCTCTCTTTCTTTCTCTTTCTCTCTCTTTATTTAAAAATAACACATTTTATACATATCTAAATATTGTTACGAGCTAAGGTTGCCGATAATTGCCGTAGGTGTTTATTATATATGTATACGTATATTTAATCCGATTCGGCAATCAAACCTGCGATTATTGACTCCGAAGGCGGGTGGGTGTTCGAGACTGATCCAATTAGGTTATTCGAATGATTTTCAATTGTTGAATGAATAATGTAAAACTGTTTCACCTGTTCTGCCGCGATGCGCTGCATCTCGAGGGTGAGGGAGGTATCAGCAATGCGCTCCTGCTCTTCCAGGATGAGCTGCATATTACGAGCTCTCTCGTCGTACAGTTGAACAGCTGCCATCTGGACAAAGACACACATTCAATTAAATATTCAATATTAGCCTACAGCAATCCGCTGCTGGACATAGGCATCGCCTTAGATGCGCCACTTAGCCTGATCGGCTACACGCATCCAGTCTCTGCCAGCCGCCCTGCGCAGATCGTCGCTCTATCTAGCAGGGGGCGCCCCAAACTACGTTTGCCGAGCAGCGGTCTCCACTCAAGCACTCGTTTACTCTAACGATTGTCGGTTCTCCGACAAACGTGTCCAGCCCATTGCCACTTAAATCTGCTATCTTGGAGAGCTATGTCGGTGACTATGGCTCTCCAAAGCCAGTGCGGTGTAGGGGAATAATAAGTTTAAGATATAATTAAGAAACATTCAAGTTATGTTGTAAATTAAGTTGATGATGATGATGTCAGTGACTATAGTGATATAATATCTACGGACAAGAGCAAAAGAAAACCAAATACCTTGCTGCTCCGATCGATCACAGGCTCACCGGGTTTGGAACGGCTCTGCATGTGTTGCTGGGGTGGAGTTGAAGGATTCAAGTCTGACCAATTGGGGTAGTCTATTTCTCCTGTTAATTAACATATAATATTAATAATTAAATTAATATAATTATAAAGCTCATTTACTTTTAATCACTTAATAAATTATCCCTTGTAATGAATACATTTCAGCGTTGACATGGTTTGAATTACAGTGAGTCTTCCCCAACTTAATTTCAGCTTTCATACACAAAACTGATAAGGCAAACAAATACAATAAATAATGAACAAAGAATCCAAAAATAGATTTGTTTCAACAAATCTATTCATAAAATTTGTGATTAAAATAGATATATTTTTGAATAATATTTGCGTTTTTTTCATATTTTGGTATTCAATATTTGGCCGAATAGCGAATATTAAAAAAGTAGCCGAATATTCGTGGCATCTCTAGTCTCACTACAGCACACAGAAATATATAAAAAAAAATTCAAAGTGTAAAATGTACAAACCTAACATATCGTCCAACATGCTGTCTTGACTGGGAGGCACAGCTTGTGGGTTGGTGGTGAACGCAGGATACTTCAGCAGCCAGTCCTCATAGCCACCCCACAGCGCTAAAGGCTGCCGAGAGTACTGTACTTTGACGTCCCACTGCAAAGAGAAACTTTCAATTTAGTACTAAGTATTGACTTTTTTGACTTTGCCGGAGAACCAGAGTCACCAACATAGCTCTTCAAGTTAGCAGACTGAAGTGGCAATGGGCTGGACACGTTCGGCGCAGAACCGACAAACGGTGGAGTAGGCGAGTGCTGGAGTGGAGACCGCGACTTGGTAAACGTAGTGTGGAACGCCCTCCTCCTAGATGGAGCGAAACTGCGCAAGGCGGCTAGCAGAGACTAGATGCGTGTCGCCGAAGATCGGGCTAGGTGGCGCGCCTTGGGTGAGGCCTATGTCCAGCAGTGGACTGCCGCGGGCTGATATTGATATTGACTTTTTATATTATATACATTAGCTTTTACGGCGGCCTCCAGCTACGCGAGCGTTTTGAAAAGCCCAAATTAGCCGAGCCCAAATCTCCGCGAAATAGGTACACAAATGACAATTTTAGATTTGTATGGCGACCATCTTGTTTTCCGCCATTTTGCACTTTTTTTCGAAACTTCATTCCACTTACCACCACTCTATGGAACCAGCTATGGTATTTCAGAACCAATACAAGATTGGAATTTAAAAAAAAAGGCCTACTAGTATCTCAAAGGTTGGCACAACGCATTTGCAATGGCTATGGGCGGCGTTAATTGCTTTCCGTCAGGCGACACGCTTGCTCGTATGCCTCCCTATCCCATAAAAAAGAAGACTTGCTTGCGACAGAGTGGAAGAGACTGGAGCCGGTCTTTCTTTAAGGACACTTGTGCCTTAGAGACATTTTATGAAGCCTGGAGGAGCCCCATTCATGTCACGCTGCCTATATGGGACATGTTCTATGTTCATTCGGGTAAAGCGATATGCAAACAAGTGAATCACTTGGTGAAAAACTACCGCTGTCCATAAGCACTGATCTTCACCTGCCTACCTTAGGATAAGGGTGTAAATAATGGGAGGGTAAAAAAAAAGTGATGAGACCAGCAACAGGAAATAAATGGCCCTGGACTCACTGCACGGAAATGTCTATAAATACTGGTCGGCAACGCATCTGAGATGTCTTCGGCGTTGTGGATGTGATCACTTACTAACAGGTGACCCGCATGCTCGTTTGCCCGCTTTGCTACAAAAAAAACGTTAAGGTGGTAACCCTGTAAAATGCTACCACTTTGAGCCGCCGCATTCTTCTACTGTAAGGAATGGTTTCAAAAGTATTTAAATAAATTCCTTTTCATGGCAGGATAGCAAGAGCATACTGGCTCGGAGTGAAGAGCAGGTTTTGACTGCGGTATAAATAAAGTTCTGGATAATTGATCCAACATTCATCTTTTATTTCACTTCATTATTATTATGCTTGACCTGCGCAGGGCGGCTGGCAGAAACTGGATGCGTGTAGCCGAAGATCGGGCTAGGTAGCGTTCCATGGGGGAGGCCTATGTCCTGCAGTGGACTGCCGCAGGCTGCTGATGATTATTATGCTATAACGCGCTAAGTGTAAAACAATAAGAGAAGCGGAACGGCTGCCTCTAATGATGTATTCTTCAATGCTTGCACAGACGTAAGGCTTTGTGGGAGTGCTAAGCTTTAACAGTGCTCTTCCAACCGGTCTATGTGAAACGGTTCGGTTGGCTCCGGCCAGTTTTTTTTTTTAATTTATTTAATTGATAGAAAGTATAATGTTATATGATATGAGCCCAATCAACCAATAACGTTTAAATATGGTTAAAATTAAACTAATGGTTTAAATTAAGTCTTATTGGTTTAATGGGCTCCTATGTATTATACATTGGGGTCCAAGCGTATAACCCGCGCCGTGATGTGTGAAAACAAGAAATCTGTCCGATGCTCCCTGAGTCGGTATGTGTGAATGGACAGTAATCAGACCAGTTATTCAGATACCTTAAGCAGTATGGTCTTGAGGAGGTGCAAAATCTTGCCAGGTATGACGGCAGTGCTACTCCAGTCAAGCATCACAATCAGTTCCATACTGGCGCGGTCTGCCCACACGGGTCGTGAGGCCGAAGGAAGATACTGTTCGAGGACATGGGCTGATTGGCTGTAAGGAAACATTTATAATTCACATAATATTAAACGTGTTTACACATTACAAAGTTGAAATTTCATTCTTGTAGCTGTTATGGTATATAACTAAATAAATATTAGGAAAAATATTAAGAAAATGTTTACCCAGGTGATATACACTCCTCAGGTACGCTGATACATGCTGGGTAGTTTATATGAGAGTCCATGTAATCCTTGCCGGGCCGTACATCCAGTATCATCACTTTCAGCTTGCCACTCTTCAGTATTGCATACAACTGTTCACTTTTGATTGTCACTTCATCTGGACCTGGGAGTTATAAAAACATTTATGTATAAGTATTTATATATTATAAATCTAGTGATGCAATAATACGGTTTCTTTTAAATTGTAGTTTTTATATTATTATTAATCTTTAAAATACTACGATCATAAATTAAATTTAATGGGAAAAATTACCATAGATTACGGAGGACATTCATGTCCAACTAAATATAAATTCAATTGCTATTATTTCTGTTTCTTCTTAGGAGCAGTGGAACTAGGTTTCAAGAATTGTAACTTAAACTCATTAAAACATAAACAAAGAGCTTTCAGAGAGAGATAAATATTCAAGCTCAAGTATCACTCTTTTTGATGTTTTAGAGGGCTCTGTACTCTAAAGGTTAATAAAATTGTAATAGTTCACTATATATTCGACTTCCTCAAATTGAGAGGAGTTACCAATACCTTACAGTTTGGTGAACAGGCTGGTGATGGTAAACTCGGTTTTATATGATGATTTTATATGCCATGATTCTCTTGTATAACACCCATGAGTATACATATAGCGACTCTATTCTATGTTGGACACCAAATAGCAGACCACACTAAGATAATGAGTTACAGATACTAGCACCTTCTACCGTATTTCCAACAGCAAGTTATTTCTCTATATAGTTCCCATAATTTATTGAAACATAACAAAGTATTCCGCACGAATGCAATTTAAGTAAGGTTTGTGGTATAAAGATAATTTTGACATGTTTATTTCTTATATTAACAATTACAAATAGTGTTAATATTCTTACCAGGTAACCCCATAGGTTGAGATTGTTCATTAACTGCTACGGCTTCAACAGCTTTCTTTCTGTTCTCTTCTATCTTCTGTTTGATCATCTCATTTTCCTTAATGTCATGTAAATGTTTCGCCTTTTGCTCTTTAGAATATCTGTTGAGATTTTTAATTGTGAAGTGTATTAAACAGTTTTATATTCTTAGAGTTTTGGAATAGTAAAATTATAAAAACACTATCTACCAATAGCTGATATGATTTGCACTCAACTGTTAAAGTGGCAGTGTACACTTTACAAGCCAATAGTCTCGGATACAATTCTTGAATCAGGATGAATATTCATATGGTTCATAGGGATTTATTCTGAATCTAGTTATATGTACATCATCATTGTCAATCTACAGTAATCCACTGATGTACATAGGCCTCTCCTAAGGTGTACCACTTAGCCCAGTTTTCAGTTACACACATCCAGTCTTTACCAGTTGTTCTCTGGAAATTATCACTCCTACACCACTATCAACACTGCAGCACAGTGAAGATGATGGTGTAGATACTGCAGTGTAAACATTTTTCAACAAGGCCCCCAGTGTTGCAGATATTAATGGGCAGTAGTGGTCATTTACCATCTGGTGACTACATTCAAGTTAATATATTTACTATGATTTTATTACAATGTTACTTAAATTGAAACATACATTATTTGGTTTAATAATGTTTAAAACTAAATAAATAAACTTCTTTCTTTTAAACTCTACATACCGTTCAATAAGGCTGTTTTTCAGTTGTTCCGCAGCATCAATGGCTTTGTTAGGATTCTTGGCTCCTAGCATATTATTAAAAAACGTTTTATCTTTTTGATACTCTTTATCTTTACTGATGAAGGCAATAACTCGAAGGTATTTCATGTAATAGACGTAAGAATTTTCTTCATCTCCTTTATCTCGTTCCTCCTCCGCCCTTTCAAACAATTTCTGTGCAGTTTTGCATAACCTACAATGAATTGTAAGTAACTTTTATATCAATTATATTAAACATATGTGTAATTTATACAAGTTAGTTTACTTACAAGGTAGCTCTTTTAGATTTTAAATCTGGTACATTGTGTAGCTTGTCCAAATCCTCTATGCACTTTCCTAAATGTAATTGCAAACGACGCGATTCCGTCATCTTTACAATTTTCTTGTTTTTTGACAAATTAATATAGCTAAGGTAATGGAAAAATGTAAACTAAAAAAGGTATTAACTACATTTGGGTTAAATAATGTAGATAAAGTTATTAAATTTCATTAGAACAAACAAAAACCCTTGAATATAAATATCTAATTCGAAAATGTCACAATTATTTAGATTTACATACATTTAATTCATTCATTACGACATTATCATTCACTCATTGAATTTTGGTGCTCTGAATTCTTGTTTTTTAACACTGTTGTTATTGCTTTTATATATCGAAAACGTTTAATTATACATAAATTTTTATATTAATTCTGCATTTCGCCTACTACGTGTGATGCGCCAAAATGTATTATGCTGTTCGATAAACTAACTATTTAGACACTTGAGTGGTTAACAAAATTTTAACGCGTAAACTTTAATTGTTGCACAATGGTATTTTATACAAAAATTGTACAAAATAGTATAAGAACTTAGTACAAGTAAACCTTAACGACAGTATAATTATTCAAAGTGAGATGTTAACATCTTCTATTTGGAACTTTGAAAAAACTTCTAAAAATAAAATACTTTTTGTTTGTAATGTAATTCTTGGTATTAAACAGGGCTACCTTTTTTTTCTTTGGATATTGTATAAAGTGATTATAGGAGCAAATATGAGTAGAACAGTAGCAGCATCTCTTTCGACTAGACTTCAGGATTATAGTAGCACATTTAATTTTATTTCTGAGCGAGTTCCATATCCAATATTGAAGTGATACGGTTGTATTGATGATGTTAATGAATAAATGGAAATGAAGTCACGATCTGCATGGAACAGCTAGCAGAAAATGGATGCCTCAAGTAAAAGATTTATTGGTGCATATTAGGTGAGGCCTGTGTTCTATCTGTTATAAGTTCCTTGACTGCCGCAGGTTGTGTTGATGGAAGCGAACGATTGAAATATTTGTGTTTGTCAATTTTCATTATCTGTCAAAATTGACACTTCAAATTGGATCGATTGTAGTCGCTGTCAAGAAACGAGAATTTAATAATGAAAGCACTGACGTTTGTTTTTTGTGTCGCAATATCCAAATAACATCAGCTGCGCAAGTTCTCATGCGCAATGAAGACTCTCTTGGTAACTTCTGGTCGATTGCGGTGTTCCATTTAGTTTTTCAGCTGATCACGCTTTCTACAGCCGCCTTGCAGACGTCTCGCGTGTGTCATGTTTGAAACTGTAGCGGCGTAGTAAGACTGATTGTGTTTTGTGTAGTTGCTTAGCTAGTGCCAGTGAAAATGTTTTCAGGACTCACGAATCAGGTTAGCTCTTGGATGGGAGCGGCTAAAGGCGAGCCTCAAGATGAGGAAGTACCAACCCCAACCAAGGAAGCGACTGGGGAACAAACGGAAGGCGAAAAACAGAGGCATGCGATTTCTTTGTTTACGTTTTTCTATTTAACACAATTTGTGGGAATTTGTATAATGTAGTTTTAAAATGAAAAAAATCTAATTTTGTAGTATTCTTTGTTGTATTTTCAACACATGTATTATAGATTGTGCAATAAATGAGCATAAATACCTAGATATGTTCAGTTAATAGAAATAATTAACATTATCTTTTTAAAACCTGCAGATTATTTCTTTTTTTGCATAATCCATATTAATTATCTAATAAGTGAGTTACATGATGTTACATAATATTGATCCATTCAGCCAGGAAATAGGTCAGAGTTATAATAAATTTTCATATTTGCTGGATGGTTTGATATCACATTGTGATTCAAAGTAGCATATAATGTGGTCTTGATATGATTTTTTTTTATTTTAAAACTGTTCCAACATATAAGATAATGAGTATAAAGTGGTACTGGGGATATATTTATTGAATTTTTTTCAAAAATGACTTATTTGGAATATTTGTTGCAGCCCAACAAAAGGAGGAAGTAAGCTGGACCTTATTACCAATGTCAAGTCACAGATGACTGGATGGCTTGGTTCTGGAATTCCAATTCCAGGCCTCAGGAAAAATGAAGCCCCTTCAACAGAGCCCGTAGAGCCTGTCCCTGAAGCTACAGAAGCAACAGAAGTCAAGCCAGAGGGAAAGGATGATGATGATAACTCTAGGTATAATAGGTACGAGGGGTTGGCAGATGCAATGAGTTTGTGCACTTTTTGTTTTTATCTGTGTCATTTCTGTAAAAAACCACCCACTTTTTAGTAGATTATATAACATTTTATATAATTATATATTAGTTATAATGATATAACAGTTATATTTTTAAAGTGGTAGAGCTCTAGCAACACTGTAAGGCCGGCTCCTACATCCTTAGTGGAGACCACACCCAATTAGAATATGGCATTGAGTGGTAGCACTTTACTATGAATAAGGGGACCAGAGGCCCAACCCCTTCTTTTGTTTCGTTCTTTTCCATTACTTCCTTCTACCATATACATTATTCACATCTTTACCCCAAGATAATATCATCACTTGTCTATTGCTATTGCTTCCATAAAAAAGAATCATTTGTCTATTCCTTCCATAAAAAAAAACTTTTTCCATTAACAATTACAATTATGGAACATTATATAAGACACATATAGTATAAAATTTCTTCTGTATTATATTACATAAGAAATCAATAAGTAATATTCTTATATTATGATTATAATTAGTATACTCATAATAATAAACGACCGATTGGCTCATTTGTGCGGCCCTCCGCCCACGGAGTCAATGGTCGCGGGTTTGATTCCCGCATCAGAAATATATATGTGGAATTATAAATATTTATTCCCAGTCTGGTAACCAAAGCCGTATTTCCTTTCCTGCCCTTTCCTTTCTTCTCTATCCTTTCCCTTGCTCTCCGCCAATGCACAGTCTGCCGTGCCAATGGATGCATGGCAAGGGGCAAGCCTAGTCGCAACCGTGCTGACCGTCCCGGGATCCAGCTCCCCAGGTACTACGGCGCCTTACTTCAGCATGCAGGGCTCTGCTGGGGCTGACCTCCATCCACCCTTGCAGCTCGTGGAATTCACTAAGACGAATTTAATATACCTAATTTGTTGAAAATGACGGCAACGTGGTTCGCCACCCGTCATGTCCTGATTCTCACGAGGGCGAAAAGCGACTAATGGAGAGCCGTCTCGTTGCGATGATTGGTAGCGGATGGAGCTCTGTGGTCTCTGCCAACCCCTGCAGGGGATAGGCGTGAATATATAAAATAAAAATATTTAAAGGCATAGACTAGAAATGACACAGAATTTCCTAAATTGTGCTAAATTGTTGAGTATTTTTTTTTTGTTCAACTTGCTTATCAATGTGCCAAATGTATCAGCACAAATTTCATAGAGCTTAGCTGATTTCGAGTTGCTTTTACTATTTTATATCACAATTCTTTTGCTTATAAAGCACAAGATCATATCAATTATTTTAATGATGGTAAATGAATATTGCAGTGTTTTAAATTTTCAGTTCACATAATGGACAAGAAAATTGTATTTAATTCTCATTAAAAATAACAAATAACTTTATGGTCAGTTTATCAGTTTTAATTAAATTTTTTTTTTTCAATATTTTTCAAATTTACATGCCTAACTTATGGATCAATATAGTTTTTATATATCACATTATGGATTTCTGATATAAATATATAACTTTATATGTTAGATTCTATAAGCACACAAGTATGTAAACTCATTAATTCTGCTCAGACCCCATTTTTTATTTTTTTCATATTTACGCATAGCATTGTGTACTCTTTTTTACTTTATAATAATGTATATTTCAATTAGCTTTTGAATATTGTCTTTCACTGGACATAGGTATAGTGTCTCCATAACTGCATGCCTTGTCAAAAATGAATACAATCACTTATTGTGTTACAAGTTTTTTTAGCCTAATTAAAAAAAAGAGGAAACTAGAGTTTCGCAATAAATTCGGCAGATAATCTATCAATACAGCCATAATATTTTTCTGCTGAATATTGGCCTCCTGCACAAATGAAGGGTGTTTCTATTATTCAAATGGCAACACCATAATTCCTATGCATGGCGGGCGAATTGGGGTTGGTCTATTGGTTTTTATCACTTGGCTAGCTATTGCTTCCCATCCACTGTTATTTGAAACATTGAGGTAGCTATTTTATGCGGATAACCCAAAGGTAGCATGAGATACATGCAGAAAAACATATAGATATTCTTAAATAGAAATTGTAAAATTTGAGAGCTTATAAGTGTCGAGCAAGTGAAAAGTGTAATTGGCAACCCTAGATAAGGGTACTTGACAATTGAGATAGATTGAATTAACCATAGAGTATCATCAAGTATTATAATCATGTAGGTTGACGGAAGTAGAAGATTTAGGTAGTATTAAAAGTTAACTGTACTACTGTGTGTTACATTCACATGAAACCTAATTGGCTGAAAACAAATCTTGGCCGTAGATTTTATGGTGCAGTTAATTGATTTATCGCATTAATTGGTTTGAAAATTTTTAGTTTTACAATGTCTATGGCCTATATCGTAAAAGTAAAACAAAAACTTTATGTATTATTCGTTTTACTTTTACGAGATGATGAACGTAAAAAGCATTGCGGAGAGATATCGCATCTCTCAGCGTCTTTTACCGTTTTTACCATGAGGAGTTCTGCGAAGAATTGTTCGGAATAATTCCTGCCCCTGAATTTTACTATTGCATAACTCGCCGAAAATAAATGTTTCATCCCCCCCCTCCTCTGGATGAATGGCGATCTAGTACGGTGCGTTTTTCCGGAAACTTCATTCCACGCACCACCACTCTGTGGAACCGGCTACTATCAGCAGTATTTCCGAACCGATACGATATAAGAACCTTCAAAAAACAAGCCTACTCATATCTTAAAGGGATATTATCATGTATGAAAGGTTGTCGCGAATTTATAATAGAATGTTAGGGCGTCGCTGAGTAACAAAGTTTGAGAACCGCTGTTCTAGACCCCATTTCTTCAAGTTGTGTGCTGTTAAGACTTTTTTTTAAACTTACATATCAGTTGCCGGCAATACGTTATAATACCTCATAATCGATGAACTTGATTCATATACAGGATGTCCCAGAACTCAACGTCGAGCCGAAACAGGGTGACAGGATTGATTGTAAAAATGAAGATCTTAAAATTAAGAATCTAAAAAGAGCTTGTGCGAATAAAAAACATTTTAATTGAGTAAAATGGGTTAGCAAATATCGGGTTACTTGAGGTTTTTATTTTTTTACTCGTTTTTTTTTTAGTATGAAACTAACATGTATTGTGCCATTTTACAATCCCGATTAAATGCGCCAACTTTTAATGGCACTTGCCACGGCACTCTAGTACTTTTTTTTAAAAAGGGCCCTCCTTTTTCAAAGTCGACAAATTATGAAAATTTTAAATTCATAGTTTACCAAATAGTCTTAATTCTAGGAAACTTGGGGCAATTGTGTCATTATTTTTACTGTGATTCTAGAAATGTTATTTAGGGTTACGGTTCCAAAGTTTAAATGAACAAAACTAAATAAAAATTAACCACAATAACAGAAAAATGGTTACTGTTTGACCAAATTTCTAGGTTTTTCTTAAATGCCCATAATTTACAAACTGCATGGGATAGATTTTTTTTCTGATTTTTCTCATGATGGTTACAATCAATCCTGTCACCCCGTTTCGGCTTGATGTTAAGTTCTAGGACACCCTGTATGTATGTATATGATTGTAAGTGATATTATTTTAAATTCCGGTATGCAAAATTCGCGTTTCAAATCGATTGCAGAATCAAAGCGAATACGCTGTGAGAGCATAAACTATAACTTTAACTGATTGATTGCTTTTTGTGAGCGTACTGCAGTCGTGATAATCATTCGTACTTAATTGTCGTATGATATATTTTACAGCGTAACCCATAAATCGATAATACATACATACATATCGTCACGGCTGTCTCCCATAGGGTTAGACAGAGACAACAGATTTTCCTCCGCTACGACTCCAGCACACCTTCCCTGCTTCATTGCTTGCTAAATTACATAAAAATGAATTCGCGCTGTCACACGTGCAGCAAAGGTTGAGATTAAATAAACGAAAGAAATAAATTTTTAAGGCATCATCTTAATAAAAATAATTTTAATTACAATTTTTTGTATTTTATTTACATACTTTTTGTTCTTTGATATAAAACTTTTGAGAAGTATCTCTTAGCTCACTGGGCGCTTAAAACCGGAGGCTAAATAGTAGAGGTTGCCCCCCCCCCCCCTCCGTTTTGTGTCTTCTTCTGTCCCATCGTTCTTTATCCTACAGGTAACGCACCTGTAGTACTTTTGGAATTTCAGAAATCCAGGTGCTTTGGTGATTACCTGAGAAATAATTTAAATTAACTTTAAATGAAATGCAAATGAAAACTTTATTGAAGAAAAGCGTCTTTAATTTTTTAGTGTTAGGAAGGCAAACGAGCAAGCGTGTCACCTGATGAAAAGCAATCGACCCCACCCGTAGACATCGGCAGTGTCATATGCAATGCAGAACCGTTGTTGGCCGTTAAGAAATGCGTACTCTTGTTTTTTGAAGGTTCCAATATCGTATCGGTATGGACACACCGCTGGAGGTAGCTGGTTCGACAGAGTAGTGTTGCGTGGAAAACATTCATCCAGATGAGACAAGAATGTCTGAGAGAGAGAGAGAGAGAGAGAATGAGAAGAAGAGAGATGAAACAAGTGTTTGGTAATGATTTGCATGGTCTCAATTTCTGTTATTTTGATACAGCGCCACTGGCGGAGCGGACAGCAGGCCAGCGTCTACTGGTGGTACTCCCACGGAAGAACAAGCTGGTGGGGTCGGAAATGGTATGTTCACCATTTTTATTTCAGTAAATTTATCGAACGTAGAACGCTAGATTTGCTATTTTCCTTTAAAGCTGTACCGTTTAGCCATTGCTTCGTATAAAAAAAAACTCACTTTTTTTACAGCGTGTGCATTATCTGTGTAATTTTTTTTTTTAATTTTTCTCATAGAAAGTTAAAGCATGGGTTGAGTTGTTGTGGATTTAATTCAAAAACGCATCAAATAAAATTGTGAACAGTGTGACGTTTCCCATGAAGAAACTCTGCACAAGGTTTGCTTCATTGCTGCATCCATTATTAAGGAATTATCACGTTTCTGATATATATAAGAGAGCAATCTACAGAGCTAATGTATTATTCAATCGAACGATTTCTCACAAGAGTAAGCGTTGTATTTGATATCTCATTCACTTTTCATGTCGGTTCTTTTTATGTAATGGCGATTGAATTACGATTAATTGATTAAGTTGTAATCTTGTTTAATAATTTGTAATCTACAATGAATAAATTATAGCATTTTATTGTGTTACGATGTAGAGTACATAATTTTATTAAGCTGCTATGTACAGATTATAATATTTAATTTCCCTGCAAGATATAGATGTATAGATTGTGGCATTTTATTAAGCTATGGTGTATAGATTATACCATTTTATTACGCCCAATGTGTAGATTGTCATTTTATTAAGCTACAATGTATAGATTATAGCATTTTATTTAGCTACGATGTATAGATTATAGTATTTTATTTTTTTGTAGATGGCTATTTTATTTTTTTGTTGCACCATTCCAGGTCCCGAAAGTAGAAAATTGTTCTCTGTTGATGCAATAGAAGTGCCTGATATGCAAGAGTGTTAGTATTTTGTACTTTTTTGTTTTTTTCTACTTTTTCTTGCATGTTTTGTGTGTTTGACGCGTTTGACGCTTTGATTTCATATAACGTAAATATATGGACAGTCAAAAGTTTTACTTAACTAAGATACGCGACAAGCAAAACAATAATAGAAAATTAACAATGTGTGTTTTTCAGTTGGGTTTAGTGGATTTATTTGGAGGTTTAAGTTCCAAATAAATCCACTAAACCTAACGGAAAAACACACATTGTTAATTTTCTGTTATTGTTTTGCTTGACGCGGATCTTAGCTAAGTATAACTTTTGACTGTCCATATAGTGATGGATATCCGCAAAGTAACGCCTGACTCCATTAATAATAACGTAAATACCTTTATGTGTGCTTTCTGGCGTAGAATTTTAGTAGTGGTAGAGCCACGCTGCAGACGAATACTTTGTCAAGAATGGCATATTATTTGTCTGCAGCATGAATGGCCCGGTTCGCCTGCGGAAGTGCCAGTAGAAAGACGGCGTGTGTCTGAGTGGTAGATTACCTACCGCGCTTCGTCCGATAAGCGGTTGAGTTCCGGAGGCCCCCCCCCCCCATAATAACACTTTCCTTAAAGGCCGGCAACGCTTCTGCACTGCTTATGGCACTGGATGTCTATGGTCGGTGTTGTTTGCTTTCCATCGGGTGTCACGTCTTTCAAGCTACATACAAATAATATGCTATTCTTGAAAAAGTCTTCGTCTCCAGCGTGGCTCTACTCTTCGTATTCTGCAGTTTAATAATCACACGGAATCCTATCAGAAATGTTATTTAAATACGTTAATGTAAAAAACTGTAAGGTTTCAGTGCATTTGTAGTTTGTCTGGATTATCATTAGCCCAGTATGGATTTGTAGATGTGTGTTGGATCATTATCGTGTGGGGCAGAGAACGAAATGAAAAGGCGTGCTTTTCTATTAAGGTTTAATTTCCATCAGGCGGCATGCTTCCTCGTTTGCCCTCCTATCCCTATAAAAAAACATCGATACCATTTTCGAAAGACAACAATTAAAAACATTATCTGTTTAAACTTGTCAGTCACTATAATTACGCTACTCACCGTCAGAATAACGATATCAGTTACATGTCCATAACGTTAATGGATACTTGGCAGTGACAACCAAGGCGGTCGCGGGCGCCAAGTCCCTCGGCAACTTCCTCTACTCGGCGGTGAACAAAGCCGGCGCCAAGGTCAGCGAAGCTAGCGCCAAGATAAAGAAGACTGTAGAAGAGAACGTGAGTACTTGACTGATAAATGAATGAGGGATTTTTACAAAGTTTATATTATGTGTACATGAA
Organism: Baronia brevicornis; assembly: GCA_031353405.1. Classification (NCBI taxonomy): domain Eukaryota; kingdom Metazoa; phylum Arthropoda; class Insecta; order Lepidoptera; family Papilionidae; genus Baronia; species Baronia brevicornis. Next base: position 205,461 of record JASFAT010000793.1, on the reverse strand, counting down.
TGTGTTATTACATATCTTTCGAGACTTTTTTCGTTAAAAAAATATCATCTTCACGGAAAAATATCCTCCTTTAAAAAGCGTGTTTCTTCTTTTCGAGTCAGTGGTTCAACTTTTTTTAGCCCAATAATTCGCTTCTGCAATTGCATCAGCATTCGCCTCGATAAGGTCTTCGAATGTGTAGGTGTTAGAGTAGAATGAGCAGTTGAGTAGATGTTCCATAGATTGGCTTACGACTCCAAAATCGCATCTTTCACATTGTGTTATACCTGGCAATATAGCTCCATTTACTCACGTTATGTCTCCAACGCCCCACCTGTGTACGGAGTCTGTTAAGAGATCTCCACTTGAGCCATTGCAGATCGAAGCCAGGCGGAAGCTTCTCTTGCTAATATACGAAGTTGGGGGAACAGGGTTTTATTTTCCACCGCACAACTCTCTCTTCAGCTGGGCTTTTACCGGAGAAGTAGGACAGATTGGTCAGCAAAAAACTTGTATACGAGGATAGTCAGCGTAGGCAGTGAAAGTATTTATTATTGGTATTGTACAAAATTTTAGTATCGTAAATATACGCCAAGTAGTGTTATATTTTTGTTAAGAATTTTTGACAAGTTATCATATTCATTTTAAAGGAAGAGTGATTTCTATCCAGACATGAAATTTTGTAAATATCTTAGCGCTCTTTATAGACAAATGGATAAGTAATAGTAAGATTATATTTTGTATTAGAAATAGTTGCCAAGTATATCGTATTATTATACTTTGGTACTATTAGACATAAATAAAGGACAAGTAGGTAAACATGATTATAAAATATACTGTCTTTCTTTGTAGAAAAATGGATAAGTGAGAGTAAGATTATATTTTGTATTAGAAATAGTTGCCAAGTATATCGTATTATTATACTTTGGCACTATTAGACATAAATAAAGGACAAGTAGGTAAACATGATTATAAAATATACTGTCTTTCTTTGTAGAAAAATGGATAAGTAAGAGTAAGATTATTTTTTGTATTAGAAATAGTTGCCAAGTATATCGTATTATTACATTTTGGCTCTATTAGACATAAATAAACGAAAAGTTTTTTTTTGGCAGTTTTTCACGAATACACGCCAAGTAGGATATGTGCAGTGTTATAGCTATGTTAACAAATTTCCATTTGTATAACGTTATGTATTATCTAAGTAGTCATAACTTACAGTTTTGAGTTCAGCCAACTGCCATATCTTTATTGTGTGACTTGGCACTCCTTAAAATGGCATACAGAATCAAACTGGATTTTATTTGCCGAATTTGATATTTATAATGAAGAGCTTGCATCTTGTCCAGCTCAAATTAAATATTTTCGTACTTTCTCTTTACTTTAGCAGAAAAGAAGCAACTTGTATTTATTCGTTTAAAATTTCGCATCTATATCACATTGCGAGGACACTTAATAAGCAAAGTATATGTTGGTGTTTTGGCGTTGTTGCAAAATAAATTGCAGCCGAGCTGTGGCCAAGTTTCTTTCAATAAATTGCATCCAAGTTGTGGTCAAGTTTTCTGAAATTTGGCAAGTCGTTGTTAAAATATTCCTTTTTGAAAATGTGAACTTACTTTTAACATTTTTATCCCAATCATATCTTTTAATAGAATAGAAAAGGTAGGCAAACATAAACAGTTTACCTGTTGGTATGTTTGCCTACCTTTGTCCATGGCTACATAAACTATTATTTTGGTTTTAGGTAAATCTGTTAGTCTCTTGTGATAATTTATTATATTTGCAACTGACGACTGTAATGCCTTCATAAAGTTAGAACCGTACCGACAGGAGCCGCTAAAACGGATACAACTCCCATCGTAAAAGTCGACAATATCTTATGATTTACACTCCCACTGCCGCCCAGTTTCGGGGTATCGGTGTCGGGGTGGAATTGAGATAAATATCAATTTATTTGTTCCGCTTCTATCGCATTCCCTAATGGCGGCGAAATAAGATTTATGATTTGTGAAAATTATATTTTCTGATTTGCGACGTATCTCGGTATCTAATGACGTCACCGGATACATTCGAAACGTAAAAAGAAACGAAGTACCTAAGTCTGCTATAGCGACTTTAAAAATCCTTAAACCTCATCGCCCTCAATTTTATCGGGCATAAATCCGGCCATGTATGGATTACTGTTTTCTTTCCTTGGCCAGGGTTTCCCAGTATATTCTCTCTTGGCCGCATGCAATGACCAAAAACGGCCATAAATTTATATTATTTAGCATTGCGGAGGGATGCCTTAACTATCAGTCTCTTTTCGCTTTTACTTTGGGTAGTGTTTTTCATCATCATCAATGCATCACAGCTGCGGGTGGGCCTTAGCCTGGTCCAGTAAATTTTTCCAGTGGGATCTTCGTTTAGCTTTTTCCCTCCAGCTCCTCACACCGTTTGCCTTTAAGTCGTCCACGACTCCATCTAACCATCTGAGCTTCATAAGAGGCCTTCCGCGGCTTCTGCGACCAAGGTTTGCCGTCGAGTAAGCGTTTGGGTAATCTAGCCTCATCCATCCGTACCACGTGTCCAGCCCAACGAATGCGTCCATTCTTAATGGTTTTGATGTATTCCGGGATCGTAGCAGATGGAGATCTGTGGTCTCTGCCTACACATACGGGAGACAGGCGTGACGACGTGTATGTATGTATTTTATTTAACTTGGTGATACATCATTAATATATATTGCAACTTTGCCCAGCTTTGTTTGATCGTCAGATTTTATTGGGGTCCCGGGTAAGCGCTGCGTACACTTAACCAGACCGTTTCGCGCTTACGACCTCACATTAGAGCCCTCTTGGTTTAATGCGTCTCTCCAGCTAAGGGGATAGAAACATTATTTTAGTATTCAATCGGTCTGCACTAATGTTCTACCCCAATAGAAGAAATCGTAAATGTTGTATGTTTTAGTGAGAATTTAGACATTATTTGATAATTGAAACAGAAAAGAACTTTATTTATGACACCTTTTTTTTACAATAACTACTATTCAATATATCAATATCAGCCCGCGGCAGTCCACTGCTGGACATAGGCCTCACTCAAGGCGCGCCACCTAGCCCGATCTTCGGCTACACGCATCCAGTCTCTGCCAGCCGCCTTGCTCACATCGTCTCTCCATCTAGCATGGGGGCGTCCCACACTACGTTTGCCGAGTCGCGGTCTCCACTCCAGCACTCGTCTACTCCAACGATTGTCGGTTCTCCGACAAACGTGTCCAGCCCATTGCCACTTCAGTCTGCTAACTTGAAGAGCAATGTCGGTGACTCTGGTTCTCCGGCGAATTTCTTCATTTCGAATTCTGTCCACCAGAGAAACCCCGAGCATAGCTCTCTCCATAGCCCTCTGAGCGACTTTGAGCTTGGCGAGGAGACGGACTGTCAGTGTCCACGTCTCGGCACCGTAAGAGAGTACCGGCAGGACGCACTGGCTGAAGATACAATTACTATTAAAACCTTAATAATATTCCTTAAAGGCCGATAACGCTTCTGCACTGCCTATAGCACTGCAGATGTCTATGGGCGGCGTTGATTGCTTTCCATCAGGTGACACGCCTGCTCGTTTGCCTTTGTTTGGTCTGTCTATATCAATTAACTAACGAAAATAAAATATAAAGTAATAGATCTTATCACTAACAGTCGATCAATAGCTCCCATATTACCCTCACCAAAGAGAAACCTTAACTGAAAGAGCTTGACACTGCTAGACTTAATCAAATTCTTAAGAGCACCCGACATTGCGTACTCGATAGCTCCTTAATATTGGTATCGCCAAACTTTCGTCACGTCCTTTCGTAACAATAACTTGATCACTTAACTTGATGAGGGAGAACCCAATGAGTCAAAAAAGTTGTGGTTCAACGTCTTCGGAAATCGATATTTAATCAAATAGTATGCTATAGGAGTCCAGTAGTATATATTGGATGATCAGGGATTATCTCAGATCAGATTGCTGAACTTTTTAAGAAGGGCCAGGTCAAGAGTACCCTCAACCGGCGGGCTTGCATGAGGAGAATAATGAGTGTGGAGGAAGCAAGGGAAGTATGGCGAGATCGTAGCAGATGGAGATCTGTGGTCTCTGCCTACCCTTACGGGAGACGGGCGTGACGATATGTATGTATGTATGTAGGGATTATCTTTGCCTAGCTGCCTGCCCGGTAGTTATGATATTGGTACACGGGTACGCGACCCCGGCCTCCCGAGCTACTGCCGTATCACTCCTTGTCTTCCGTTGCGGTAGTATCGTATCCCTATCATCCTGCTAAATCCATCTTTCCATTACCCTGCGCCTTTCCTCTCTTCTCTATCCTTTTCGCTTCCTCTCCGCCAATCTACGGTCTTTCGTGCTAATGGGTGCGTGGCTAGGGGCGAGCTTAGTCGCAAACGTACCGACCGTCCCGGGATCGGGCTTCCCCGGGTACTATGGTGCCTTACCTCAGCATGCGGGACTCTGCTGGGGCTTACCTTTATCCCCTTTTGCGGCCTTTTGCGGAATTTAAACAAACCTAATTTGTTAAATTTGACTAAAATGAATCCGACGTAGTTCGTCATGCGTCACGTCCTGATTCCCACAAGGGCGAGAAGCAACCATTTTGTTACGATGAATGTGAGAGGAAAGATGGATGAGTGTGGAGGATTGCTTCCTCCAGGTGTGCCGGGATCGTAGCGGATGGAGATCTGTGGTCTCTGCATACCCCTACGGGAAACAGGCGTGACGATATGTATGTATGTATGTGAAAAATCAATAGCGAAATGGTATTAACAAAAAAACTTATAATAGCGCAGAGAATATGCTTTTAATATAGCAATAATCTCCACGCCAATTAGAATAATCATCACAAGTGAAGAAATCGTTAGTAGTTATTGATCATTTGTGAAATAATAGTAAAAAATAAATAATAGCATATAATAACTATGATTTTAAAGTAACAATCACTTCTATGTCTAGCTATTATGCACTGTTCAGTGATTTTGAATTTTCTTTTAAGAATTGGAACAAAGTGTGTAAGTCCATTGGAAATTAATGTAAAAATAACTTGGGCAAAGGATAGTCAATGACTAGCTTATATAAACTGTCTATAAAAATCGGATTACCAGAAACTTCATATACACGTCGTAGTTTTGTAATGAACAGAATGGTCCACGTCCAGACGCACAAAAGGGAATATGAACGATTGAAAAAAAAATATTGAAGCGACATGTGAATGTATCTGGGTCACGGAAAGAGAACAAGCGTTAGTCGCTAATGGAGGTATTCAATCAAATGTGGTTTTGCCGCATACTGGCGGTTATAATAATATTTTGAATGAACTTGTTTTCTAGCAGTAGAGCCACGCTGCAGACGAATACTTTGTCAAGAATGGCATATTATTTGTCTGTGGCATGAATGGGCCGGCTCGCCCGGGGAAGTACTCCCGCAGAAAACCGGCGTCTGAGTTGTAGCTTAACTACCGCACTTCATACGGTGAGCGGTCTGAGTTCCGGAGGCCCAACACCCTCCCTTTCCCTCCCCCCTCTCCCCTCCCCTCCGATTCCCACTCCCACTCCCATAATTTCACTTTCCTTTAAGGTCGGCAACGCTTCCGCACTGCCTATGGCGTTGCGGATGTCTATGGGCGGCGTTGGAAAGCAACCATGCTTTCCATCAGGTGACACGCCTGCTCGTTTGCCTTCCTATGCCATAAAAAAAAACTTAAGGAGCGTCGACTACAGTGTATGTACTAGGGATTGCAATCCGATAGGTCATTCAATCACGCGGGATTACTTAATCCCGCGCGGGATCACGCATCATTCAAATTATGTTATAAAATCAAATTGAAACTACAGATTTTTGTGTAAAAATCAACTTTTATTAAACATTTCTTATATTAAGCAGCAGAAATTATTTCTTTTCTATTAATAAAGTAATCAGTAATCTGTATTCTTAGATTCATTTTTAAATGTTTGGCATAGTTTAATAGTTTTGTTTAATTCTATTCTCACATCTTATCACGGTACTGTAGTGATACATTTATTAATCTATCGCTACAGTATCGTATCATACATACATACATATAGTCACACCTGTCTCCCTGTAGGATTAAGCGGAGACCACAGATCTCCATCCGCTACGATCCCGACACACCTTCCTTGCGTCCTTTCTATATAAGTAGCATACCTCTAAAACTATAACCGTTACTTGGCCTTTACGTAAAATGAATAAAGTGCAACGTCCCCAGTTAAGTTGACCGAATAAAGCTGAAGCTTTGCATAATTTTAGCAAATGTGATTTAAAACTCTCCTTGGGTACTCCTCAACCTTAACGTAGCTTCCGTAAACTGTTCCCTGATAATACTTTAGTATTCACAATGTAACAGCGGGACGTAGTTAAAAGCTTTGTAATAGTGTAGCTATGTAACAAGTTTGTAGCGGATGGTGTAGTAATGAAGTTATCCTCCCCGGCGAAGCAATTTGCTTCCCACTGCGGCTTCGATCAACTAACTCACTGTGTTCGCATAATGGAGTCTTCAAATTGAACAATTATCGCTGAGATAAAGTTGATTCTGGGCAACGACTAAGTGGTGATGCTGTGGTGAAATGAGATTGTCATATTTATTTAGTGTGCCATTAGTCCGGTTAAGTTTAAATTTTTTTTGAGGTCTTACCACATACATACATGTGGTCACGCCTGTTTCCCGTAGGGGTAGAAAACGGGGGGGGGGGGGGCTCAGGAACTCGACCGCTCACCGGACGAAGCACGGTAGCTGATCTACCACTCAGACGCCGGTTTTCTATGGGAGTGTGGGTACTTCCCCGCCCATATTGACATATTGTGTGTCCTTCTTAGCCGATTTCGGCCACAGCGACTGCACGCTGTACTACTTGTGAGACCTCACGTGATTGATATAACCTGTTTTAGCTGTAAGCGTGCGGGCAACAGGTGCTACGTTTGAGGAATTCATTATTATAGTTGTAAGCAATATTTGAAGGCGGTTTATATTTAAAGCGTTCAGGTTTGGAGTCAAGATCTCGCTTTCGTTGGTCTTAAAATTTATGGAGAGCGTCATGAACCGATCGCCTCCACTCCGAGGCTCTACCACTTTAAGGCTCTACCACCTACAGCAAAATGGATAGATTTTAGTTGCGTTGCCAATAAAGCGTAAATGTGATTGCAATCTTTATTAAATATGATGCAGTTTCACTATCAGTCGACGAACTAACGTACAAAGTTACGACGGGCAAAGTGAATGCGCTACTGCAGAAATTCCGTTCGTATTTAATGAAGTTATGCACTGCATCGGGGAGACGATACAACTTGTGTCGATGTCCTAGATTGCTTACTACGGTTATAAAGAGAAACTGTAATTTAAGTGTAAGATATATGTTTTCATACTGTAAATGCAACTCATTCTCCAAGCAGGTAGAGGAAAATTTTTGTACTCGTCCAAGTTTTAGTTATTTCGTTACAATTCAATGTATTAAATATTTAAAAAATACTAAGTTTCATTTATCATAGTGTTAATTTTTAATCAGAAGTAAAGGGATCCAACTGAAGAAAACTCCAACGATTATCGTTATATCCGATTTGTTGCCTCAGTTTAACAAGGATCATTAGCCAACCGATTAATTTATAACTTATTATATATTCACGCCTATGCCCCGCAGGGGTTGGCAGTGACCACAGAGCTCCATCCGCTGCCATTCATCGCAGCGAAACAGCTCGTCATTGGTCGCTTTTCGCCCTCGTGAGAATCAGGACGTGACGGGTGGCGAACCACGTCGCCGTCATTTTTCAACAAATTAGGTATATTAAATTCGTCTTAGTGAATCCCACGAGCCGCATGGGAGGATGGAGGTCAGCTCCAGCAGAGCCCTGCATGCTGAGGTAAGGCACCATAGTCCCCAGGGGAGCCCGACCCCGGGACGATCAGCACGCTTGCGACTAGGTTCGCCCCTAGCCACGCATCCATTGGCACGGCAGACCGTGGATTGGCGGAGCGGAAGGGAAAGGATAGAGAAGAAAGGAAGGGGCAGGAAAGGAAATGCGAATTGGGAGGGGGTTACCAGACTCGAACCCGCGACCATTGACTCCGCGGACGGAGAGCCCCGCCACTGAGCCAATCGGTAACTGTCCCCCAGTATACGCAGCACAATCGTACCGTTCAACCGTCAACACAGACTGCCGTTCATATCTCTTTTATTTTTTCTTTTCTTTGATGGCAATTAGTTACAACTATTATGCCAGTGTCAAGTAATATACAATCTCTTGAAATGTAACAAGTCAGCTCATCGCGTTACGTCTTGACAAAATGGTGGCAATTTTACCAAAAACCTCCTATGAACTTTTTCAGTCAACTTAAAAAGTTACGATACACGCATTTATTTTCATATCACTTCACTCATACACCTTCAATCGAACTATATTGCATAATACTCCACCACAATTAAACAATATAACTGATAATAATATAAGATTGTGAAAATTAAATAAAAACACAACGTCACTGATGTAAGTTGGCGGGAAATAGTCCATATTTATATAATAAATTAACATGGTCCCCCGTAAACGAAATAGCGCTGGCGATACCAGAGCGCCTAGGTCATCGCTGGTTGTTCCTCGCCACTGCTCAGCTGCGTTTCGTGGTAGCTTTAAATACGCCGCAACCAAATGTTGGAACAACTTGCCACCACCTCTTCGTGACTTGCATACAATAAATATTTTTAAAAAAAATACAAAAATCTAATTTTAAGTATGCAGTCAGGAACTTGTTCTTTTGGACGCGGTGAATTTAGTACATGACTTTGTGTTTTTTAATTCCATTGTACTGTACGTGTATTTATGTGTATGTGTATATGAGTATGAGTAGTTATATATATGGATGTATTTGTATGTACGAGTGTGTCAGTAATGAATGTCGTCACTGTGGTCCGCGATCTGACCACGTTGGTTCTTGCTGAAAACCAGCGCCGGGTGCTCCAATAGTGCGCCCAGCATATGCTGAGCAAGAACCATTTTATGACACTCGTTAGATTAAAATTATTTTCTTTTTGTTTTGTGTTTTTATTTGTATATAGAATATTATTAAGGATTTAATTTTGGTAATTGTAAAAAAAATGGTGTCATAAATAAAGTTTTTCTATTTCTATTTCATATCTTTTTTTTCGTTTTTGCAGCCTGAATTCGTGTTGCCCGGTTGCTAAATTAAAATCGCCTAAAATCATTATAACGATAATGTATCACCGATCTACATCAAATTATCTTTTTAACATTGTATCCATCCTAAAGTTGTCTGGAAGAAATCGTTATTACCGACAAGACCGCCATTTGAATATATAGGCCTTACAATACTGAACTAAAATCTGAATACCGGAATTATTGATAAAATATTTATTAGTTATATTTTTACTTATCTCAGTTGTTATATTGACTTGTTAACAAATAATATAAGAAATCCAATAAATATTGCTCCGAAATGAGTAGATATTATTTATTTTATTACATAAAGAGTAGGAGCAGATAGATACAAAAAAACGTGCAATTAAAAAAAAGTACATATTAAATTTTATGTTACATGTTACATATAATAGGCTCGTATGGCATTATATAATTAAAGAAGCAAAAAATATAATTAAATTGAAAGTATTTATGAAATAATATTAATAACTTGCGTTTTGTTTATCAGAGTATGCTCTTAAAAAACATAAACAATCAATCGTTTCATCATCAAGCGAGGACCGAATTTTCGTACAAATATAAACCAGCCGCCGAAAAAGCTCTTTCTGAGCGGTATGTGTAATAAATGTGCCTGATATAGATTATAATATAATGAAATTGTTTATGTTCAAAAAAGAAAATTCTTGTAATTAATTAATATTATTTTAATTGTGCATAAATTTATATTGTGCATAAATTCAATTTATATATTTTTACATAAATACCGGTTTTTAATAACGGACAAAAATCGCCCGGGATTCCGGTAATTGGGGATCTCGGAATCCCGGTATTGTAAGCCCTAAATATAAATAATATATTACATTCAATAATTGTATAACTTTGTTTTTGGTGTACAATAAAGAATATATCTATCTATCTATCTAAAATCAACAGTGTTGCCAGTTTGAAATACAGTAAAAATTTAGTTAAAGTATTATTATTACTATATTACAAAACCTTACAATAGTGATTCTATAACACGCTAAAAGTTTTTGGCTATGCTGTTATTTTTTTGTATTTTTATTTGTTGGTAAATAAGAGACAAAAAATAATCTTTTATTTATCGTTTTGTATCTCTTTACTATAATAGAATCAACTTTCAGTACCTTAGTGTCGGGGTTTTCGTTTACCGAATTAATGGTCATGTATTTCTTTTATTTATTCAAATATGTTTATGGCTCACAGGTTTTTATTCTCAGTCACTCACCAGCCTTAGCAAACTGGGGTCATTATCCGTTCATCTTAGGGCTTGTAAGATTGTTTTCTTGTTGAAATTTTTCTCTGAATCGTTTTTTTTAAGGGATAGGAGGGCAAACGAGCAAGCGTGTTGCCTGATGGAAAGCAATCAACGCCGCCCATGGACAACCGCGACACCGCAGGAGTCGCGGAAGCGTTGCCGGCCTTTTGGGTATGTATAGGCTTGTTTTTTGAAGGTTCCAATGTCGTAGCGGTTCGGAAAGACTGCCGAGGGTAGCTGATTCCACAAACTAGTAGTGCGTGGAAAGAAGTTACGGGAGAAACGCACCTTAGTAGATCGCCACTCATCCAGATGGTGGGGATGAAATTTTTCTTTACGGCGAGTTGTGCGGTTGTGGAATTCGGCGGCGGGAATTATTCCAAACAATTCCTCGGAGCACTCCCCATGATAGAAGCGGTAAAAAATGCTGAGAGATGAGACATCTCTCCGCAGCGCTAGAGAATCAAGCCGATCGGTGAGATCTTGGTCATCGACGATTCGGATCGCACGACTTTGAATGCGATCAAATGGAAGAAGATGATACTGGGGAGCCCCGGCCCAGAGGTGAGAACAATATTTCGTGTAGAGTTGAAATTGCTGTCTCGTGTAAGATTAATTTTAGTTATTTTTCTAAGCGCGGCAGCGATTCTATTGAGTGCCTTGAGGCGAAGTCGATAAGATTAGATCGGGCGGTCGGTTGAGTGCATAAGTGTACCAAAATGATGGCTAATAGAGTGAAGAGGCAAATCACATACGCCTCTCTAAAAAATTACCTCGTAATAATCACGACCGTTCTACTAAGAGCGTAGAAAATAGTACGATGGATTCATTCGTTTTATGAGGTTTGTAATAGACCAGGTCTATCAGTGTTATTTTTCCAAGCGCGACAGCGATTCTATTGAGTGCCTTGTTATTCAGGGCAAAGTCGATGGGATTAGATCTCGCGTAAGGGCACCCATGTGGTGCCCACCCATGAGATGTGCTTTGGATGGTCGGTTCTGTACATAAGTGCGTTGTATGGCTAACAGAGAAAAGAGGCAAATCTCATACGCCTCTCTAAAATGTACCAAGTTACGATCACGACCGTTCTGCCAAGAGCGTAGAAAATAGTACGATCGATTCATTCGGTTTATGATGTTAGAAATAGAGCAGGTCTATCAGTGCTGTGACCCATGTCGATGTCACATTGACCCAAATTATCTTCACCCAATGCTTTCGCTCCACCGTTGACCTTTACATTTCTTTTATATCGGGCTTTGTTACATTTTTAATAAAGCATTACGTTTCCCGTGAAGAAACCACGTTGTCCTTGACTTGAAAGGATTATCTCATCTCTTTGCGCGCCTTATTTTTTTAATGGGATAGGAGGGCAAACGAGCAAGCGTGCCGCCTCAGGCGTTGCCGGCCTTTTACGTATGTGTAGGCTTGTTTTTTGAAGGTGCCAATGTTGTATCGGTTTGGGAAGACTGCCGAGGGTAGCTGATTCCACAAACTAGTGGTGCGTGGAAAGAAGTTACGGTCGAAGGTGGCTAGCTGGTTCGATAGAGTGTGGTTATTTTTTTTTACAACGAAAGAATCAAAGAGTTTAGAATATATATAATAAAATAAGTTGGCATATTATCGAGAAATCGTAGAAATATCGTAACTAAAATTATCTATGTATATTAAATTCTGCAAAACTATTCGATGTGCTGTCTTGATTTTTGAGAGTGAATAAGTTACGGAAGGAGATAAGATAATAAGATTTTTATCTCAGAGGCGACATAATTGAAAACCGGCGTCCGAGTGGTAGCTTATCTACCGCGCTTCTTCCGGTCAGCGGTTGAGTTCCGGAGACCGAACCCCCCTCCCCCTCACACTTTTCTTAAAGGCCGGCAACGCTTCTTCACTGCCTATGGTGGTGTGGAAGTCTATGGGCGGCGTTGATTGCTTTCCATCAGGTGACACGCTAGCTCGTTTGCCTTCCTATCCCATTAAAAAGAACTCGCATCCGGGTGGATCCATCTGTGTGTTTTGTACAATGTTTTTAGCGCGAGTACATCGTTTGTGGTCAGGGAGTATCTTTGCCTAGCCGCTTGTCCGGTATTTATAGTATTGGTACACGGATACGCGACCCCGGCCTCGATAGTGCGATATGGTTCGCCACCCGTCACTTCCTGATTCCCACGAGGCCGAGAAGCGACGCACGGAGAGCCGTTTCGCTACGATGAATTTGAGAAGAAGGATAGATGAAAAGACGGATGAGTGTTAAGGTAAGCAAGGAAGGCGTGTCGGGATCGTAGCGGATGGTGATCTGTGGTCTCTGCCTAACCCTACAGGGAGACAGGCGTGACGGTATGTATGTACATCGTTTGTGGAGTTTCCTCGTTAGCGTTGATTATAGAACACAACAGCGACTCTGTTCCATTATTGTGCAAAGCGGTAGCGCAAAACGGGGGTAACGTTGACCCCCGCTTACGGGGTTGATTGCATGTAATGTAATTAAATTTCGCTGGGGCTCGATGAATAAATGTATTAGCTGTAAACAACAATTTACGTAATATAATAATTAATGGACGTTACTGGATCAATGGTAATTTAATTACTGCAATAGTTTACATCCAATAGGAAATTAAACGTACGTATAAAACGTGGGTTCTTATCTGATCTGGCCTCCCTTCTCCAAGATGTTTTCTTACCTTCTTCTTCTAAGAGTGCCTCTCCGACTTGCAAGGTTGGCAGCCAATTGAGCACAACTCTCCTCCTCCTTCGCGATGTGCAACAGTTCTGGAGCACTCGCTTTACCGGTCCACTCCGTGATATTACGTAGTCAAGACTTTATTTTTCGACCAACTTGTCTTTTGCCAGCGACTTTTCCCATCATGATCGGTTGCAGTAACTTGTACCTGTCGTGTCTCATGATATGACCCAGGTAAGTGACTTTTCTAGCTTCGACGCTCTGCAAAAGTTCACGTTTTTGCTTGACTTGTCTGATAACCTCGTTGGCCACCATTTGAGTCCATCCGACTATATGTCCGCTTATAGAAGAAGTGTTCGAAAGAAGGATTTAAAGAGAATTAGTAAGAAAACGTATAGACGTATTCTTTTTAAATCCTTCTCAACACAAATCTATCCACCGCTTCCTACCTCTTTTCTGCTGCGGGATCTACAATACTTTATTCATGCACTCAAGTTCAAATTCATTCTTTTAAAATTGATGTTAAGACATTTTTTTCAAATATTAATTTATTAGTTAAATTTAAATAATTAAGATGTTAAGTCAGGCGTTACTTTGCGGAAATCCATTACTATGTGGACAGTTAGAACTTTTACTTAGCTAAGATCCGCGACAAGCAAACAATAATAGAAAATTAATAATGTGTGTTCTCCTGCTGGATGAAGTAGATTTACAGGGAACTTAAACTAAATCTTACCAAAAAAACGGCCGTCAGCAACTCTCCACCTAACAACCACTATATAAAACACCAAACACACAACAACTTTTCCACCTTGCAAACGACGCGTGTTTCGCCTCAACACGAGGCATCATCAGGTATAGTAGACTCACACACAAGAGGGTTGTCTTCCACCGAGTTCTATTATTATTAATGGAGTCAGGCGTTACTTTGCGGAAATCCATCACTATATGTTGACAGTCAAAAGTTTTACTTAGCTAAGATCCGCGACAAGCAAAACAATAACAGAAAATTAATAATGTGTGTTTTTCCGTTGGGTTAAGTGGATTTATTTGGAACTTAAACCAAAAACTTACCGAAAATCGGTCAGCAATTCTCCACCCACCAACCACTATACACAACACCAAACACACATTATCACTTTTCCATCTTGTAAAATCTTGTCCATATACACACGGAAAAACACACATTATTAATTTTCTGTTATTGTCTTGCTTGTCGCGGATCTTAGCTAAGTAAAACTTTTGACTGTCCATATAGTTCTATTATTGTTTGCTTGTCGCGGATCTTCAGCAAAGTAAAAGTTTTAACTGTTCAAATATTAAATAATTTGAGTTTAATAATACGGGAAAGAAATATTCCCTTAAATAAGATATTAAGCTGGATATAAAGTAGGAATTTGCTTTCATTTGTTTATACATTATTTGTTTATAGATAAACAAATGAGCAAATGTGTCATTTGATAAATAATAACCCATGAGCACAGACTCTAATAACTAACCTCTCACGTACCCACTTATTTTAACTCACCGTTCAACGTAGCTACTCACTTGTTCCTCCAACTTTGACACAAACGAATGCCTTCACGTTACGACTTACGTTACTTTGACTGAAAGCAATTTTAACTACCTCGTTAACTAGCACTCAGACGGTCGGCTATCGGGCCGTTAGTACTCCTACAACGTGAGTTTCCCTTTGTTGAACGTGATCTTATCTTTATTAACTTGTTCGTGACTTGTTGGTTTCGTTAAAAGTTCCGGAAATTTTATGACGGCGGAGATTTAGTTTGTCTCCTCTTTTTGATATGAAAATACATACATATCCTGTCACGCCTGTCTCCCGTAGGGGTAGTCAGAGACCACAGATCTCCATCTGCTACGATCTCGGCATACTTCCCTTGCTTCCTCCACACTCATTTTTCTCCTCATGCAAGCCCGCCGGTTAAGGGTACTCTTGACCTGGCCTTCCTTATCCCGTTCAGATCTGAATTATTGTTAATGTATAATAAAATATTTTTTTTTACTAATTATTAGTAAGAAGGACATCATAAAAAAAGTTTTCCGAATTTTCCGGCGTGTGTTCAATTATGCACAAAAACGGCGGAGGAGTAAATTAAAAATATTATAAGGCTTCAAACATTATGTGCATAATTCAGCACACGAGGACCAAAGGGGTTGAAAACTTCAGCAATTTGGTCAAAGTATGTTTTCCGTGGTTTTCTCCAACCGACCCTTCCATCCACATTCGCAACGTAAATTTCTTTTGCCAGTCGTCCCTCATCCATCCTCTCTATTATTTAATATTCTATTTGTGCACGTAACACTTTCAATTAGGGACTAGATTCGCATCATCGGTTAACTCATTTGAGACCTTTGACCTTGTAATGAATAGATTTCAGCCCGAAAACTGGGACAACAAGAGGCGTTGACGGAATCGCGGCGTACCTTTTGTTATGCGACGTTATAATCGATTAAGCTACATCGACGGTATTCATTGTCGTGTTTGTGATAAATGTTCGAACGTTTTGGTTTTAACCCTTTCGGTTCGAGCGGTGACTATAGTCACCCAACGCCCGACGCTCGCTCTGTCCAGCGGTGACTATAGTCACCCAACGCCTGACGCTCGCTCTGTACGAGCGGTGATTATGGTCACCCAACATTTGACGCTCGTTATGTACGAACGGTGACTTAGGTCACTCGCGACTTTTCACGAGCAGAATATATATGTTATCTCCATGGTAATCCATCGCAAGTATTTTGCACTTGTTTTACGCTGCCTAATAATAAACTGACGAAATGAACAAATATTTTCTATTGCATTATGTTATAATTTTTTAAGCATTTTTTTTACGAGCGAGTGCACTCGCTCTGCGTAAGATAGCGTGGTATTGTGCGTCTGACGTGACGGGCGCTTGCAGTTGTTCCGCAAGTACGGACGCTTGCCGCGACTGCTCGGTCAGCGGGGATGGCGCGACGTAGAATGCGTCCGTACCGAAAGGGTTAATATTCAACTTGTGGTCATCATCAAGGCATTACAGCCGCAGGTAGGCCTTGGTCTGGTTCAGTACATTTTTCCAGTCGGATCTTAGTTTGGCTTTTTCTCTCAAGCCCTTTACACCGATTGCCTTTAAGAAGAATAGAAACAATAGAATAGAACAGAAGAAACTTTATTTGTGACACATTTTTATTTTACTTACGGAATTCAGTAATGTGCTAACCTCTGACAATAAGGCTTAGAAATAAATAATTTATTGAAACAACAATATATGGGTTCAAATATATTATTATTATTGTTCTTTTACATATATTTTACTCCCCTCCCCCATATATATAAGGGGGGGATAAGAATGCACAGCCCGAAGCTATGCTAGGAACTATTATGTAGAATCTATTTTTACAAAAGTTCCAAAATCAAAATTTTTACGAAAGTTAAAATTAAAACCTTAATAATATTATAATATATTAATAAACAAAACAAAAAGAAAATAATTTTAATCTACAAGTGTCATAAAATCGTTCTTGCTCAGCATATGTCTGGCGTTCTATCGGAGCACCTAGCGCTGGTTTTCAGCAAGAACCAACGTGGTCGTCCTCGACTCCATCTGAGTTTAGGCCTGCCGCGGCTTCCACGACCATCTGGTTTGCCTGGTTGTCTGTTTTTTTTTCTAACCATCATGGTCATCTTGTCCAAATAGTTTTTAATTGCTCGTCTTTTTATTATCTCCCTGTATACCGTGTCCATATCGACGCATAAAAGCCAAAACGCTGTAAATGATACACATACAGAAATTATTGCATACTCGGATCAGAAAAAATACTGCGTCCAATGGTATCAGTCTCACAGCTCTAAGGCTAATATAAAATTTGTGCCGCGTTGAAACTGATCGGTTTTGAGTGATCGGATATAATTTTTTCAGAAATTTAAAAAGTTTGTTCTTGGCTTTCGTGGTAAGTTTTCATTTTGCGATTTCCAATACGTCATTGCTGTTTTGCGTCGATACGAAAGCTAACTACGCCTAATCTCACACTTCTCCGCTTTATTAATAAATGGTGTACAAAGATTTTCATTCACATAGCATCTATATAATATTATATAGATGCTATGAGTAATATATGTATATGGATGTATGTGTATGTATGTGTGTGTGTGTGCGTCAGTATGAATGTCGTCACTGTGGTCCGCGACCTGACCACGTTGGTTCTTGCTGAAAACCAGCGCCAGGTGCTCCAATAGACTCCGGCCGGCCATTCATGCTACATACAAATATTATGCTATTTTTGGCAAAGTATTCGTCTACAGCGTGGCTCTATCATTATCAAAATGACTAATCAAAATTCTTAATGAACTTGCTAAAATCTATTTGTTTCTAGAACTTTTAACTGTGCAAAATTTCACTACTCCTTGATTACAATGTGCTTTAAAATTGTTATACCTTTTTTATCACATATTATTGTATACATAGGCCCTAAGGCCTTGGACCTTCTTTTAAAGGTGGAAAGAGCCTCGATGTATTAAATGCAGGTTGTATAAGAAATGAGATATACGAGTATAGAGAGAGACACAAGACACAAGACACAACAAACAAAGAAACATTCATTTTTATTTATATGAGATTTTATAAATATCGCCCAAAGTACTTGTGAAAAATTCGATTTGATGTTAAAGGTAGGTATGCCAAACGCGTTATTTTTTTTTAATTTGTCTTCGACTTTTGTCCCCGGACTGAGTGTTGTCATTAATTTCACGAATGCGCCCGCGAATACAAAATGTCCCCCGGCGTCCGTAGCTTTCTTGTGCCGAATTTTAATGTGCCTCCATGTATAATTCGTTCATTTCTATCTTTATTCAATTTGTGATAAATTTTTGTAACCGTTAGTTGAATTTTTTTCCTTTCCTAAAAATTGTTTCTTTATATATGTTTCAAGGAAGGTGCAGCATCAATTTTTTTGCCTTAATTTCTGAACGCCTTAACCAGAGGTTGCCAAACTTTTTTGATCCTCGACCCGTATATAATTTTTCGATAATTCCATCGACCACCCAAAAAAAGTAATGTTCATTTAATAAA
Source organism: Baronia brevicornis (assembly GCA_031353405.1). Classification (NCBI taxonomy): domain Eukaryota; kingdom Metazoa; phylum Arthropoda; class Insecta; order Lepidoptera; family Papilionidae; genus Baronia; species Baronia brevicornis. The sequence continues at coordinate 187,274 of JASFAT010000793.1, read as the reverse complement.
AATAACTATCTTAGATATTGTGTGTTTGTACATTTATTTTATGATTTCAAATATTTACTTTACAGTTTTAAGACGTTTTACATTCTAACACAACAGTTTTATGAAAAATATTTTATTCTTGAAAATTAAATACTGTAATAATTAATTAATAAACAATGAGTTTCATGCTTCGTAATCAATAAGATGGGTGCCTGGTGTCTCTTGTTTCACTTATCTTGGAAGTTTCAAATAAGAACTTGTGTTTATTAATAGGGGTCGATTTTTAGACCTCTTCGACCTTGACCTCGACGTCGAATTCGTTTATGTCGATCCCTGTAAAACCGATTTTGACCGCAAGGGGTCGATATAGACCACTTTGGGAATCCCGGTCTAAACAATGTTGTACAAAAGCATTTGTATCATCATCGTTAGCTTTGTTTTGCAGTTTCATCATCATATACAGCATTGAACAGTCTTTCCTCAAAATTGAAGAGCGTTGCTTTAATCATCAAGCTCGGTTAGCAGATTCGTTTTCCCTGCGGCTTCCAGCTTGTCCGGGGATATGGGTGGTGTGGGGTCGGAGACTGTGCCCCATCCACTTCCATTTACGACTGCGAATGATTAAATCTTAAAGTGATTTCCATAAATATTGATTTAATCTCGTATACCTGGCATTCTGACAGCAATCTCTCACGCAAAATTAATTCGCGCCGGGTATCTGATATTAGATTCCTATTTTATGACTAATGTGGTGTGCAAATGGCATTTTACCAACATATATCGTATATCGAGGTTGTTTTTAATCTAAATATATTTATAGCATATAATTATATAATATAATATTATATATAATTTTAGCTTATTTATTAAAGGGAATTGATCTCGTCTGTTATTTATATTTTGATAATAAATATGAACATTCTTGTCTTTTAAGTTTTATTAATATTTCTTAGTGAGGCTAGCATGTTATTATCTAACTTAATTGTTTTAGTTTTCTTTTGGGCTACGACTCGCTTTGGGTCTTGGACTTCTATACGGTTCTCCCTGATTTCGCTGTGTCTCTGGTTTCCCATCTTTTCTCATTCTGTAGTGTATTGTCTCTTTCATCATCATCGTATCAATCATTCCATTTTGTAGTTGTAGAGCCACGCTGCAAACGAGTACTTTGTTAATAATGGCATATTATTTCTCTGTAGCTAGGAATGAGCCGACTCGCCCGGGGAAGTATCACAATCCCGCAGAAAACCGGCGTCTGGGTGGTATTTTAGCTACCGCGCTTCGTCCGGTGAGCGATTGAGTTCCGGAGGATCAGACCCGCTACTCCCTCCCCCCACAATGACACTATCCTTAAAGGCCGGCAACGCTTCTGCACATGGCACTGGGGATATTTATGGGCGACGTTGGTTGCTTTCCATCAGGTGACACGCCTGCTCGTTTGCCTTCCTATCCCATAAAAAATAAGCTTTGAATTCATCAAACACTTCGACTTTTCGTTACTAGACTAACTTGCATATGCTCATTTGTACGTCGCAGTACGTACGTACAAAGACGGGAGTACTTGTTACAACTCGTTAAGTTTAGTAAGGTCTTTAAGATCCAAGAATGTTCCATTGTAGTGCGAAGCGAAGGTCGCTTATAATTGACATAACAAAGGAGAAATGAGATTCGTTGGTTCATATGCTAATTTGAAAGAGAATACGAAATATATGTTGGAAATAAATTTAAAAAAATATAATGTAGTTTGAATGCCTAAATTCGAGCTCAACTCGAGATAAAGATGAGATAAAAATATGATGTCCTCGGAAAATGACACCACATTACTGCGAAGGTCTGAATGAAGATGGAGAGACAATAAAGCGTGTCCGGTCCCCTCGTGAGGTTATTTATTGACACTTGCCACCACCTTCTTTGGGGATTTAGGGCTGTGTCCACGTTGTATGTAAGAGGCATAACTTTCTTCATAGAGATTTAAAAAAAAAATGTTCTTTTTTTTGTAAACATTTTAGTACAAAGCTAGACTTAACGCCGGGAAGCATTCTCTACCATTCAACCTTGGGGTTGATGTAAAACATTTTTCAAAAGTACTTACAATATATTATACACTAGCTTTTGACCGCGGCTTCGCTCATATCTGCATAATTGTCCTGCCACATTAAGTTTCGTGACAGATCGTTTAAAATAAATATATATATTTTTTTACCTAATAGTAAAATTATATTACGACCAAAATTACATAAAATCATTACAAATTGTAGCCTATTTGTTATTCCGATGTATAACCTACATTACTGTAAAGTTTCATCCAAATTCGTCCAGTAGTTTTTTCGTGAAAGAGTAACAAACATACATCCATACTCACAAACTTTCGCATTAATAATATTAGTAGGATTAGTAGGATATATAGGAAAATATATGGTTCATTAAATACATATATACATCGACCGCCATTCACCCAGATAGGGATAAAACTTTTCTTTGTGGTGTTTATAATTTTAAAGGGGATTATGTATTTATTTGTTTTTTTTTGTGGCTAAAATTTCTAAATTGTTTCGCGGTGTGTTCTGTAAATAATTTTCATAATTAATATTGAACTTTATAACCTAGTTTGGCAGTTGCTTCATTGTATGTGCCTTGCCGGTGGATTAACGGGATGATGTAAATCCTTTCACTGCATGGCAACGCGTCCAGGATCAAAAGCTTATGTTTCCCGGGTCACAAAGCGGATTGTGATGTCACGAGAGTTACGGATATGCTTTGATCACGTGGCTACTGACGTTATTTTTTCATCAAAATTTCTATTAGAATTAAATTTTGATTAATTCCATATTTTTTGTAATTGCAACGTATAGTTTCATCCCCTTCCCTCACAATATACCTTTCTCTCTCTCTCTCTCTCACACACACACACAAATACACACAAAAACACACACACACACACACACAAAAACAAACATACAGACACTCTCAAGAGAGAGTGCTCTTTCTTACATTGTGTAATGGCAAGACACTTAACGGTTGCCTTCCGTAGTCTATTATACCTGATAATGCCTCGTGTTTAGGCAAAACACGCGTCGTTTTCAAGGTGTAAATCCACTTCATCCAGCAGGAATACACACATTATTAATTTTCTATTGTTGTTTGCTTGTCGCGGATCTTGGCTAAGTAAAAGTTTTAACTGTCCACATAGTAATGGATTTCCGCAAAGTAACTCCTGACTCGATTAATTATCATAATGCCGTTATCCAAATACATTTTTTGAAATATTTTTAACCTTTTAGGCCCGACTTCACTATAGTGGCTTTCGCGGATGTCATCTTCCTGAAATCATCACTATAGTGGTACACACTTTAGTACTACAATCCCTCACAGTTTAAATTAAATAATCATTTTCACATATTCTTTCATACTTGTTTTACCTTCACATTTGCCGTACAGAGATACAGCCCCCTGCAAAATTCAGTCTCCTCTCATCTAATTCACTCTCTCTGGGTCTTAAGTCCCCCTGGTGGGGTATTGTGAAGTACAGCGTGCCCACCGTTCTTCTTACGGCGACATCCGGGATCTTATCTTTTATCTTTAAATAAAATTCTTCCAATTGATATTAATTTATTTTTCTTGTTTCAATATTATATGTACATTAAAATTATATTTACACACTTTATCATAACTTTATAAAAATTATTTAATTGTGCTAAAAAAGGCGATATGTTACATTCGAGACGTCATATGGACAGTCAAAAGATTTACTTAGCTACAACCGAAAAGTCTTCCGTAGAGTCTACTATACCTGAAGATGCCTCGTGTTGGGGCGAAACACGTGTCGTTTACAAGATGGAAAGGTGATAATGTGTGTTTGGTGTTGTGTATAGTGGTTGGTGGGTGGAGAATTGATGGCCGATTTTCGGTAAGTTTTTTGGTTTAAGTTCCAAATAAATCCACTTAACCCAACGGAAAAACACACATTATTAATTTTCTGTTATTGTTTTGCTTGTCGCGGATCTTAGCTAAGTAAAACTTTTGACTGTCCATATAGTGATGGATTTCCGCAAAGTAACGCCTGACTCGATTAATAATCTTCGAGACGTCAGTCGATCGAATGCATTTTGTTTTATATCACAATTTATTTCTTTTTCAATTTAAAATTAGGAATGCAAAAAAAGTAATAAAATACAAAAGGTTTTAATGCATACACAAGTGATACATTTATTAACGTATCACTACAGTAGACACGACGCTTTTCCGTCTCGTTCTAGCGAAATGATCTCGGAAGAGTTGTTGGCTAAAAATGGATAGGATTAACAAGACATGGAAATATAACTGCCTCCCGCATTTGTCGAAGGACAAGCTGTCGAATGTAATAATGACAGTAATAAAGGCTTTATTAATTTAGGCTTTATTATTCGACCTATGATCTGATTCTGCCACATTTTACGTGATAGTGTTGAAGATTGTGTGCATTACAAAATTAATAATAGTTAAAAGACTTATTAATAGTTCAAATAATAGTTAAAAAAAAAAGCGAGACAACCCTGATTATCGCCACGTTATATATTTTCGGCTCACAATGCCGGCAGGTTGTTGGGGTGTTCTCAATCGAGACTCACCCCTATTGATCTCTAGCCGCGAATTGTTGATTGAATGGTTGGTGGAAATTTTTTTATGGGATGGGGAAGCAAATGAGAGCTCCCCCTCCCATAATGACCTTTCCTGGTGGGTTGGGCCTATGGAACTCAACCGCTTACTGGAGGAAGCGCGGTAGCTAAGTACTTCCCCGGGCAAGCCGGCCCATTCATGCTACAGACAAATAATATGCCATTCTTGACGAAGTATTTGTCTGCAGCGTGGTTCTACCATTCTGAGATCAATTCTGGCAATACTTTTCTTCACCTGATGGAAAGCAATCAACGCCACTGATAGACATCCGCAGAAATGCGAATTTCCTTACATTTAAAATTAAGTATTTAGTTTGTAGGTTGTAAGGAAATTAATTTTCACATACCACCTTAAAATGAAAAATAAAGCAAAACTTCCGGGAAGTTTTGTTTCGTAGGGTTAAAATTCAAACGCTGGCAACACTGACAAATCAACAGCGTCGCGTAGCGCGGCTATCAAATTAAAATTAAATACCGCGCTGCTATTGGTCGGGCGTTCGGGTTGGCGGGGGGGAGTGGGGGGTGGCGAACGGGGTGAGGCGGGAGGGGTTTTTGGAGAGGCGCGATCAATACCCGACTGGTTACGTAAGCAGACGGCGCCTCGAAGGCTGTTCTGTATTGTCACTGACTTACTGCCGGTGTTGGGTGAGCCAAGACCTTGGCAAATACGACGTGGATTTTTCGCTTTAATGTATTTTTTGGAATTTTATTTATATATACACTTATGAGGATTGGATAAAGCGTAGTCGGTCTCTCGGTAATTCTAAGTGTCCACACAGTAATGGATTTCCGCAAAGCAACGCCTGACTCCATTCATTAATCATGAATTTTACACACGTATAGATAGTTCTAAATAATTAATTTTACACAAATTACAATATATTATTATTATTTAATATAAACCAACACTATTGTCTTTGATTTTTTTATGAATTTAATTTTTTATATAATATATGTATTTCATTTTTTATATAATTCGTTTTTAATTTTCTTTTGTACAAGCTGCACTAAATCCAAACCAATTTTTTCAGTTTCGCCCGCGGGTTGTCTGGTAGAGAACGCCCAAGGGCATTAAGTCCGCCTGTTGTATTTTGTGCAAAAAAGTTTAAATAAATACATCATACAGTTTAAATTCACGTAATTTGCCAACAGATGGCGCCACATTCCATATAACATTAAGTTTTGTCTGTTAATGTTGATAGTTAATATTAATGATATTAAATCCACCACTCTGTGGAATCAGCTACCTTCGACGGTCTTTCCGAACCGATACGACAATGGCATCTTCAAAAAACAAGCCTACACATACCTACCTAAAAGGCCGGCAACGCTTCCGTGACTCCTGCGGTGTCGCGGTTTTCTATTATGGGCGGCGTTGATTGCTTTCCATCGGGCGGCACGCTTGCTCGTTTGCCCTGCTACTCCATAAAAAAAAACAAAGAACTTTACAGCTCAATATTTCATATAGGAGACTGAACTTAATATAAGTTCACATACTCGCCTTTGTAAGTGGAATTCCATTAAGTACAGTACAAGTACAGTACACTAAAAAAGGCTCATCTCCAAGGGTACCTGACGCGAAACTTCCACTGTGCCAGTAATTTGATTTACAAATTTTGTGCTTCTCGTACGTCCTTCCACGTCATTGTATAAAAGCCATTGTTTTCTTTTGTTCTTTATGTGAATGGGTCTCCCGAATTTGATATATATATATACATACATTTCACTATGTCGCAAAGGCCGGCAACTGCCTGCCTTTGAGATGGCTGGCAATCATAGGCATTGCAAATGCAGTTGCAATGATGTTGCAGATGCCTGTGGACGGCGTTGACTGCTTTCCATCATCCGACATGCTTGCTCGTTTGCCTTTCTATCCCATGAAAAAGTAATATGTTAAATAATCTAAAACGAAGTGAAAATTGAAAAATTATATAAGGTAGGTTTGCTACCCACACATAAATTGAATTTTCAACGCGTTGATCAAATATTTGTTGGCTAAACTTTCTCGATTATTCATTCGAATCATACAATATTCGAATGAATAATCGATTCGTTTTTGGTGAGTCGCATCGAAGTCGATAATTTTTATCTTTACCCTGCCCCACCAACTTTGCGATTTATCTATATCTAAAACATAAAAATTGTCTATGTCAAATAATTTAAAACTTAATTTATTTACATTACAGATATTCAGTGTAAATATTATTATGAAATATTACCCAAGAAAGATGAAAAACAGAATTATCATTTTATTTTATTTATTTACCTTCCTCGGCCGTCAATAATATCTGATGTAAATTTCTATTCAATTTTGTTTCGTCCTATTCCGAAGTTATTACCGAGGCTTACCGTGTTCGCTGCAGGGATCAGTTTTAGATCCCGAACGGGGCTTAGAGCTTTTCATGGCGTTCGCAAGAAATATATATTTATAATACCAAGTCATACCAATGACTAGAGAAGCAAAAATGTATCTTACGGTCCAGTACGGTGTGTTTCCCGAAACATCTTTCCACGCATATCCATTCCACATCTTCGGATTCAGCCATCTCAATCGGTGTTTCTGGACTGATACGTAGGCAGCTGCGCGCACATTAACTGTGTTTAAGGTATGTCTATAGCTATATTCATAGTTATAGGTATAGCTTAAGCATTAGGATGTTGTTGACGCGATCCCATTGATTTTTTCCCTATCCAGACTCGTGTTACTAACTAGGCTATAGGAGTTTTCACTCCAAAAAATCTACGTCCCGCACTAATTAAAAAAAGGCACTATTCTTCTCTGTGATAGTGGTAGAGCCACGCTCCAGACGAAAACTTTGTCAAGAATAATATTTGGCTGTAGAATGAATGGGCCGGCTCGCCCGGGGAAGTACCACGCCCCCGCAGAAAACCGGTGTCTGAATGTTAGCTTAGCTACCGCGCCTCGTACGGTAAGCGGTTGAGTTTCGGAGGTCCAACACTCTCTCTCTCCTCTCACTTTTATAATGACACTTTCCTTAAAGGTCGGCAACGCATCCGCACTGCCCATGGCGCTGCGGAAGTCTATGGGCGGCGTTGATTGCTTTCCATCAGGTGACGCACCTGCTCGTTTGCCTTCCTATACCATAAAAAAAAACTTGCTAGAACATCACACAACGTATGACCCAACGCGATGAAACTATATTAAAAGTTACATTAAAAACGGATAAGCCAAAGTGAAAGTTGTAATTTGTTCGCATAATCGGGAATGTAAACTTTGGCCATGAATTTCTTACGGCGCGCCGCGTAGGTATGGCCAAACAAAAGTTGTATGATTCGTATGAATAATAATGGAGAAAGTTCACCCAACAAATATTTGATTCGTAGAAATTTCAATTTATGTATAGTTTCCACACTCACTTTATATATTTTGTTTTCAATTTTCACAATACGACATTGGCACCTTCAAAAAACAAGCCTATACATAAAAGCCGGCAATGCTTTCGTGACTCCTGTAGTGTCGCGGGGGTCTCCTATCTCATAAAAAAAAACTTCATTCGTTTTAATAAACGTAATTTGTTATTAATGGAGATGGATCCATCACTGTGTGGACATTCAATAGTTTTACTTAGTTAATATCCGCGACAAGCAAAACCAAGAGACACTTTTCGGTTGTTTTCCGTAGAGTCTGAAGTATACCTGAAGATGCCTCGTGTTGGGGCCAAACAAGTGTCGTTTACAAGATGGAAAAGTGGTAATGTGTGTTTGGTGTTGTGTATAGTGGTTGGTGGGTGGAGAATTGATGGCCGATTTTCGGTAGGTTTTTGCTTTAAAGTCCAAATAAATCCACTTCATCCAGAAGGAAAACACACATTATTAATTTTCTGTTATTGTTTTGCTTGTCGCGGATCTTAGCTAAGTAAAACTTTTGACTTTCCACAAACGTAATTTGATACAAAATGACGGCGACGTGGTTCGCCACCCGTCACGTCCTGATTCCGACAAGGGCTAAAAGCGACTAACGGAGAGCCTTATCGCTACGATGAATGTGAGAGAAAGGATGGATGAGTGTGGAGGGAGCAAGGAAGGTGTGCCGGGATCTTAGCGGATGGAGATCTGTGGTTCCTGCTTACCCCCACGGGAAACAGGCGAGACGATATGTATGTATTTATGTATGCATGTACTTCATTCGTTCTATAAGCATGCCTTTACTGATTATACAAACATGTCATATACAATATATAAACATCTTATATATATTATTTGATTTATCTGCTTTCACTTTATGTTAATGTTGTGTCTATAATTAGGATTACATTTAAGTATGTTTTCAGAACTATATAGAATAATGTATCATGAATGTAACTCCTGTTGATAGTCCATAAATACATATAAAAAATATGACAAAACCGGCACCTTACAGTCATTGGCTTTTCAATAGATAATATTATAATTTTTAGTATTTCATTAGCTTAGATGATTAGAAATTCCTTTTTTTAATTTTTTTTTATCACTAAAATCCTAGTATCTGTATGGACAGTCAATGGATTTATTTGTAACTTAAACCAAAAGCTTACCGAAAACCGGCCATCAACTCCCCACCCACCAACCACTATACACAGTGGGTGGGGAGTTGATGGCCGGTTTTCGGTAAGTTTTTGGTTTAAGTTCCAAATAAATCCACTAAACCCAACGGAAAAACACACATTATTGATTTTCTGTTATTGTTTTACTTGTCGCGGATCTTAGCTAAGTAAAACTTTTGACTGTCCATATAGTGATGGATTTCCGCAAAGTAACGCCTGACTCCATTAATAATCCTAGTATCTGTGTTATAATCAATGTATACAAAAATCTGTGTGAAAATGGACATTTGTATGGGTATAGTGCAATCAACGGAGGATATCTTTTATTTCTGTTAATATTCTGAAGTAATTAAAACTTGCAGAGTGCTGCAGTGTGCAGCTGGAAACTGCACTGCAAACATTACTGCGCAGCTGACGAGCAGTGTATTCGCTCAGATATAATTGAAGTGTCGTTAGAGTAACAGAGAGGGAACACTAATCAATTTAAAAGCCATCGCGTAGTATTTCTAGAAGTAATGGAAAATAATATGCGATTGCCAATTCGTCTGCCAACTTTAGAGTTTTCGGTGACGCACCTAATTTATGGGTTGAGTGGAATGGCTGTGTTGTGGATCTTTACAACTTCGTCAGAGCCGTAACAAAAAAAAAAAAATTAAAAAAAGTTAATCTGCGATAAAGCGTATGCATTACGGCAACACTCCTCATTTCTGAAGGAAACAAATGTCCGTCAGTGGACTTTGACCCCAGTCTACAATTGGGGAGCTTCGCGCGCGTTTTTCAATCGCGGATTGACTTTTTTTTAAACTTTTTTTTGTTTTGTTACGGCTCTGAGTACAAGTCAGCTCGTCACGTTACGCCTTGATAAAATGGTGGCAATTCTATCAAAACTTTAGCACAAAAACAAAGTCAACGTAAAAAGTCACGTAACACGTATTTATTTCATATCCATTACTCTACTTATACGCCTTCATCGAACTACTTTACAATACCCCCCCCCCAATTAAAAATAATGCCACTCATGGATTTAATCAAAGTAATAAAGAAGCATGATTTATACACTGAATCCGCAAAAAAAACATTACAGAAATGACCGGTGATATAAAAAGAAAGAACAATGTACAATAGAACTGACAGTTGAACGAATGAGTGAATGAATGAACCTATTACGACACGGCTGAGTGAATGTGACACCCGTCCCAACACGCGGTCAATCCGAGCAAAACAACAAAGGAGAAAACCCTGTAAAACGTACGCCCAGTAAATACTCTCCACAAATAGGGTGGCTATATATAAAATTATTAAACCAGGACAAAGCTCGACAATTCTGGATTTCTGAGCTTATAACCTGGTCAGTTATAATTTAAAGACCTAAATGACTCAACATGAAAGTTACCACTAAGTGAATCCATGGACGTAGGTTCAGTACTCGCATTGGAATAATTGCCTAGAAAACCGTAGGAAACATGCCTGACAGTACCTAAGATATAAAGGCTTTAAAAAAGTTATATTTTGTCATGTCTATCTAGTTTTAGACTATTACATATATATATATATATATATATATATATATATATATATATATATATATATATATATATATATATATATATATATATATTCACGCCTATCCCCCGCAGGGGTTAGCAGAGACCACAGAGCTACATCCGCTGCCATTCATCGCAGCGAAACGACTCGTCATTGGTCGCTTTTCGCCCTCGTGAGAATCAGGACGTGACGGGTGGCGAACCACGTCGCCGTCATTTTTTCGACAAATTAGGTATATTAAATTCGTCTTAGTGAATCCCACGAGCCGCAAGGGAGGATGGAGGTCAGCCCCAGCAGAGCCCTGCATGCTGTGGTAAGGCACCATAGTCCCCGGGGGAGCCCGACCCCGGGACGATCGGTACGCTTTCGACTAGGCTCGCCCTTAGCCACGCATCCATTGGCATCCATTGGCGGAGAGGAAGGGAAAGGATAGAGAAGAAAGGAAGGGGCAGGAAAGGAAATGCGGATTGGGGGGGTTACCAGACGCGGAATAAACATTTATAAATCCATATAAATATTTATTCCGATGCGGGAATCGAACCCGCGACCATTGACTCCGCGGGCAGAGGGCCCTGCCACTGAGCCAATCGGTCGGTCTATTACATTTTAAGTTTTGCGATTTAGTCGTAGTTTTTTGCCATAAATGTGGAAATGTGGAACAATTTACCATCTGCGGTGTTTCCACGTGATTATGACATGGGGGTATTCAAGACAAGAGTGTATGTATTCGTTATAAGCCCACAACACATCTGTGACGCCTCTCGCGGTGCGGATGTTTATGGGCGGGCGTGATCGCTTACCACCAGGTAACCTGCATGCTCGTTTGCCTGCACTGCCATAAAAAAAATTAAATTGTAAAAGTATTTTCTAAGAGAATTTTCTTTTTTATGGGATAGCAATAAACGCCGCCCGTAGACATCCGCAGTATTCCATGCAGAAGCGTTGCTGATCGTTATGAAATGTGTAGGTTTGATTTTTAAATGTTCCACTACGAATCAATTCGGAAACACCGCTGGTAGCTGGGTCCACAGGGTAGTGGTGGAATTGAAACAAAACTATACCAATGTAATTTTTTCACAATTGATTTGAGTCGATTTAGGGTACAATAACCCAATCATTCTTCTTACATTATTTCATCGTTTCTTTGGTTATTAATTAAGTGCTCCTTCACCGATTCTTACATTCCTTACAAACTAAGACAAATCCGGCAAAAACCCGAACGTATGGTGACTTTACACGCACTCTTTGTAAGTTCCCGCGTTGTAAACGAATACCACTTAATATTTACATAATCCTATATTCATGCAAATAAATGTACATCGCAGGCCATTACCATCCAAGGGGAAATTATAATGTTCAGTATTCACTGAACATATCAGCGAATACTGAACATTATTATTTCTCTTTGGATGGTAATGGCATAACAATATTACTGAGATAGGTAAAGTGATGTTCTATTAAAATGTAGTACAATGTGAAAGGAGTAAGTTGATGACAATCCAAGGAAACCACGTTGATGATGATACTAGATTTTAGCCTCTTAGCCACGGTTGAATGTCGCACGGGGCTGTTTCTCTGTGCGACAGATGTGAAGGCAATACAAGTTTGAAACAATATGTGAAAATTATTATTTAATTAAACGTTGAGTTAGTGTACTACTAGAGTTTCAGGAAGATGACATCCGCTTAAGCCACTATAGCGGCGCGTTGTTCAGAAAGACGATATCCGCGAAAGACACTATAGTGGCGCGTTGTTCAGAAAGACGGTATCCGCGAAAGCCACTATTGTGGCGCCTTGTTCAGAAAGACGATATCTGCGAAAGCCACTATAGTGGAGCGTTGTTCAGAAAAACGATATCCGCAAAAGTGACTATAGTGGCGCTTTGTTTAGAAATACGATATCCGCGAAAGCCATTATAGTGGCGTGTTGTTCAGAAAGACAATATTCGCGAAAGCCACTATAGTGGAGCGTTGTTCAGAAAAACGATATCCGCAAAAGTACTATAGTGGCGCTTTGTTCAGAAATACGATATCTGCGAAAGCCACTATAGTGGCGCATTGTGCCTAAGAGGTTAAACCGAGAACGTATTTCACTTTACCCGAATCCCATACTTACAATTAACCGTTTATTTGATTGACTAATTCTCCTTCCATATTGGGAGTTCCGTCGATATCCCCCGTTTACCAACCTAATTCCACTTTTACAGCCGTCGTATAATACCGAAGGATGTCGCACTCCATTTCTTTCCATTCATTTGATTCGATGTCGTAAACAGGCCTGTACTGATTCAATTTCCCGTGGAAATTTCTGACGAGCAAGCGGTGAGGCGGTTGAATATGAAATGGGAACGTGGAAAATATTATATTTACGACACGATGGAAGATATTATCACAATTTGTCTCATATAACTTATTTATAGATATACTAGCCTTTGCCAGCGGCTTCGCTCTCTGACACATTAAGTTTCGTGACAGATCATTTTAAATAAATTTAATATATATATATATGGTTCACAATTTTGGTCATAGTGGCTTCCACATAAAAGTTAGATATATGATGTCGCGGACTTTAATTTAGAACTATTCAACACAAACAATCCTACGGTACATCATCTTTGTGTAACTCCAATGGTTTAGGCAGCGTACGCCAAGATAGCTCTCAGAGGCCAGATTTTTTCCGATTTAATAATTGACATGTATCAACCAAAAAACATTAAATCAACCAACAAATCATTACATATTTCTTCTCTCTCCTCCAAATCATATGTCCGTCTTTACCTTACCATATGATAAGGCAGTGTGTATAGATCACACACACTTAATACTTACACAGATACCAGCAGAACGTTCGGTTATGTATAATCAAGTAAAATTTAAGTTATTTTATATTTTTGTTTTCATGGAACCCGAGGCTGTTTTTTTATCTACCGCGTTTAGTGGAAAACTTTTACGTTTCTACGCAGTGTCCACGCCCTGGGAATCTAGCCATGGCCATGTAATTCCAGGCAAAGTTTTCACTTGGAGTGCTCTTCTGAAAACAGCTCTCTTGCGTGATATTAAAAGTTTTACATACCTGCCTACCTTTTTGAAGTTTATTTATGTTGATGAGAGATGTGCTTAAATGGTTTCTGAAACTGGTCATTTTACAGCCTATGATAGTCTCGCTCATCGGCAATCTTCGTATTGCTCCAAAGATATCTGGGCAACTCCTCGGCAGAGGCAGACTGACTCAAAGGCCCGGACGGCAAAGTTGAACCAGCCCCAACCCAGGACAAAGTTGGAATGGTTATACAATTTGATTTAATCTTCTCATACCGGATAAGAAGATTAAATCAAATTGTATAACCATTTCAATTGTGTTGATCTTTTTAATTATTTATTAATAAATTACTAGTATAAAGTACTAGTAGCGCTGACTTTCAGCCACTCCCTTCCCGCAAGATATTATGCGGGAGTTATAAGTGAGCGGTAGGTCATTCCGTCAACAATTATAGAAGCCTAATTTGCGACAAATCATTCCTTCAACAATTATAGAAGCTTAATTTGCGACAAATCATTCCCTCAACAATTATAGAAGCTTAATTTGCGACAAATCATTCCGTTAACAATTATAGAAGCTTAATTTGCGACAAATCATTCCGTCAACAATTATACAAGCTTAATTTGCGACACATCATTCCGTCAACAATTATGGAAGCTTAATTTGCGACAAATCATTCCGTCAACAATTATACAAGCTTAATTTGCTACAAATCATTCCATCAACAATTATAGAAGCTTAATTTGCGACAAATCATTCCGTCAAAAATTATAGAAGCTTAATTTGCGACAAATCATTCCGTCAACAATTATAAAAGCTACCGCTTTTATTAAAAAGCGGAAGCTTTAACTTTTACTTTCAACAACTTGAAAGTCACACAACTTTTTACAGTACATTCCATTTGCTAACAGTCATTGTGTTAATAATCAAGCTTCTACTACCGCTTTGTGACATTTTACTTTTAGTGAGAAAAGTATTCTCAAGTTAAAGGCACCCTTATTCTCGGTCCCTTCGTTAATAGAATCCCTCGTGCCCGCCGCCTACGTCAGCCTTCACGCCCCTTTAACTTTCATCGTCTGCTTTAAAGTTTTGCATACGCACCGGAACCCTAATGATTCGTTCTTTATTAAAAACTAGCTTTTGCCCGCGGCTTCGCTCTCGTGCAATTTGGTCTGCCACATTAAGTTTCGTGACAGATCATTTTAAATAAATACATATATTTTTTTTTACTTAATATTTAAATTATATTACAACCAAAATTACATAAAATCATTAAAAATTGTAGCATATATGTTATTCTTATATATAACTTATATTACTGTAAAGTTTCATCCAAATCAGTCCAGTAGTTTTTTCGTGAAATAGTAACAAACATACATACCATACTCACAAACTTTCGCATTTATAATATTAGTAGGATAAGCAGGAATACTTTAAATTATTCGTGGTTTTTTCATAATGTGCAATTTTCTGGCATTAAGTCTGCATTTGTCTAACAAAGAAGCAATACCTATGGTACTGTGGATGTCTATCGGCGGCGTTGATTGCTTTCCATCAGATGACACGCCTCCTCGTTTGCCTTTCTATCCAATAAAAAAAAAGCAATTCGCAGTAAAATGGTTCATTGTTTTCATATATAATTTATGTAAAGATAAGGCACTCTTAATCAGTTACGTTGTAGACAGTTTTATGGAAGTAAATTTGGGGCGGACTCTTATTAAAATAAATGCCATCCACTTTACTGAGTCGCTGCGAGTTGAAGTTGTTCGCTTATTATACTCTTGGCGCTATTAAGTTATTACCGTTGAAGGCGTTAGAAGTAACTTATCGTATTGTATTAATATTGCATGGATTCTTAGTTTGCAGCGTGGCTCTACCACTATTGAATATGCCATTAGAGTGGTAGAGCCACGCTGCAGACGAATACTTTGTCAAGAATGGCATAATATTTGTCCGTAGCGTGAGTGTGTCGACTCCCCGGGGAAGTACCATACTCCCGTAGTAAACCGGCGTCTGAGTGTTAGCTTAGCTACCGCGCTTCGTCCGGTGAGCGGACGAATTCCGGAGGCCTTTATGACATTTATTTAAAGGCCTTTCACGTTTTTGCCACTTTAGATTGCTAGTTCGAGACACTATGTCGGTAACTGAAATACAAATAATATGAAGAAATTACGTAAGTTTTATGTTACTTAGAGCCCTGAACCTCAAGGGGAAATAAAAATTTTTCCGCCTAACTTAAGGGCATAGTTGGCAAGTAATTTTTCAGTGTCATAGATTACATTGTCCGTTCTATTGTGAGGCGTTTTTTTTATGAAAACGGGGTTTCGCTAAAGAAAATTTATGGTCTTAATATACTCACTACCTTTGACTACCTATTATTTTACTTGAATTAAATTTGTACTTATTGTTTGAATTATATTACACACACACACACACGCACACATATACACAGACATACACACACACACACACACACACACACACACACACATACATACATTTGGAGCTAAAATTTTTTTAACAGCCCATTTATGTCCCTCTGCTGAGCACAGGCCTCTCCATTTCTGGAGGAACGGACGTTAAACCCACCATGCTTGTCCAATGCGGATTGGCGGGGTTACCAGACTCGTAACCCCTCGTAATAATTGTAATCCATATATATATATTTATTCCCATGCGGGGAACGAACCCGCGACCATTGACTCTGCTGGCGGAGGGCTCCGCCACTGAGCCAATTGGTGAATTGGTGAATTGACCACATTGAAAATTTAGTTTTATATATATAACTAAAGATTTGTGTTTGGAGCTAAATATAACACATTATTTTTATATCATGAATACAATAAAGACAATGGGAATGCTTGCAGAGTATCTTTCGCCGTTTCTTCTGCGGTCAAAGGAACCTCATTATATCATTCGATTGTTGACATACTTTTCGTTTTACGAATGAATTGTGAATTTCTTACGTAGTAAAGTTAATAAAAGTATTAATAAAGTACTTGGTTTGATGTATAACAGTGCTATTTATGGAACGTAGAAAAATAAGTGTTATTATTAATAAAATTATTTTTCTTAATCTATTTTTGCACTTGGAACTAGGTTAGCGGCGGGAACTGGGCGATTTGAATAAATTATTCGGCGACCACATAGTTTTAAGTCACGCGACTATAATACACGCGTATACAATGCCGGATGGTATTTCGCGTTACAATTTCTTCATTTTAAAGTTTATTACCATTATTGACTTTTTAAATATGTGAATCGTCCAATAATATGTAGATTTTATGAAATTTTTGTAATCGCAGCCTCAAACTTTCTTTACGCATTAGAATGCTTCACTGTTACATCTGGCCCGTTCTTCTATGCGCACGTGAGGCTTGGACGCTTAAAGATAACCTCAGAAAACGTATAAAAGCGTTCGAAATGTGGGCATATAGACGGATGCTAGCTGTTAGCTGCACTCAAAGGGTGGCCAATGACGCGGTTCTCCGACGAGTCAAGCAAAAACGTGAACTTTTGCAGACCGTCAAAGGTAGAAAAGTTGCTTACCTAGGTCATATCATGAGACATGACGAGTACAAGTTACCGCACTGCACTGATCATGATGGGAAAAATCGCGGGCATAAGACAAGTTGGTCGAAAAAGAAAGTCTTGGCTACGTAATACCAGGGATTGGACCGGGATAGCCAGTGCTCCAGAACTGCTGCACCTCATGAAGGAAAAGTTGTGCTGAATTAGCTGCCAACGTTCGCAAGTCGGAGAGGCACTTTTAGAAAAAGATAAAATTTTCACTAGCACAGCTGCCAGTGCACTTTTACATGTTTCAACTTGTATGTTTGAGACGAACATACACACATTTTTATTATTAGTGATAAAGCCACGCTGCAGACGAATACTCTGTCAAGAATGGCATATTATTGGTCTGTAGCATGAATGAGCCGGTTCACCCGGGGAAGTACCACACTCCCGCAGAAAACCGGCGTCTGATTGGTAGCTTAGCTACCGCGCTTCGTACGGTGAGCGCCTTGAGTTCCGGAGGCCCAACACCCTCCCCCTCCACCTCCTACTCCCATAATGGCACTTTCCTTAAAGATCGGCAACGCTTTCGCACTGGCTATGGCGCTGCGGATGTCTATGGGCGGCGTTGATTGCTTTCCACCAGGTGACACGCCTGCTCGTTTGCCTTCCTATCCCATAAAAAAACGCGTATTGTATAAACGTTAGAAATATATAAATCGTTAGATCTAAGCCGCATACTTCTATAAAAATGGGAGAATCGATCTAGTAGAATAGTGGGTATGATATGATGAATGTAGTGGTAGAACCACGCTGCAGACGAATGCTTTGTCAAGAATGGCATATTATTTGTCTGTAGCATGAATGGGCCGGCTCGCCCGGGGTAGTACCACACTCCCGCAGAAAACCGGCGCCTGAGTGGTAGCTTAGCTACGTATCCTTTTTGTATTTCAAATAAATATAATATTGTTTACACTTTTTCATAAAGTATGTTGTATCACCATACGAAATATATATCTTTTAACTTTCACATATTTTTTAACAGCCCATATATGTCCCACTACTGAGCACGGGTCTGTCCATTTCTGGAGGAACGGACGTTAACCCACTACGCTTGTCTAGTGTGGATTGGCGGGGTTACCAGACTCGGAATAAATATTTGTAATCATATATTTATTCTGATGCGGGGATCGAACCCGCGACCATTGACTCCACGGGCGGAGGGCCCCGCCACTGAGCCAATCGGTTATCTCACATGCTGGGCATCAAAGCTCTACAATTACCAATCGGTCTGCTCAGTGCGGCGATTACGAGAAAATAGATGTAATTCAGGGAAGGCTTAGACCATGAACTTATCATTTTTATAAGGTTTATATGTTAACTTATCATTTTTATAAGGGTATATAATTGATCAGCATGGCAGTGATGCGTGGCTGATTTGAATAGTTTGTACCGGTCCTTCGCAGTTCTCAGATTTGCTGTTTAAAGTGAAGTGAGCTTACTTAGTGAGATTTTGGTGAATTTGTTTTCGTTTTCTTTAATTTCAATTATTAATAATAATTTTATTCGCCACCCGTCACGTCCTGATTCCCACGAGGGCGAGAAACGACTGATGGAGAGCCGTTTCGCTGTGATGAATGTGAAAGGAAGAATGGATGAAAGTATGGATGAGTGTGGAGGAGGCGGGGAGGGTATGCCGGGATCGTAGCGGATGGAGCTCTGTGGTCTCTGCCAACCCCTGCGGGGGATAGGCGTGAATATATAAATAAATAAAAAAAATATTTCAACACCATTACCATTTATAGTAAAAAAATACCTGAAGGAATAGGGTAGCTCCATTCTATGAAGGGAACCACACAGAAACAAATAAAATTGAATATATGTATTTATTATTTTAATTCGTACAACGTTGACAACGTCAAACACACGCTACCACTCTTCACTACAAACACTGTATGGTTTCACTGGTGACTTTGGGTGGTGATGAAAAACTGGTGGGTTTGGCTGTCCACCTTTGTAATGCTTTTCCGCAAATTAACGCCTGACTCCATCAATTATTGCTAGTCTTCTTTTTTTTAATGTAACGTAAAATATTTTGGTAGCATAAGCTTTATTAACTTAGCTGGAATTCTACTATCTAATATTAAAAACATTGCTATTCTTCTTAATTTTTTAATGTAACGTAAAATATTTTGATAGCATAAGCTTTATTAACTTAGCTGGAATGGTTAACAAGAATTTTAGTATCTAATATTAAAAAAATTGCTAGTCTTCTTGATTTTTTAATGTAACGTAAAATATTTTGGTAGCATAAGCTTTATTAACATAGCTGGAATTCTACTATCTAATATTAAAAACATTGCTATTCTTCTTAATTTTTTAATGTAACGTACAATATTTTGGTAGCATAAACATTATTAATTTATCTGGAATGGATAACAAGAATTCTGGTATCTAATATTAAAAAAATTGCTAGTCTTCTTGATTTTTTAATGTAACGTAAAATATTTTGGTAGCATACGCATTATTATTTTATCTGGAATGGTTAACAAGAATTCTAGTATTTAATATTAAAAATATTGCTAGTCTTCTTCATTTTTTAATGTAACGTATAATATTTTGGTAGCATAAGAATTATTAATTTAGCTGGAATGGTTAACAAGAATTCTAATAACTAATATTAAAAACATTGCTCGTCTTCTTTGATTTTTTAATGTAACGCAAAATATTTTGGTAGCATAAGCATTATTAATTTAGCTGGAACTGTTAACAAGAATTCTACTATCTAATGTTAAAAACATTGCTATTCTTCTTAATTTTTTAATGTAACGTAAAATATTTTCGTAGCATAAACATTAATTATTTATCTGGTATCGATAACAAGAATTAAAGTATCTAATATTAAAAAAAATGCTAGTCTTCTTGATTTTTTTAATTTAATGTAAAATATTTTGGTAGTATAAGCATTCTTAACTTAGCTGGAATTGTTAACAAGAATTCTACTATCTAATGTTAAAAACATTGCTATTCTTCTTAATTTTTTAACGTAACGTAAAATATTTTGGTAGCATAAACATTAATTATTTATCTGGTATCGATAACAAGAATTAAAGTATCTAATATTAAAAAAATGCTATTATTCTTAATGTAACCTATAATATTTTGGTAGCATTAGTATTACTAATTTAGTTGGAATGGTTAACAAGAATCATATTATCTTATATTAAAAAGATTGCTAGTCTTTTTCATTTTGTAATGTAACGTACAATATTTTGGTAGCATAAGCTTTATAAACTTAGCTAGAATGGTTTACAAGAATTCCAGTATCTTAAATTAAAAAAAATGCTAGTCTTCTTTATTTTTTTAATGTAACGTAAAACGTTTTGATAGCATAAGCGTTATATAGTCTCGTTTTTTCTTTTAATTACATTATATTTGCGTCATAAAGCACTTTTGTTCCCGGCCAGTCTATCTATAGAAGTCAGTGATGGATGGGTCTGGTTGATGGATTATTGGACGCGTATCGTACCGTCATTAGCGATGTCTAATCTGTCACCCTCCGATTAAACTTCATTGTTAGTGTGTAGATTCATGTGTCACGTTGTCTATCTTCGTAACTTTATTATGTATAAGTACGGACAGTCAAACTTATTTTGCTGAGATTCGCAAACACATTCTTCTTCTTCCAAGAGTGCCTCTCCGACTTGCGAAGGTTGGCAGCCAATTCAGCACAACTTTCCTCCTCCTACGCGAGGTGTAGCAGTTCTGGAGCACTCGCTATCTCGTTCCACTCCCTGATATTACGTAGCCAAGACTTTCTATTTCGACCAACTTGTCCTTTGCCCGCGATTTTTCCCATCACGATCAGTTGCAGCAACTTGTACCTGTCATGTATCATAATATGACCCGTGTAAGCAACTTTCAACAAACAAACAAACAAACAACACAAATCAGAAAAATAATATTGCGTTTGATCTAATGCTATTTAAGAAACGAGCGTATATAGCCAGTGACACGATGACGTCTAAATGTATCTTGTTCTGGATCGCAATCTGCGACAGTTCAGTTTTACGTTCCTGCCAAGTGGAAGATCGGGCAAAATATATATATCCGGGTAAAATAACGCTCCAATTTTTCCAAGGAATATTCTACGTCTTGGAATTGGGTAAAGCAATAAAGTACGCCCGGAGCCGTTCCCAGGTTTATTTATTGGTATTGTGTCTGTTTGTAGATTTCATAAATGTCTAGAACTAGAGCCACGTTGACGAGATTATAAGTGTGAACAGTGAAACTTACTTTGCTAAGATCCGCGAACCTCTCCTTCCGAGATCCGGAATCCTCCAACGCATGGTCAACGACAAACATCGAAAAGACAATGACGTCTACGAAAGATAACCGTGACTTTACAGTTGTTAAGATGAAAATAGTATTATTTGTGTTTCTAAAAAGTTGTCGAAAAATAACTGATGCCGATCTAAAAATGATCCTTCTAAATTAAATACACAAACGGCGAAAGGAAACGAAACGCAATCAGTCTCGGGACCCCAATTCGCAAGATCAAAGTAATTTATCTCGTAGACATAGACCAGAGCTTCCCAAAGTGTGCGCCGCGGCGCCCTGGTGCTCCGTAGAGAGTGTACTGCGTAGCGGCCTAGGGGTGATAGCTATTTGGCCTTTGGCTTGCTATTTTTAATGCGGCGTGATTTTTTTTTTAATAGTAAAAATCATTTATGAAAAAAAGGGGTTCACTCAACAAGCCTCATTACCTGTTAACGCACTGTTAACATTTTTTTTATTTTATTTCCTATTCTTCTTAATTAGTAAATGTATTATGACATTCACACATACACATAATCACGCATGTCTCCCTGTAGGGTTAGGCAGAGACCACAGATCTCCATCTGCTGCGATCCCGACACACCTCCCTTGCTTCCTTAAGTCTCATCCATCTCTTCATCTATCCTTCCTCTCATATTCACCGTAACGAAACGGCTCTCCGTTCGTCGCTTCTCGCCCTCGTGAGAATCAGGACGTGACGGGAGGCGAACCACGTCGCCGACATTTTTTAACGCGACCCGCAAGGGAGGATGGAGGTCAGCCCCCACAGAGCCCCGCATGCTGCGGTAATGCACTATAGTACCCGGGGGAAATTTATTATTGTGTGTAAATATAAGTATAAAATGCAACTTCATATTGTGGATGTTTTTATTTTTGTGCCTATTTACCTAGTATTAATGTGGTGTGATGGGTGTGTGGAGAGAGTAGGAGAGTGAGGAGTGTGGAAGAAGCAAGGATATCTGTGGTATCTGCCTAACCCTACGGGAGACAGGCGTGACGATATGTATGTATGTATTGGTGTATCCCCTGTATTTCGACTAGTTAGGGCGCGGACATTTAATTCTGAACTTTTAAGTGCGCCGCCGATTGATAAAGTTTGGGAACCCCTGGCGTAGAGGAAGACAAAGCGACTGCTCAATAGAAATATCTCCACCTCATCTCCGCGGTTGCCTGTTATGTAAGAATAATCAGATGAGAACGCGGACTCGCTAAGTCTTCCCATTACACGTTCCGGCAGACTTATCTCTGGCAACCGACTGAGCGTTATTCGTAGATAAGCGATAAAATATATTAGGAAGCTAATTGCAAATGATATCTCGATCATTCATCATCTTTTCCTCGTGTCTCCTTTTTGTTTTAGTTTCCAAAGGAATACTTCTACAGTTCACATAACAGTGTTTTATTTCTCGTATGAAAACAATACACCTTGGTCAATCTATCAGTTAAAAATGTGGATTTCTCCAGAAATATTTTTTTTATGAGATAGGTGGGCAAACGAGTAAGCGTGTTGCCTGATGAAAAGCAATTAATGCTGCCCATAGACATCCGTGACACAATAGATATAACGGAAGCGTTGCTGGCTTTTAAGGTTATGTATATGTAGGCTTTTTTGAAGGTGACAATGCTGTATCGGATCGGAAATATTGCTGAAGGTTCCTGGTTCCACAGGGTGGTGGTGCGTTTTTTTTTATGTGATAGGAAGGCAAAAACGAGCCGGCGTGTCACCTGATGGAAAGCAACCAACGCCGCACATAGACTTTCGCAGTACCATAGGCAGTAGGAAAGCGTTGCTGACCTTTAAGGAAAGTGTTATTATGGGAGTGGGAATGGGAGGGGGAGGGGTAGATAGAGGGGGGAAGGCGTTGGTGTAGGTAAGCTACCACTCAGACGCCGGTTTTCGGCGGGAGTGTGGTACTTCCCCGGGCAAGCCGGTCCATTCATGCTACAGACAAAGATTATGCTATTATTGACAAAGTATTTGTCTGCAGCGTGGCTCTACCACTATTAAGAAAGCGTGGTAAGAAGTTAAATATAAGTGGGTGTAAAAAATTGAAATATCTTCAATGATATTTACTCGGTAATGATCTATTAATGTATCTTGATTTATCGTCAAAATTATAATAATAATTTATCGACGAACGTTGGGATATTAGCGGATAAGATTAGCGGATCTCTCTGAGGGCAATAAAGGTTAATGAGTTGTCCGGGAACAACGTTCCCGGGAGTTAAGATTAATGTCTATCCGCGTGATGCGACATCGGATACGGATACGGATAATTTAGGGATCTTAGTCCGTGCGCTGTGAAATTTTGTTACGATATATCGGATGAAAATGAAAAGTTTTATTTATTAGCTTTTACTGGCCAGGTCAGGGCGCCCAATGACGAGGTTCTCCGACAAGTCAAGCAAAAACTTGAACTTTTGCAGACCGTCAAAGGTAGAAAAGTGGCTTACGGGGGTCATATCATGAGACATGACAGGTACAAATTGCTGCAACCGATCATGATGGGAAAAATCGTGGGCAAACGACAAGTTGGTCGAAAAAGAAAGTCTTGGCTCTGTAACATCAGGGAGTGAACCCGGATAGCGAGTGCTCCAGAACTGCTGCACCTCGCGAAGTAGGAGGAAAGTCGTGCTGAATTACCTGCTAACCTTCGCAAGTCGCAGGCACTCTTAGAAGAAGTTTGGCCAGGCATTATTAGCTTCCTTGCACCTTAATTATATCAATACTTTTTACAATCGCCATACTACGACATACATGGCAGAAGAAGTGGTAACTTCAATGGTTAAGTTACCACCAAGCTCGGATATTGAATCCGCAGGCTGCAGCTTCAATTCTCGCATTAGTATAAATACGCATGTGTGTATGTAAAGACAACCTATGTCTTCCGTAGTGCACTATACCTGATGATGCCTCGTGTTGAGGCGAAACACGTGTCGTGTACATTGTGGAAGAGTGTTGGTCACCGTAGGAAGCGCGGTAGCTAAGCTACCACTCGGACGCCGGTTTTCTGCGGGAGTGTGGTACTTCCCCGGGCGAGCCGGCCCATTCATGCCACAGACAAATAATAAGCCATTCTTGACAAAGTGTTCGTTGCAGCGTGGCTCTACCACTACATAAATAACATTTAAACTCCTTTGTGTAGTCTATCTCCTATTCGATGATAGGTCGCGAAATGGCGTCTTTGTTAGATTCAAGGTTAAATATTTAATTGTTTTTTGTTTTTCTTAGTAAGTAAATCATTCTATTTTTTTGTTAAGGATCTTATATGTAGAAATTAAGTAAATAAGGCAATACGTTTTATCTGATCTTTAGTCCACGTCTTTCAATACATAAGATAATATGTATGCATGTGATTTTTAGTACATAATGTGTTCAATCAAAAGTTTTACTTAGCTAAGATCCGCGACAAGCAACACAATAACAGAAAATTAATAATGTGTGTTTTTCCGTTGGGTTTAGTGGATTTATTTGGAACTTAAACCAAAAACTTACCGAAAATCGGCCATCAACTCTCCACCCACCAACCACTACACACAACGCCAATATCACTTTTCCATCTTGTAAACGACACGTGTTCGCCCCAACACGAGGCATCTTCAGGTATAGTAGACTCTACGGAAGACAACCGAAAAGTTAATGTGTTATCTGTCTTTGTCCACAGAGCATCCTCGGCGAGTTCAACCGCGAACAGGACGCCTTCATCAAGGGCCAAGAAGGTCGCGGTGGCGCTGCCGCCGTTCCACCCTGGGTTGGTGCCCCTAATGAAGCTGCGCTCAAGGAAGAGTGCCTCTCACTTTCCACCGTAAGTTTATTAGTATTTTTTTTATTCCTTAACAGATCGGCAGTGGCACGAAATATAGACGAAACGACGTGGTATCAGATGCCCCTATGCTGGATTTTTATTTCTTGTATTTTATATGGACAGTCAAAAGTTTTACTTAGCTAAGATCCGCGACAAGCAAAACAATAACAGAAAATTAATAATGTGTGTTCTTCGGACGGAAGACTTTTCGGTTGTCTTCCGTAGAGTCTACTATACCTGAAGATGCCTCGTGTTGGGGCGAAACACGTGTCGTGTACAAGATGGAAAGGTGATAGTGTGTGTTTGGCGTTGTGTATAGTGGTTGGTGGGTGGAGAGTTGATGGCCGATTTTCGGTAAGTTTTTGGTTTAAGTTCCAAATAAATCCACTTAACCCAACGGAAGAACACACATTATTAATTTTCTGTTATTGTTTTGCTTGTCGCGGATCTTAGCTAAGTAAAACTTTTGACTGTCCATATAGTGATGGATTTCCGCAAAGTAACGCCTGACTCCATTAATATTTTTGTATTTTATTTGCTTATTTAAACAATACATGGTTTTATACAAGGTTGACTTGCCGTGCAGAATTAGGCGTTTGCCCGTATTACGGGAGTTAAACATTAATTTTCAATGTTGGCAATGTATTTTAAATAATTTTTAATATTTATAATTATGAGTGGCAAAAATTAAAAGAGGTGTAAAACCCTTTTTTGTGTGCGACTGTTTCTCTGTGCTTGTTTGTGTATGTAAGTGTGTATATGTGTGTGTTCGTACGTTCGTATGTACACTTCTTACGTGAGTATGATGATGAAGATACTCTCTGTTCCTTTGTGATGATCTGCGCAGGGCTGTTGGCAGAAACTGGATGCGTGAAGCCGGAGATCGGGCTAGGTGGCGCTTCTCCTATGTCCAGCAGTGGACTGCCGCGGGCTGTTGTAGTTGATGAATAAACATTGTATCTGTGGGTTATTGTGTCGTTAGAAAGAAAAACATCAAATGCTGAGCGGAGTGCTTTTGGTTTGATTCCAGGACCGGCGGAACTTCGTTCGCGCTCCGCCAGCTGGCGTGGAGTTTGACTTCGATTACGATAAGGTGTACCCAGTAGCCGTCTCCATTATGGCCGAGGACCCCAACCTCGAGAAGATGCGTTTCGACCTTGTGCCCAAAGTGTAAGTCACACACAATATTTTTGTATGGCCCAAATGTCGCAGTGGTGAACCATTGGCTTTCTAGACCAAGGTACTCCCTAGACTCTCTCATGAGGATAAATATTTGTATGATCGTTATAATAAAAGTCATCAAAAACAGAAAAATACAAAAACACGTTACCTGCGTCCAGGGGACGTATTGCGTAACAGTGTTAAAAGCTTGATTTTTAGCAGACTTTTTATTATGGGATAGGAGGGCAAACGAGCAGGCGTGTCACCTGATGGAAAGCAATCAACGCCGCCCATAGACTTCCGCAGCGCCGTAGGCAGTGCGGAAGCGTTGCCAACCTTTAAGAAAAGTGTCATTATAAGAGTAAGAATGGAATGGGGTGGGGAGGGGGGAGGTTGTTGGGCCTCCGGAACTCGGCCGCTCACTGTACAAAGCGCGGTAGGTAAGCTACTACTCAGACGCCTGTTTTCTGCGGGAGTGTGGTACTTCCCCGGGCGAGCCGATCCATTCATGCTACAGACAAATATTATGCCATTCTTGACAAAGTATTCGTCTGCAGCGTGACTCCACCACTGTTAAATATAATAACAAATACAACGAATAAAGAATTATATGATTTTGTGCAGTCGTTCTGAAGTTATACGCGTACATACATTTCGGCGATTCATTTTTATTTATATTAGAAGATTCATTTATTACACTTTACGTCATACAAGTATTTTCTAATTTCCAGTATCACAGAGGAGAACTTCTGGCGAAACTACTTCTACCGTCTGTCCTTGATCTGCCAAGCCAACGAAGCGGATGCCGCCGCCGCCAGCCGTCAGGCCAGCGCAGAGGATTCACAGGGTATGCTCATTGTTCTTCTTTTTTTTTGCACGCGAAAAATCCGCTATAATTACAATATCTTCTTGCTAGTTCTCTTGCTGCTCCTGTTCAGGTACTATAAACATGTTATGTTTATGAGGTCTTAAGATATCATTAACATCTTTGCTAGCAGTGTTCCCTCTAATTTTTTCCCGTCCTGTGTGTGCACTTCTTAATGTTGTACGGGTTTTTTTCAAAATAAAAAGAATTTTTGCGGCGATTTCTTAAAGAGCGTATATAATACAAAAAAAAATTCAGAGAAATTTTGTACCCGGTTATACCCATTGACTCGATATTACAGCATACAACTTGTACTACATACATTACAACGCAATACAATACAAAAACTATTCTAAAATAAAATCAAGTCAGTTCGTGAACGCTCAATTTCACTTCATAATTACTTGTTGATGAACAATTTTTAACGAAAGGAATACATTTTTTGTTAATGACGTTTATTTTATGTCTTCTCTCTCCTGTCATGGTGTTAGCCGCTCTGCCTAACTTTAATTTACACTGTTTCCGTCGTTTCTATATGATTTTACTCTAACCAGCATATCCATATGGTTTTCTCGTCAACGATAAATGCTGTACGTACACAAATAACATAGTTGGCGATTTATTAAAGTCTATTAATGGAGTCAGGCGTTACTTTGCGGAAATCCATCACTATATGGACAGTCAAAAGTTTTACTTAGCTAAGATCCGCGACAAGCAAAACAATAACAGAAAATTAATAATGTGTGTTTTTCCGTTGGGTTTAGTGGATTTATTTGGAACTTAAACCAAAAACTTACCGAAAATCGGCAATCGGCCTGACTTTTCGGTTGTCTTCCGTAGAGTCTACTATACCTGAAGATGCCTCGTGTTGGAGCGAAACACGTGTCGTGTACAAGATGGAAAAGTGATAGTGTGTGTTTGGTGTTGTGTATAGTGGTTGGTGGGTGGAGAGTTGATGGCCGATTTTCGGTAAGTTTTTGGTTTAAGTTCCAAATAAATCCACTAAACCCAACGGGAAAACACACATTATTAATTTTCTGTTATTGTTTTGCTTGTCGCGGATCTTAGCTAAGTAAAACTTTTGACTGTCCATATATTAAAGTCTAATTAAAATTATATAAAATTGCCTTACCACTCCTGACACCACAGACTGACTGACTTGTTGACATCAAAATTGGGGAGTAACTTTGTTCGGTGAAAGTGTTTGGATGGGGCTCGAGGCAGAGAAATTGTATCCAAACCTTAAAAATCTGATTCTGGTAAAAAGTTGCTCGACGGCCCGCCCGAATCTTAAAACCTACCGGGGTCGACTTGGAACAAAAAAGATGATAAGTACAAACAAATTTGGAAATTCACAATGGCGGAAAACAAGATGGCCGCCTTACAATTCTAATTTCGTCATTTATAGGCCGATTTCGCTGAAATTTGGCAGAAGCCCGAAACGCTAGCGTAGCTTGGAGCGATAGGCTAGCCTAAATATACACACTACATTTTTGTTTCATTTTATATTTTTGTAGCTACTTGTTACAGAATATATACTTCAAGAACAAATTCGCGGAAACACGCTTTGTTACTAGGCATTTGCGGAATGCGCTTTGTTACGCCGCATTCGTGGAATGCGCTTTGTTTCTCCGCATTCGTGGAACGCGCTTGGTTGCTACACACGTGCAGGCACGACCGCGTCCCCCGCACCCCGCGCTCATCTCTCACCATTCATCAGTTGTATAGGTCCACTTGTAAAGAAAAAGAATATTAAACCAGACTCCTGTTGCATCACTTCACAGTTAAGATACTACCTCTTACATTTTTATATGGATGTCATGAGCAGGTGTAATTTCTCGACCTCAAAATTATTTGTTTAAAATTAGAGGGAACACTGACTGCTAGCACTGTATGGTGCCGTTTTCCTCGAATTACGGTTTTTGTTTACATTCCTATTTCATAATCGTTTACTTTAACGATAGTGTAAATTCATTCTTTTTTTATGTTAGTTTTGTCTTTGACATTTTGCAAGTTTTTTAGTTTCTTAGTTTTTGAGAATTATTTTACGCCAAAAAGCTAAGGTATCTTAAGGCTAATATTTAATTTTTAATCCTTAGTTACTTTTTACCATTTTTTACTTTATTTTGCCATTTTTTTATAAGTTTTTATTTGGCCATTTTTATCCTATTTTGTTTTCCCTAAACCATTCAGATGAGGCATCCGCAAGCAAGGATTTTATATCCAAAGAAAAGTCTTCACAGGAGTCAATAGATGACGTCAAGCAAAGGATTAAATCCTTGAAAGTTGATAGAGAGAATGAAGATGGTAAGGAGACAGCCTCTTGACCAGTTTTTGATATTCAACTGCTTATCTGAGATATTTTGTCTTCTCCTGGATGTTTATAAGACTGAACAGAGATTTGCATCACTATCATGTTTATTGCTTTTGTTTTTTCGCCATTTCGCAATTGATTTCTTTCTTTATTTTTATAAAAACAATGAAGAAGATTTTGTTGATATAGTTATTACTACTTGTTAATGGTTTAAATGTGTTTTAAAATTATGCGCTTTCTCAAAAACATTAACCGTTCCAATTTTTTTCAATATATTGTCTAAAAGTTACCAACTTTGAGGAATAAAAGGGTCGATTTGAATATGGCATCAATTTAATTATGAAAGTTTTTAAAAATTTTTGGAAAACTATTTGAGAAAAAAAAAAGAGACCGAAGAATAGGGATGTTGACTGTATTCAAATAAAAATCTTATTTTGAGTAGTTTCCATCAGGGATCCAAAAAAAAAACTATTTTTTCAGGGAACTTAATTTTTATGTAATAGAATGTGATCACATCACTAAGTCCCGTGGTGGCAAACGTCAAAGTGCGTCACTTGTTCGCAAACCACGTGACCAGTAATGGCGGTTTGAAGCGAACTTTGATGTGGAATTTGATATACACAAAATATTCAAAGTATTCGTTGTATTTAAAAATAATTTTAATTATTTTTCAGTGTACTAGCTACTTATGCATTGTTTCACTCGCAAAAATAGTCAACACCCCCATTCAGTGCTAAGATAAGGTCTACCGGAAAGCTCTGTCCGTTTTTAGAATAAAACACAAAAGGAAAAAATTTAACATACATTCATATATATTGTCACGCCTGTTCCTCTAGGGGTAGGCAGAGACCACAGGTCTCCATCCACACATTCCATCTCCACACTCATCCATCTTTTCATCCACCCATCCTCTCACATTCATCGTAGCGAAACGGCTCTCCGTTAGTCGCTTCTCGCCCTCGTGGGTCTCGCCCTCGGTGGGACGTGACGGGTGGCGAACCACGTCGCCGTCATTTTAAACAAATTAAGTTTATTAAATTCGTCATAGTGTATCCCACGAGCCATCTCACGTGAATTTTTAATACTATACATAATCTTTTCTGAACTATATAATTCCAAATATACTTAAATATCGTCACGCCTGTTACCCGTTGCTCTCG
Source organism: Baronia brevicornis (assembly GCA_031353405.1). Taxonomy (NCBI): domain Eukaryota; kingdom Metazoa; phylum Arthropoda; class Insecta; order Lepidoptera; family Papilionidae; genus Baronia; species Baronia brevicornis. Next base: position 156,355 of record JASFAT010000793.1, on the reverse strand, counting down.
TTTTCAGCGCAATCAGTCCGCTTTCATGACTCTTCTGCCAGACTCAACTTTCACTACTGTACATCAGAGTCGGAACAAGCATTCCCCGATGAACCGCTAGTCGGGGCGTTTTAGACACATTCTGACTTTTCATACAGGAGTGCAGGGTTCCATTAACCTGATTACTAGCTTGCACTCGCCAATATATTTTCCATTATCATTTATTGGATTCCTTGCCAGCGTGATGACAATTAGTATATCTCGTTTTTTTTTTTTTAAAAAAAAACTCAACCGGTGTTCTTCTGATATCTTCTTCGTTCTTGAATTTTTCGCCCTGCAAGAAACGGAACGCAGATATGGAATCTCCCCCGCAAAATCCCCCGTCCTGTAAATATCGAATGTTTTTTTGATGCTTGTGTTTAATCCTTTTTGCCCTCTCTTGTGTAAATATATCAAAGAGAATAAAATTAAATCGTAAATATAACTGGTGCATGTTCTAACATAATGTAGACGCACATAGGTTACTAACGAATTTGGGGTTTATCGTAATTTAAATGCTTGTGTTTTTAAGGGTGAATAATAAAGTGCCTATTACATATTCCCTTCAAAATTCTATTGAGTCTATAATCTCTATCGTATCGATTAATCTCCTTCGTGCCCTTTCCATTCTATTACAATGTTACCCTGACCGCACCGTTCAATCTCATAAGTATCCTTTGCATTCTATTCCTTCCTTATCTCAACCGCGCTGATTAATCTCCTTCGTATCTTCTTCCTTCTACGTGACATTGGCGTAATTATCCGTGTTATTTTGGCACTATTGAATGCCATTAATTCAATTTTGAATTGTGCTAGTGCCACGCTGCAGACGAATACTTTATCAAGAATGGCATAATATTTGTATGTAGCATGAATGGGTCGGCTCGCCCGGGAAAGTACCACACTCCCGCAGAAAACCGGCGTCTGAGTGGTAGCTTACCTACCGCACTGCGTACGGTGAGCGGCCGAGTTCCGGAGGCCTAACTCCCCCTCCCCCTTCCCCCCTCCCTCCCCCTCCCTCAAACCTTCCTCCTCCCATTCCCACACCCATAATGACACTTTCCTTAAAGGTCGGCAACTCTTCCGCACTGCCTACGGCGCTGCGGAAGTCTACGGGCGGCGTTTGTTTGCTTTCCATCAGGTGACACGCCTGCTCATTTGCCCTCCTATCCCATAAAAAGAAATTCACTATAAATGATTGAATATGCTAACGAATACGCTTGTTGAAATTGGGTGTATTGCACGAAACGGACAGACTCTTCCGTAGACCTAATAATAAATTACAATAGAAATATTATATTATATGTAAACGTTACAAATTTTTCCTGTTTCTTTTTGGAATGCAGCTTAAGCAAGAAGCACGGACATCTGAGGAGCATCATCACTAAACACTTTATTTAACACAACACCTATAACGGTTTGCTTTGTATCCGCCCATTATAGTCTGCGGATTACATGGGAGCTGTGTGTGTATTAAAAACCGCCTTCACATAACTTCACTATCGTTTTCGACTGTTGAACAAAACGAGTTTGCTTTCAAACTGCGCCTTTACATCTCTTTCTTTCATAGCAACGCGGTTAATGAAACCGTTTGTTTGTCCGGGAATTGATGCTTGTTGAAAGCCGTATGTATCATGTGTGCTGTATAACGGGCTCTTCTATGTACTACTACTGTTTCGGATTGGATAGAACGATGTATACATTCCCTAAGACAGCAATCATCGTCGACTAAGATTTAAACAATTATTTGTCGGCGAATATCTGTGTATTTACAACCGTGCATTCTTCTAAAGGAAAATGAGCAGTCTCTTTTTCTCCTACAGTAACAACAAGCGTTACTATCTCTTTCACGCACTTGAATTGATTTATAATGAGTGAGTTCATGTGTCGATTTAAATCTTTGTCGACACATTTATTGAAGTTAACAATAACTATACAGTATTATAGAACACATCTCAAACAAAATTTGAAATCGGTTTTCAATACTTTACATTTGTGTCTCGGTGTTACATTGTTCTATCAATCTATCACTGTATCACTGTTAATTCTCTCACCGTATGTTTTGATGTTATATGTGTATAATAGAATTTATGGCTGTTCGCGGTGTATTGTTTTCTCAAAAGATTATAATAATCTGTAACACAATGTACCTTCATATCTTCATCCTTGTTATCTCGTGTGTCGTTTATGAGTAATTGAATGTCATATGACAATATAGCTTCTTGTACCTTAATCCCTTATTAGCCGTCTATTGCAAAAATAAATACCTGCCTTTCTTTTAATACTTACATGTAAGACTATATTATCGTCTGTTAATATCGTGAATGTATTACGACGTGTCTGTTAGAAAACTATAAGGGTCTTTGCACACGATGTACTTTTACAGTGCTGTCGATGCACGTTTTGTATCGATACAAACTTAAGTAACTTACGTTTGTTTCGATACAAACATGCAAACAATAATTAATCTTATATGCCTTACGGATTAGTAGTATCAAAATTGAAAATTGACATCAATTTGCGTTCCACACGTAATTGGGCTTTGGGTCGCGTCGGATTGAAATGAAAGGTGGTTCTTTGTGTGAACAAAAAAACAAATATCAACATAGTAGCAAAGTATTTATAAATAAATGAACACAGAACAAAATAACTAATATAACAATGAACAAAATAGAGAAAGTATGTGTAGTCATGTAGCGTTATAAAAAGGATTCTTATTCAGCATTAGTTGAAGGAACCTGGATTGATCGGTGCCTACTTTGTATCGATACAAACGTAAAAATCTACCTATACGCGTTGACGTGCGTTTAACGAATGGGTATCGAAGGGAATGTAAAATACGTCTTGTGCATAGACTCTAACATCTCTTTTCTATATCTCATTAGTCACAATAGAAAATCTCTATGTCTATTGAATGTTATATATATGTATAAGTAAATAAGATACGATAATGTCGCATATATTATAAATATTCCTTTTTAGTTCAGTTTAAATATAAGTACGTTTCTCATTGTTGTTTTGACATTGCTACTATTTGTAATAACTTGCTCTATAGTTTCACCTTGTCTATGCTCTATGCTATCGGAGTGTTTATACCTTGCTTCTTTTATTTCTCAAAGTTGGTCGTTATTTTCAACGTGTATTTTATTATATGTTTTCGACTATGATACTCTTATTACTTCGCGTAGCAATGTTGAAACATTTGTACTGTAAGTTGTGTTGTCAGATTTATCGAACACTTGTTTTTAATATAATCAAACTTATCTATGACAAATCAATGTTGAAGTCTTTGCAAGTAACGAAATGTATGGTGTGTTCTTCTTCGTGTCTTGTTCATTCTGGGTGACATTGGCGAAATCATCCGTGCTATTTTGGCACAATTGAAAGCCATTAATTCAAATGAATGAACGAATGAATGGTGTCTTCTCCATTCTACGTGGCATTGGCGAATTCATTCTTGGTGTTTTGGCACTATTGAAAGCCATTACTTCAAATGAATGAACGAATGAATGGTATCTTCTCCATTCTACGTGGCATTGGCGAATTCATTCTTGGTGTTTTGGCACTATTGAAAGCCATTCATTTGAATTAAATGTATTTATGGCATATACAATTAGTTTCGCGTGGACGATTATATTGATTTATATAAAAGAAAAACCAGAGGAAATACACAGTTTAGTAACTTTTTTCTGAATGTTCTGTAAGATACTGCAAAAAAAGATCCGTGAACATTCGGATCTAAGTAAGTTTGACTCTCCATCTTTATAATGGACTTCCGCAGAGGGATGCCTGGCTCCATCAAAATTATTAAACATCTTTATTGTGAAACATTTAAAGAGACTCTAGAATAAACATAATAATTGCACAGATTATAAATGGTAAAAAGAGAACACACCATGTATTTCACTATTACTGATAGTAATTCGGTTGTTAAAGTATTCAATCAAACAATCAACAGCCACCACAAGAAGCGCCACCTAGCCCGATCTTTGGCTTCACCCATCCAGTTTCTGCCAGCCGCCCTGCGCAGATCGTCGCACCATCTAGCCGGGGACGTCCCGCACTACGTTTGCCGAGACGCGGTCTCCACTCCAGCATTCGTCTGCTTCAACGATTGTCGGATCTCCGACAAACCTGAACAGCCCATTGCCACTTTAGTTTGCTAATTCGGAAGACTATGTCGGTGACTTTAGTTCTCTGGCGGATTTGTTCATTCCGAATCATATCTACCAGAGACACACCGAGCATAGCTCTCCCCATAGCTCTCTAGCGACTCTGAGCTTGTGAAGCAACGGACTGTCAGCGTCCACGTTTCATCGCGTTAAAGTATTAATGCAGTAATTTTCGCAGTTAAAATCACTATCCAAAAAATAATCAGTAAGGACTTCAACAAGGATTTGTCGATTTACATTTGTGAAATTGAGTCGATTTCGTCGACGCTCTATTTTTCAGCCGCGACATATCCACTTATGTGTGACAGGTCAATTAAATACATTTACTGCCGTTGTATCTCTACGCTGACAACACATACAAATCCTTCTTTTTGTAATAATTTACAAATTAGGGCGTTAAATATTATAGTACACGAGATTATTAATCCAATGTTGAAATTTGTGTAGATTTAGATTGTGGATAACCAAACATCCAGTGTAATTGGATGCGAATCGAATGGTGATACTTACAGGCCTAGGATTTTCCTGATTTCTGTCGCTACACATTATGAATTTAACAGTTTCGAATAGTAGAAGTAATCTCCGAGTGTTTCTTACGTTTCTCTCTGTGGATAATATATCTTGTTGCCCCCTGTCATAAGCATTTCAACTGAAAATGATTTATGACCCAAGAACATAGTGTATTTAGTATTATTAATTTTTAATGTCTAGAATACTATGACTGTCGCATTAATTACATTTTCAATATTTTTTGTTGTTTTCTAATAAAGTGATACATCAGTTTTTGCATAACTTGGAATTTTCGGGACTATTTATCATACAAAATCTTTAGTTTCGTATCTTGTTAAGTTTTATATATTCTTTTCTGCTCTTTCGACCTATCGCATGAAAAAAGGTTTTCCCTGATCCCGAATTCCTGATATGTAGAAGTTGTTGCGTGATATTTTACAAACGACAAACTTTGTTCTACAATATTCGTGTGATGACAACAGATATGTTTACTACTACTTGACTTCCTTATAACTTCCTTTTCAATAACCTCAACGTATAGAGTTAATGGAATCAACGTGACTTGAAATATTTTTTTAGCAGATTGCAAACATTTAGCCGTGTTTCCGCGCGCGTAGTTAGCGACTGTGTAGTATATACTTTCTATCGTCAATACATACAAAATTGTTTAGAGAATACATTATAGTTATTAACGGCATTTATAGTTAGCTATTATGAATTGAAATAATTATATTATTCTAAAATAGAATTTGCATTTTTATTTAAACATATTCTATATAGAGGCGTTACCTTAAAAAACTCACAGGAAAATTAAAAAATGTTATAATACAAAAGTGATTAAAAGTTTAAAATATAGTAGGTGTAAAAAGCAATTTAAGAAATCAGTGTTTTATTTAACCAGTTGGCCTACATGATATCTGCTAATTGCGCAAGCTGCTCAGCCGTTCACCCTATCTGGTGCAAAAAGGGCAACGAAAAGAAATGTACGATTATTATTATTTTATATCACGAGTCAGACTCGTGGTTTTCGTTTGACACAAATGCTCTACCACGAGTCAGACTCGTGGTTTTCGCTTATGACACAAATGCTTTACCACGAGTCAGACTCGTGGATTTCGCTTATGACACAAATTCTTTACCACGAGTCATACTCGTGGTTATAGGCCAAAGGGTTAAATGAAATACAAAAAAAATGAAGAAGACAAAATAACTCTTAAAACAAACAGGAGAAATTGAGTTTGTATATATAATCTAATAATTACATTCCATCTAACTCTATTTAATGACTAACAAACTTTCAGAGCAATGGGAGAAAGAACTAGAAGCGGAGTTAAAAGAGTACGAGGTAGTTGCCGAGAAGACGGGAGACGATAAATGGGAAAAGGAGTGCGAAGATTTGCTAGGGGATGATTTGGATCTTAAGTAAAGAAATCTTAAGTAACGTAAAGGAGTTCATGTCAATAAATATCGAATTTTTTTTGTAAATGATGATTTGAAACCTTAAAGAATTCCGAAAAGATGTGCTAAAATTGAACATTTGAAAAGGCTTCTATTTTTAGTTTGTATTTCGGTGTAACCATCAGTACAGTTCAGCAAATAAATTACTATGTTATATGTCGTTTTTGGTCTCTGAATTTAAATTGTTTTAATATACTAAATAAATTGTGATTGTATTTTAAATGCCAATATGACATATACGGAATATAATTTACTCAAGTTCGATTACAGAAGTAAATTGTAGCTTGTGAATAGACATTTATTTTAAGGGCATAAAAACTTAAAGATAGTCGCATATTTAAAATTAAAATATAAAATTGTTAATAGTCGGGCGTTACTTTACGAAATTCATGTGGAGAGCCATTGACTATCTTGATTTGCCGATGAAAAAAAATTTAAAATAATATTGTGTGTATACGAATCGCTATACACACAACACCACTTTTTGATATTGTACATTTCGGCGTCGAGGGCAGTTCGAATTAGAATCAATCTCGCCCCGACTTAATTTCGGCTTTAATAAACCAAATCGAGAAGGCTAACAAAGAAATAAACATTACAAAATAAACAATAGACAATGAATCTAAAAATAAAGTTGCTTAAGATCTATATAAATGATATACTGCAAAACAATCTTTAAAATGCATCTCAATATTCAAATTACACATTTACATGAATTTTACAGAGTTGTAAATGATTTATTTTGCACGAATTAAAATTATTTTATATAAACCGACATTAGCTTTACATAATCTGCCAAAAGATGGCGCCAAAATACATATAAAATTAATTATGTCCATTGCATAATATAATTAAATAATGATATTCTAATACGCCGATATACACGACCAGATGTAATAATTCGTATGCTCGTCGTACTTTGGGAAAGTGAAACTAGGTTTTGCCTACCTTTATATTTCACGTGAATATTCTAAAATTTAGTTTTTCATACAAAGATCGACAGTCAAACTTACTTTGCTAAGATCCGCGAACACTAATCAGAAAAATAAAATAGTGCGTTTGCGAAGAAATGTATAGGGAATAACATTCAATCAATAACAGTCTAATTGTAACCGAGAAATGGCCGTCAGCAAATCCTCTATCGCTTTACTCACTTCACTAAGGTTGCCAACATCAAACACACTCAATTATTTTACGTTCGCGGATCTTAGCTAAGTAAGTTGACTGTCCGTCTTCATAATTTATTTCCGCTAAGTAGCGCCTGACTCCATTAACTATTATATTTTATACAGTTTGTTTTTGTAATAATATTGATATACTAATTTGCTTTCCATTAATATGAAAGCTTACATTAAACAAATAGCTTCTCATATACAGCCTCAAATAACACACTGTTTTTTGAGTAAATAATTTTTAGTTTACGTTTAATTTTTTAATTCCTACTATTAGCTCACACTCGCCTTATATACATATATATGTAGTCCATATATATATTATTTATTCAATCACTCAAGTTCAACTACATTTTTTTTAAACTTTGTAAATTGGATGCGACTTGATGTTAAATGCAATTTTGCAAATATTAATCCAAATTAAAATCAAACAATTAATTTTAGTTTAATATAGGAGAAATTATTCTCTTCTATGAAATATTTAGCGGGATATAAATTTAGAAATAAATCGTAATTATTTAATAAAAACTGACTAAAATAAAATTTTTCTTAATTGACCTGCGTAGGAATTTTTAAAAAATTATATTACTTGTTTTTATTCAAAAAATATGGCTATTTAAAATTATTACTTTTGTAATATTTATTTCGAATTATTTATTTGTAAATATCGTGTATGTAAATTTTTGTATAGTTTCATTATTTATTTTTAGTATTCAAATTTAGTTACCTACATGTGAATTATTTTGCATTTTGAGTGTGCATTTTATTTTGTTACTTAAGGCATAATAATATGGCAACGAAGATTAAAGAGAAATACAAATATCTAATGAAATAATGATATGTGTATACAAACGCAAACAGAAAAACAAGAAAGAAAAAAATATTATTTTTTTTTATATATTCACGCCTATCCCCCGCAGGGGTTGCCAGAGACCACAGAGCTCCATCCGCTATATTCATCGCAGCGAAACGGCTCGTCATTGGTCGCATATATCATATATCTATCTCATAAAACAAAAATGCAAACATTCCTGTATTATATATTTAATTTAAAATAAACCTTTTTGAAGCAGTTTGTGTTTTATTTTTGTGATGAGGCAATCATGGGATCACAACCATCAACCTTACGTGTACGCGGTGATGACTCCCGATTGTTTTATGAAAACCGATTATCGTACAGACACTATCTAACTAAATAACTCTATCCCAACACCGCCATCTACAGTACTGTGGCGTGCCTGCCGTACTGCTTACGGCGACACCCGCCATATTTAGACCCCCTTAATTTATCTTCAAATAAAATTCTTCAAAACAATATTAATTTATTCTTCCTGTTTTCAAATCATATCTACATTTATATTATCTGTAATAATTTTATAAAAAGTAGTTTTATTTTTCCTAAATGGCAACACTACTCGATCCCGTCACTCTTTTGTGACAACTTCCGGTGAAAGGATTGAGAGTGGTGGGGTTGAAACAGCGTTTTGATTATTGAGTCAGGAGTTCGGCCAGTGGTTGGATAACCATCTAGGTGATAAGTTGTCTAGTGAAAACTATGCTAGTTGGCCGATAAAAGTGTTAAAAGTGGAATAAAAGTATTTACTGTGCTGTGAATTTGAGTTTTTCTTGATATATCTCACACTTTATCATCATTTAAGAAAAATTATTTAATTCTGCTAAGAAAAGCGATCGAATACCTTTTGTTTTTTATCACAATTTATTTCTTTATTATTTTGAAATTACGAAAAAAATAATTAATAAAATATAAAGGTTTTAATGCATTGGTGATACATTTATGAATGTATCACTACAGTGCAGACCCTTGTCTATAAATACATCACTTAGATAGATAGATAACTTGTTTATACATGCACAATACAAATAATATCAAAGTAAAAACTAAGCTACAAATTTTCGGAATAATTCAAAATTAACGTTAATGTGCCAATAAATATAATAGCACATACAGCTTTAATGCTGTAGTTGGTCAACTATAGCGCTGGTCACTCTGCCAACACCTGTTAGCATATGCGTTACACATAAAATACAAAATAAATATTATTTGTTTGTAGCATGAATGGGCCGGCTCGCCCGGGGAAGTACCACACTCCCGCAGAAAACCAGCGTCTGAGTGGTAGATTAACCACCGCGCATAATCCGATGAGCAGTTGACTTCCGGAGGTCCAACCCATAATGAAACTTTGCTTAAAGGCAACGCTTCTGCACTGTTTATGGCGCTGCGGACGTCTATGGGCGGCGTTGATTGCTTTCCATCAGGTGACACGCCAGCTCGTTTGCCTTCCTGCCCCATAAAAAAAATACAAACAACCAACTTACGAAACCGTTACGAAACTTTTTTTTACATAACGGCTATGGAAGCTTAATTGACTATTACCTCATAGAATTAAATATCAAAAAAAAAAATATTTTTTCTATGGAACCCGCGCAATTTGATTTTGAAGTCCGAGTCGTACTTTAGTTGTGCAGCAATTCCGAAATTTAAGGGTCCCTTATTAAATTTCGAATAAGAGGGTTTTTATGTTATGCAGCTCACGCCATAAAGCATCGGTTTCATCAGCAGCCTGCGGCAGTCCACTGCTGGACATAGGTCTCCCCCATGGAGCGCCACCTAGCCCGATCTTCGGCTACACGCATCCAGTTTCTGCCAGCCGCCCTGCGCAGATCGTCGCACCATCTAGCCGGGGGGCGTCCCAAACTACGTTTACCGAGACGCAGTCACCACTCCAGCACTCGTTTGCTCCAACGATTGTCGAATCTCCGACAAACGTGACCAGCCCATTGCCACTTTAGTTTGCTAATTCGAAAGGCTATGTCAGTGACTTTAGTTCTCTGGCGGATTTGTTCGTTCCGAATCATATCTACCAGAGAAACTTCGAGCATAGCTCTCTCCATAGCTCTCTGAGCTTATGAAGCAGACGGACTGTCAGCGTCCACGTTTCGGCGTTGTAGGAGAGTACGGGTAGAACACACTGGTCGAAGACTTTCGTCTTCAGGCTCTGAGGTATGGGCGACGAGAAGACCGGACGGAGTTTCCTAAATGCTGTCCAGCCTAGCTGAATCCTTCTATCGGCTTCTTTCTCGAAGTTGTGTCCACCCAATTGCAGGACTTGCCCGAGGTAGATATACTCCTGGACAACTTCGATAGTTTTACCACTGACGACGGTCGGTTGTGGATCCAGATGATCGTTGACCATGATTTTAGTTTTATCAAAGTTCATGGTCAAACCGACTCGTCGAGAGGATTTATCAGTACAGTGAAGCATCGGTTTACATTGCCAAAATATCTAAAAAACCTTAGAAAAAAGATTTTGAAAATCGAAACGAACCGATACGACGTTTGAACATTTAAAAATCATCTGTAATGTCTATGGTGTTGCAAATGTCTATGGGTAGTCCTTGATTGCTTTCCATCAGGCGACACGCTTACTCGTTTTAACTCACTTTACACCTTAATCAAACCATATTAAGTGATAAGCCACCACGTTCAAACAATATAACTGATAATAAAATGCAGTTATAAAAATGAACGACCTATTGGCTCAGTGGCGGAGCCTCCGCCCAGGGAGTCAATGATCGCGGGTTCGATCCCCGCATCGGAATAAATATAAATATATGGATTTATAAATATTTATTCCGAGTCTGGTAACCCCCCCCCAATCCGCATTTCTGTTCCTGTCCTTTCCTCTCTTCTCTATCCTTTCCCTTCCTCTCTGCCAATCCACGATCCGCCGTGCCAAAGGATGCGTGGCTAAGGACGAATTTAGTCGCAAGCGTGCCGACCGTTCCGGGATCGGGCTCCCCCGGGAACTATGGTGCCTTATCTCAGCATGCAGAGCTCGGTTGGGACTGACCTCCATCCTCCCTTGTGGCTCGTGGGATTGAAAAAAATAATAATATAAAAATGAAATAAAACTCAATGTCACTGATGTAACTTGGCGGGAAATGTCCCATGTCGTCAGTCCCCAAATCTCTCCAACAGCAGATATCGTGTGTCACGTAATGCAATTGAAAATTGTATTAATTTTCGTGATTATCTTGCAACAGATGGCTGCTTGAGACAAGGTGGTCTTGGCGTTTTGACGATATAAAAAAAAACGATGTAATAAAACACAAAGGCTGTTCTGTTGACCTAGTATTATCAACAGCTTGTGGGTGTCCACTGCTAAATATAGGCTTCTCCAACTTAATACGGTCTTCATCTACACCATAGGTCGCCATAGTGGTGTATACAGACCCCCAGGGGTCTACTTAACAAAAGAAGGGGGCGAAGGAAAAACAATTCTTGTTATGCAAATCACATAGACCGACCAATTGGCTCAGTGGCGGGGCCCTCCGCTCGCGGAGTCAATGGTCGCGGGTTCGATCCCCGCATCGGAATAAATCTATGAAGAGATTACAAATATTTATTCCGAGTCTAGTAATCCCGACAATCCGCATTGGACAATCGTGGTGGGTTAACGTCCATTCCTCCATGAATGGAGAGGCCCGTGGTCAGCAGTGGGACATATATGGGTTGTTAAAAAAATCACACATATAAAACTGCGTATATAAATGTGGACAGTCATAATTTTTAATTAGCTAAAGTTAATTTTACTAGTAAAATTTCCGACTGTCCACATAATAATGGATTTCCGCAAAGTAACGCCTGACTGCATTAATCATGCGTATATAAAATTTGTGAATGTTTTTATAATTCATATTAGTTTCTTTTTGGAAAATAACTTAGCAAACCCATGTTTATTCAGAAGGCACACCCATCTTCAGCACAATACGAACCGATACGACATTGGCACCTTCAAAAAACAAACCTACACATACATAAAAGGTCGGCAACGCTTCCGCGACTCCTGCGGTGTTGCGGTTGTCTATAGGCGGCGTTGATTGCTTTCCATCAGGCGGCACGCTTGCTCGTTTGCCCTCCTATTCCATAAAAAAAACTATATCTGTAGTTAATTTACTTATGATTTAATAATATTAACTTATTTAAATTTCAACATTAAGATATTTTACGACCGATTGGCTCAGTGGCGGGGCCCTCCGCCCGCGGAGTCAATGGTCGCGGGTTCGATTCCCGCATCGGAATAAATATTTATATGGATTTATAAATGTTTATTCCGAGTCTGGTAACCCCCCCAATCCGCAGTTCCTTTCCTGCCCCTTCCTTTCTTCTCTATCCTTTCCTATCCTCTCCGCCAATCCACGGTCTGCCGTGCCAATGGATGTGTGGCTAGGGGCGAGCCTAGTCGTAAGCGTGCCGATCATCTCGGGGTCGGGCTCCCCCGGGGACTATGGTACCTTACCTCAGCATGCAGGGCTCTGCTGGGGCTGACCTCCATCCTCCCTTGCGGCTCGTGGGATTCACTAAGACGAATTTAATATACCTAATTTGTCGAAAATGACGGCGACGTGGTTCGCCACCCGTCACGTCCTGATTCTCACGAGGGCGAAAAGCGACCAATGACGAGCCGTTTCGCTGCGATGAATAGCAGCGGATGGAGCTCTGTGGTCTCTGCCAACCCCTGCAGGGGATAGGTGTGAATATATATATATATATATATATATATATATATATATATATATATATATATATATATATATATATATATATATATATATATATATATATATATATATATATATATATATATATATATATATGTATATTTTGTGATACTATTATATAACACTTTAAAATTACTTTAATAAATGTATACAATCATAAAATAAATGTACAAACACAGTACGTAAACGTAACTGAAAAATTAATTTTATGGTGGTCGATGAATAATTCGACAAATTATTTAGACATTCATGCTACAGACAAATAATATGCCACTTTTGACAAAGTCGTCTGCAGTATCGCTCTACCACTCGGATATTGTTGAATATTTGTTGAATACTGAACGTATATGTTATGTGACCTTAACATGGTTAATGAATTTTTATGATGGATACTTTGGGAATATTTCAGCTGTTAATAAATTTACTAAAACATTAAACATTTGTTTCTGCGTACAATAAGAAAATAATCACTCTATACGAAGGTTTGCGATCTACTCGCCAGTCATATTACGACGGCCATTGTGTTTGTACGTATTACGATTGGGATAACATACAAAAACATATAATATTTAACTTTTTTTTTGTTTTAAAAGTTTCCGTAATTAAAAATAAATCGTAATTTATCTAACATCACTTCCTTAAATTGTTACCTTCCTTGTAACGAACAAAAAGTTCACGTAATTATAATAGATAATTATATCTAAATAATAGTTATATTTTAAAAACCGATTTAGTGATGTTCAAATTACACCTACTGCCGGTGTGTGGTTTAGTTTTAAACCAATAATCATGGTTTGCGTATTAAAAATGGCTTCCATCCTAAACTTATTGCTTCTTTTTGAATTAGGTAAGTTTATTTTTCATATTGACATACAATACTTATTCTTCAATCGATCAATATATAAATAATAGCTCGCGGCAATCCAAAACTTGACATAGGACAAAACAAGCAGTGACATGTAGCTCGATCTTCGGCTTAGCGTCCAGTTTCTGTCAGCCGTCCTGCGCAGATCGTAGCACCATCTAGACGGGGGGCGTCCCACACTACGTTTGCCGAGACGCAGTCTTCACTCCAGCACTCGTCCACTCCTACAATATTCAATTCATATCGATAATCAATTATTTTTTTTATAAGCTAGCAATGTTTTAAATATAACTAAAATATTTGTTAATCGTTCCAATAAAGCTAAGAATGCTTTTAGGGAATGATTTCCATCGATCGTCCAATGAAGGATACGAATTCACAACGTCAGGTCCTAAGTGTGACGAACATATTGCTGCTTTAGTTAAATATTGAATATGCCGAGTGCTCTGTTGAATTTAAAAGTTTATATTAGAGTGTAGCTCCTTAAACAAGATGAAATGTGTCCTTTGTAATCGCAGCCTCAACTTTCCTTGCGCATTAGAACGCTCCACTGTTACATCTGGCCCGTTCTTCTATACGTATGTGAGGCTTGGACGCTCAAAGACCTCAGAAAACGTATTGAAGCGTTCGAAATGTGGGCGTATAGACGGATGCTTGCTATCAGCTGGACTCAAAGGGTGGCCAATGACGAGGTTCTCCGACAAGTCAAGCGAAAACGTGAACTTTTGCAGACCGTAAAAGGTAGAAAAGTTGCTTACCCTGGTCATGTCATGAGACATGATAGGTACAAATTGCCGCAACTGATCATGATGGGAAAAATCGCAAGAAAAAGACAAGTTGGTCGAAAAAGAAAGTCTTGGTTACGTAATATCAGGGAGCGGACCGGGATAGCGAGAGCTCCAGAACTGCTGCACCTCGCGAAAGATGAGGGAAGTTGTGCTGAATTGGCTGCCAACCTTCGCAAGTCAGAAAGGCACTCTTAGAAGAAGAATTAGAGTGTAATTCCCTAAAGGGGTGGTAGTTAATTTGATCCTCGGCTTCAGCAGATCGTCGTTCCATCCAGCCGGGGAGCGTTCCATACTTTTGCTTAGATTTTTTTTCGTCAATTTTAATTTCAAAAATCAAATTGAATCACGCTCATATATATATTTTATGAGCGTGATTCAATTTATCTATTATAAGAATAGCTAGCAAACATTTTTTTTTATAAGTTATAATTATTTAAATGACCATTACCTCGTACTTTATCATATTATCGTTTATATTGTAGACACGATCTCCGTGGTACCACTTGTCGAGTGTAACTTATAATTTATTGTAAATAATATCAGGTACATAAATGAACATTGAATTCATAACAAGCAGTTATGATAAAAATATATGCTATTATTTTCAAGTTTCTTGTAAAGGTTTATAAGTCCATACATCGCTTATATCTCCAAGGTTATTCTTCCACTAGCTTGTTTTTTTTCACTGTTTTTTTATAGTATCAAATTATCAGATTCCTTACTTACAAACGTAATACGGTCAAAAGTGACGTATATTTGGAGAAATATACATTTACCTAATTTATCGTAATATATTGAATTAAAAACTTAATACTAAAAACAATAATAATGTATCATTGTCAATACAGACCTGGTATTTTACTTCTAAACTCTTAAAGTTATAGTGATGATTGTGATTTGTTAAAAAAGTTATCAGTTATCAGGGATCTATTAATAACTTTATTTGAAAAGTTGATTAAATTGTTATGCAATTTATTCAAAACACTTTTTGACCTTCTCTTTCCTTTGATGGCAATTATAATAGTTACAACTATTATGCTAGTGTCAAGTAAAATACAATAATATCCAATCTCTTGAAATGTAACAGAGCACCTTGTCACGTTACGTCTACGTGGCTATTCTACCAAAACCTATTTTTCAGGCAACTTAAAAAATTACGATATATGCATTTATTTTATATTACTTCACTTATACATCTTAATCGAACTATAATATATTTCATAAAACGCCACCAAAATTAAACAATATAACTGATAATTATATAAGATTATAAAAATGAAATAAAAACAACGTCAATGATGTAAGTTGGCGGGAAATGTCAACTTTTTGACCTCTCTCACACCTTCAATGTAATAAAAAAGAAAAACGAATTTAAGATGGCGTAGAATTTTTTTTTAATTCTTAATATGACGCTGTATACTACGGAATGCATCGTAATCGTGGTATTCTTTTTTTAATTAATAAATACAGGTAGGACTTTTCCCGCCAACTTACATCAGTGACGCTGTGTTTTTATTTCATTTTCATAATCTTATATTATTAACAGTTATATTGTTTAACTGTGGTGGCGTATTATGCAATATAGTTCGATTAAGGTGTATAAGTGAAGTGATGTGATATAAATGCGTGTATCGTAACTTTTTAAGTTGACTGAAAAAGTCCATAGAAGGTTTTGGTAAAATGGCCACTAATTTATCGAGACGTAACGTGATAAGCTGACTTGGACATTTCAAGAGATTGAATATTATTGTATTTTACTTGACACTGGCATAATAGTTGTAACTAATTGCCATAAAAGAAAAGAAAAAAATATACATTTTTTTTTACAATAATACACTTGTTTTTAATTCTTAATATGACGCTGTATACTACGGAATGCATCGTAATCGTGATATTATTTGTTTTGTGATATTCTTTTTTTAATTAATAAATACAGGTAACTTTATGCCACATATTTTTACCCTTTTTTATTTTAAGGATTGCTACCCATTTTGTGCTTCAAATAATATAAGAATATATGAGCGACATAACATTATATTGTTTTTTTTTTTGGGTTCATGCGGTAAACCTTAGTACATAAAAGATTATATTATATATAAAGATTTTATTTTCTTACCGTTTTCAAAATTAAGCATAAATGACGTTTTTCCATGTTGCTTGTACGTAAATATATATACATATATATATATATATATATATATATATATATATATATATATATATATATATATATATATATATATATATATATATATATATATATATATATATATATATATATATATATATTATATATATATAACCTTCATAAAACACAAAATACCTAGAAATTTAATTATATAAGATTTCACCTTTATCCTGTCGTGTCTGTAATTACGGGCCGTTCATAAAATACGTTTGCGTGCAAGGGGGAGCAGCTGGAAGCTCGTCGGCAGCTGGCAGCTCGAAGGGAAACGAGCAGGCTTATCGCCTGCTGGAAAGTAATCAACGCTGCCTATAGACATCTGCAGTGCCATAGGCATTGCAGAAGCGTTTCCGGCCTTTATGGGCCTTACGTGTAGGGTTCCAGTTCGAAAACACCGCTGGAGGTAGCTGGTTCCACAGAGCAGTGGTGCGTGGAAAGAAGTTTTGGGACAAACGCAGCGTACTGGATCGCCATATATCCAGATGGTGGGGATGAAAGTTTTCTTTGTGGCGAGTTGTGCAGTAGTGGAATTCAGCGGCCGGAATTATTCCGAAAAATATTCCTTGGAATACTCCCCATGGTAAAATCGATTAGTACACGAGTATAACTATAAAATATATAAATAGACAACTAAAGTGGCAATGTGCTGGTCATGTTTGTCGAAGATTCGACAATCGTTGGAGCAAACGAGTGGCCCCCGGCTAGATGGTGCGACGATTTGCGCAGGGCGGCTTCCAGAAACTGGATGCGTGTAGCCGAAGATCGGGATCTAGGTGGCGCTCCATGGGAGAGGCCTATGACCAGCAGTGGACTGCCGCAGGCTGTTGAGGATATAAATTTATAACTATAAAACGAGTATAACTCCGGCAAAAGAATCGAGCCGTTTCGTTTGGTCAATATTACTTCATCTGAAAATTATTTATTTGTTGGTCATTTTTGATATTTATTGATTTATTTAAATTTTATGATTGAAAAAATAAATATTTATGTTCTGGTGTGACGTAATTTAGAGCAGCCCCTTACGAATGATAGAGGTAATAAAATCGACACTTTGAACCTCGATTAAATTGCGCGGGACAAGGACGCCATGATTACTAACTATTTACTCACTTGATCTATCAATAACCTACAATAATGATAATTTATTTAAACCACTGGTATTCAGTACTACAATAGACGAGTTGTTCAATCATATTTATAATAATTCTTTGAGCGACACGTGAACGCTGACAGTCCGTCAGCTTCACAAGCTCAGAATCGCTCAGAGAGCTATGGAGAGAGCTATGCTCGGAGTTGCTCTGGTAGATATGATTCGATATGAACAAATCCGCCAGAGAACTAAAGTCCCAACATAACCTTTCGAATTATCAAACTAAAGTGGCAATGAGCTGGTCACGTTTGTCGGAGATCCGACAATTGTTGGAGCAAACGACTGCTCGGTCTCCGCTCCCACACTACGTTTACCGAGACCGCGTCTCTGTAAACGTAGTGTGGGACGCCCTCGGCTAGATGGTGCGATGACAATTTGCGCTGGGCGGCTGGCAGAAACTCGATGCGTGAAGCTGAAGATTGGGCTAGGTAGCGCTTTATGGGGAGGCCTATGTCCAGCAGTGGACTGCCGTAGGCTGTTGATGAATATTATATATACATTTATATTATGTATGTATTTAATTATCTATTATTATTATTTTTGTAGCTGATACGTAAAAATA
The DNA here is from genome assembly GCA_031353405.1 of Baronia brevicornis. Taxonomy (NCBI): domain Eukaryota; kingdom Metazoa; phylum Arthropoda; class Insecta; order Lepidoptera; family Papilionidae; genus Baronia; species Baronia brevicornis. Next base: position 137,892 of record JASFAT010000793.1, on the reverse strand, counting down.
TTTTTTATCAACCCAAAGATTGACAGAGAGGTTGGTAGAGAATGTCTTCTGGCATTAAATTCGCCTTTGTAATATAAGTCCTACAGACAGAACCAATAAATAAATAAATAAACGAATTATGTAAAAGTCAATCGACCATGAAATTTGTATTAAATTATTTTAAATGTATTATAGTCACAGTGCCGTGTTCTACGCAGAGAAACGTATCGTTACCTCTCTCTCCGGCCAGTTTCAGAAATATACTTCGCAGCTTCATGTCAGGTATGTATTAGTTATGATACTGCAACTTGGGTATCCGTCAAGAACTGTCTTCTTTCGATCGACCCGTTCTAATATACTTTTGGTCAGATCATCAGGAAAGATATGTGGACAGTCAAAAGTTTTAACCTAGCTAAGTTTTACCCCAACATCTTCAGGTATAGTAGACTCTACGGAAGACAACCGAAAAGTCACGTTTTCAAGATGCCTCGTGTTGGGGCGAAACACGTGTCGTTTACAAGATGGAAAAGTGCTAGTGTATGTTTGGTGTTGTGTGTAGTGGTTGGTGGGTGGAGAATTGATGGCCGATTTTCGGTAAGTTTTTGGTTTAAGTTCCAAATAAATCCACTTCATCTAGCACAAAAAACACACATTATTAATTTTCTGTTATTGTTTTGCTTGTCGCTGATCTTAGCTAGGTAAAACTTTTGACTGTCCACATAGTGATGGATTTCCGCAAAGTAACGCCTGACTCCATTAATAATCATCAGGAAAGAGCCGGAAAAACCTATACCCTGGCCAAATTCGGAAAAGAATGTTTAATAGAGCGTAGCCAAATTCCAAACGTTTAAAAACAAAGCGTTGCCTAGCAACCAATAAACTTCATAAATTGACAACCTTATTTTCTTTTTTTTTATAATAATTTTTAGGTTATTAATGTAACCACGAAAAAGTTTAAAAGGTTGTTGTTTTTTTTTTGATGGCAATTAGTTGTAACTATTATGCCAGTGCCAAGTAAAACACAATAATATTCAATATCTTGAAATGTAACTAGTCAGCTTCTCACGTTATGTATTGATAAAATGATAGCTATTTTTTAGGTTATTAATGTAACCACGAAAAAGTTTTAAAGGTGGTTGTTTTTTTTTTGATGGCAATTAGTTGTAACTATTATGCCAGTGCCAAGTAAAATACAATAATATCCAATCTCTTGAAATGTAACTAGTCAGCTTCTCACGTTATGTATTGATAAAATGATAGCTATTTTACCAAAACCTTCTATGGACTTTTTCAGTCAACTTAAAAAGTCACGATACACGCATTTATTTCATATCACTTCCTTATACGATTTAATCGAACTATATTGTATAATACGCCACCACATTTAAACAATATAAATGCTAATAATATAAGATTATAAAATAAAACAAAAACACAACGTCACTGATGTAAAATGGCGGGAAAAAACCTTGTTCATATTTATTCGGAATTTGATTATTGTATAGAACGAAACATTCTTTTAGGAAGGGTAAGTGGTACGAGACCTCGTAGTCGAACGGAATGGGTAGACCAAATGACCAGTAAACTATAGATAGCCATTCGGGAAGGTGTGAGAGTGACGTATAAGACAAACTATTAACGTTAAGTAATTCGGATATCTAGTGGTAGAATTAGGTATTCGAATAATCAGTAAACGTGTGCTTACTGATTATTTTCTGACAGTAATAAGAGAACATTCTGCTTTCACTTCACGCGCATGATTTCAACAAGATGGCACCACGCCTCGCACTGGTAGATAGACCATGTCGCGTCTTCGTGATTTTTTCCTTATTTCCGTTTCGGCGATATTCGAAAGCCACCCAGGTTGCCGGATCTCACTTCTATGGACTTTTTTCTGTGTTCTCAAAAGTCAAATAAATACAGTCAAGTAAATACTGTGGGTTTCAAGAGTTTGCCCGACGTGGTGATCAATATTTAGACGAAATAATTAAAAAAAAATTAAAACGCGCATTTCTCTTGATCGTAAAAGTTATTGAATTTTTCTTATATCCTATATAGTATACAAAATATTTCATCAAAATCGATCCATCCGTTTAGGATTCAGGGAACAGTTTAAAGATGTTCAGGGAACTTGCAGCCAGTAAAACTAAATAATTTTTAGGTTATTAATGTAACCACGAAAAAGTTTAAAAGGTTTCACTGTATCAGAATTGATATAATTAAGATAAAATAATAGTCTTTCAAGCTCAAAGTCGCTCAGAGGGCTATTCTCGGAAGTTCTCTGGTGGATAGAATTCGAAATGAAGAAATTCGCCGGAGAACCAGAGTCACCGACATAGCTCTTCAAGTCAGCAGACTGAAGTGACAATGGGCTGGACACTTTTGTCGGAGAACCGACAATCGTTAGAGTAGACGAGTGCTAGACTGGAGACCGCGACTCGGTAAATGTAATGTGGGACGTCCTCCTGCTAGATGGAACGACGATCTGCGCAAGGCGGCTGGCAGAGACTGGCTGCGTGTAGCCGTGTAGTCTAGCGGTGGACTGCCGCGGATTGAATAATCTTTCACTAGATTATATATAAAAGGAAAAAAAAAACATGTTTACAAGAAAATTACAACTGATTTCTTAAAATAATGGCAAGGGACTTTTTTGTATTAACAGATAGTTTCCTTTCAAAAAATAAAAACTTGATAATTTCTTTTTACGTGCGATGTTTTCACGCAGAACAACAAAGCCGCAAGTTCGCTATAAAAATGAGTATAACTTATAATTGGGTGCTAAGACATAAAAACTTTTACATTTGTCTGTTTTGATTTAACTTGTAAAATAAATTTATATATTTATTTGCATGTTTGCAGTACCAGCAAGGAGGCGAGCGAACATAAAAGATGTTAGGATCCTTCATTACAGGTAAGATTTTGTGCGTGTGTGTGTGTGTGTGTGTGTGGCTTTGATAATTGCTAATTGTAGAGTCACACTGCAGACGAATACTTTGTCAAGAATGGCATATTATTTGTCTGTAGCATAAATGGGCCGGCTCGCCCGGGGGAGTATCACACTCCCGCAGAAAACTCGCGTTTGAGTGTATGCTTAGCTATCGCACTTCGTCCGGTGAGCGGTTGAGTTTCGGAGCCCCCCTCTCATAATGACTCTTTCCTTAAAAGCAGGCAACGCTTCTGCACTGCCTGTGGCAATGCGGATGTCTATGGGTGGCGTTGGTTGCTTTCCATCAAGTGACACGCCTCGTTTGCCTTCCTATTCGATGAAAAAAAAAAATTTAAAGATACAAAATATTGTATAAACTATTTGTAGTATTGATAAAATTGTTTGTTCGCATGTGCGAAGACAAATACACTTATATTGTGCACGGAAACATATTTGAAATATTACTTAAGCTTGTATTTGCGTCTCACACGCCGAAATTTATCGCCAACAGCGCGTTGTGTTTGTAGCGAACATAATTTGTTTGCTTGTACTCTGTGTAAAGACACGTGAAGCAATATTTGTGTCAAATGTTTGAAGTAATATTTAAACTTACGTTCTTGTGAGGATTATTAAAAAGTATAAAAAAAATTAAGTTTTTTATTGAAGAGTCAAGAGACCAGCGTTTCTCAAACTTTTTTTACTCAGCGACGCACTATCATGAAAAAAATTTGATACATACATATCGTCACGCCTGTCTCCCGTAAATGTAGGCAGAGACCACAGATCTCCATCTGCTACGATCCCGGCATACTGCTCTTGCTTCCTCCACACTCATTATTCTCCTCATGCAAGCCCGCCGATTAAGGGTACTCTTGACCTGGCCTTTCTTAAAACTTCAGCAGCCTATGTATTATGTCTATATATATATATATATTCATATCGTGTATATTCTGTAAAAATATGTCTAACAATATAGAAACAAATTGGTACTTAACGGGTTAATTATACTTTAAAGGAACGATAAATGGTTTTTTCGACGACCGATTGGCTCAGTGGCGGGGCCCTCCGCCCACGGAGTCAATGGTCGCGGGCTCGATCCCCGCATCGGAATAAATATATGTATGGATTTATAAATATTTATTTTGTGTCTGGTAACCCCTCCCCCCAATCAGCATTTCCTTTCTTGCCCTTTCCTTTCTTCTCTATCCTTTCCCTTCCTCTCCGCCAATCCACGGTCTGCCGTGCGAATGGATTCGTGGCAAAGGGCGAGCTTAGTCGCAAGCGTGCCGACCGTCCCGGGGTCGGCCTCCCCGGGTACTATGATTACCTTACCTCAGCATTCAGGGCTCTGCTGACCTCCATCCTCCATTGCGGCTCGTGGGATTCCCTAAGATAAATTTAATATACTTAATTTTTTGAAAAATGACGGCGACGTGGTTCGCCACCCGTCACGTCCTGATTCTCACGAGGGCGAGAAGCGACCAATGGAGAGCCGTTTCGCTGCGATGAATGGTAGCGGATGAAGCTCTGTGGTCTCTGCCAACCCCTGCGGGGGATAGGCGTGAATATATAACAAAAAAAAAATGTTTTTCTTATTTCCAGCCCCAGTTCCACGTCCCCCACCGTGTATTTCTACAGCAACGTCAAGAAACTTCTCTCTGATTCCAGTTTTGATCTCGGTAAACCTACGACTATATACATTCACGGGTAAGTTATGTAAACAGTGTAATATTATCAATAATTCTACAGCCTTTATTTAAATTTCATCCCCACCATCTGGATGAGTGGCGATCTATTACGGTGCGTTTCTCTCGAAACTTCATTCCTCGCACCACCACTCTGTGGAACCGGCTACCTTCGGCGGACTTTCCGAACCGTTACGTCATTGGTGCCTTCAGAAAACAAGCCAACATATATACAAAAGACCGGCAACGCTTCCGTGATTTCTGCGGTGTCGCGGTTGTCTATGGGCGGCGTTGATTGCTTTCCATCAGGCCGCACGCTTGCTCGTTTGCCCTCCTATTCCATAAAAAAACACAAAATTTATCTTTAGCACGTTCAAGCCGGGACCATTTTTCATGTTTTTCGCTGTGAGGCGACGCTTGAATTCATGCCGCGCTTCGTCACCTCAACAATTGGTCTCAAAGAAACTCCGTTGAGACGCCGCAGTTTCTCGAACTTTCTTACTTAACTAAAAATATAATCCTACAATATATGGTGTTACGTACTGTATAATAGCACAATCGAATGGAGGCCATCGGTGGTACGCGCCGCCCGATGGTCATGTGATGGTCCAGTATGCGCCACCAGTGCTAGTGAAGGTAATCTGTGACTTTGTTTGCCTTCTGGTTCAAGGTATATCGAGTTAACCAGCGATGAAAACGTACAAAGGGTGGTGGAAGCTTATCGCAAGTACGGAGGGCACAACCTGCTGCTGTTGGACTGGAGTAACTTGGCTTTCGGGAATTACATCAACGTCATCCTTGACTTGGAGATGGTGATGCACATTTATATAATTTAAGTATAGTATTTAATTCCTGCTGCCGAATTCGACAACCGCACAACTCGCCGTAAAGAAAAGTTTCATCCATCCATCTGGATGAGTGGCGATCTACTACAGTGCGCTTCTTTCCACGCACCACCTTCTTTCCAACCAGCCACCTTCGGCGTTCTTTCCGAGCCGATACGACATTGGCATCTTGGCAAAACAAACCTACACATACCTAAAATGCCGGCAACGCTTCCGTGACCCTTGCGATGTCGCAGATGCCTATGGGCGGCGTTGATTGCTTTCCATTAGGCGACACGCTCGCTCGTTTGCCCTCATATCCCATAAAAAAATCACAATTGCTGGTATCACCAGCACTTGTGGAACCAGCTACTTTCAGCGGTATTTTCGAACCGTTATGCCATGGGGGCCTTCGAAAAACACCATACATACACACATGTCATCACGCCTGTTTCCCGTAGTGGTAGGCAGAGACCACAGACCTCCATCTGCTATGATCCCGGCACACTTTCTTGCTGTGATGGGTGGCGAACCACGTCGCTGTCATTTTTAACAAATTAGGTATATTAAAATTTGTTATAGTGAATCTCACGAGCCACAAGTGGGGATGGAGGTCAGCCCCAGCAGAGCCCCGTATGCTGATTCCACGAGGGCGAGAGGTGATTAACAGAGAGCCGTTTCGCTATGATGAATGTGAGAGGAAGGATGGATGAAGGGATGGATGGGTGTGGAGGAGGCGGGGAGGGTGTGCCGTGATCGTGGCGGATGGAGTTCTGTGGCCTTTGTCAGTCCCTGCGGAAGATAGGCGTGAAGATATGTATGTATTTAAATGGGTATATTCGAGAGGCAAACTTATGTATTCAGGAACAGACGTTGCATGTGTGAATGTGTGGCATTGATCATTTACCATGAAGTCACTTGACTTGCCTTGCTATAAAAAAAATGCATTTCGCCAGAGCATTTTTATCTGCTTTATATGATTATTAATGGAGTCACGCGTTACTTTGCGGAAATCCATCAGTATATGGACAGTCAAAAGTTCTACTTAGCTAAGATCCGCGACAAGCAAAACAATAACAGAAAATTAATAATGTGTGTTTTTCTGCTGGATGAAGTGGATTTATTTGGAACTTAAACCAAAAACTTACCGAAAATCGGCCATCAATTCTCCACCCACCAACCAATATACACAACACCAAACACACATTACCACTTTTCCATCTTGTAAACGACACGTGTTTCGCCCCAACGAGGCATCTTCAGGTATAGTAGACTCTGCGGAAGACAACCGAAAAACTTTTCGGAATAGACAAGATGGAAAAGTGGTAATGTGTGTTTGTATAGTGGTTGGTGGGGGGAGAATTGATGGCCAATTTTCGGTAAGTTTTTCGTTTAAGTTCCAAATAAATCCACTTCATCCAGCAGAAAAACGCACATTATTAATTTTCTGATATTGTTTTGCTTGTCGCGGATCTTAGCTAAGTAGAACTTTTGACTGTCCATATATGCTTTATATGATATGAATATTTTACATTTTGCTTATCACTTCTAGGTGGGTGTGTCACTTGGTAAAGCAGTGGTCCAGTTACTCAGAAGGGGTTTCCTTCTGTCAAGTCTGCATGTCGTTGGTCATTCGCTTGGCGCTCAACTCGCCGGTGCCGCCTGCAGATACTTGAAGTCTAAAGGGCACATAGTACCAAGGTACCTCCTACTCTCGTTTAATTCGAATCATGGAAATAAGTTTCACACAGACTTTTCCCGCTAACTTACATGAGTGACGTGTTTTTTATTTCATTTCCATAATGTTATATTATTATCAGTTATATTGTTTAATTGTGGTGGAGTATATATGCAATATAGTTCGATTAAGGCGTATAATTGAAGTGATATGCAATAAATGCGTGTATCGTGACTTTTTAACTTGACTGAATAAGTCCATAGAAGGTTTTGGTAGAATAGCCACCATTTTATCAAGACCTAACGTGATAAGCTGACTTGTTACATTACAAGAGATTTGATATTATTGTATTTTACTTGACACTGGCATAATAGTTTTAACTAATTGTCATTAAAGAAAAAAAGAAGAATAAGGATGTAGTCGCACGTATTAATGCAGACTACATCCCGCAGATGGCGCTGTAAGCAATTAACAACAACCTGTATAGAAGAGAGCCATACTATTTCTCCCTGTTGGTGTCATACAAAGCTACTAGGGATAATAAAAGCTATAGCTATAATAATAATAATTATTAATACCTTTAGTTTTTGAGATTTTACATATGTTATAGGACTCTAGATCCCAAACTAGGATTCCATGTGTTGTAGATAACTAGGCTAGTCCCTTAATTAATAATACAAGGTAAGAAGACAAATATAAAAGAACATAAATATGATTCCAGATTCGTCTACCAAGCGTGGATATTATAGCGACAAGATGAGGGGATCTAGGTAGAATAATATCAAGCAGTGGACAATTACGGCTGCATTAATTCATTGAATTTTAAACATCTCAGGTTGACAGGTTTGGACCCAGCATTCCCCGGCTTCTACCCGCCCATCGCCCTCCGTCCGATCGACGCCAACGACGTCAGCTTCATGGACGTCATCCACACGGACGGCGGTGGGTTCGGATCTCCGGTATTCGAAGGTCACGCCAGCTTCTGGCCTAATGAGGGTCGGGCGAAACAGCCTGGCTGTTTGCCGGTCACGGTGCCTTTAACTATTGAAGGTGGGTCCAGGCTGTGTCTGCTATACTCGTGAACTCCAGTTGCATCAGTATCAAATCGTTTTGTAATCATCATGCGGATGTGGATTTAAGGGTCTGTAGGGGAAGACCAAGGAGAAAATCACTTGACCAAATTTTCAAAGACGTGCCAGCCGTACTGATATGGCGACACACGAGATCTTTAAGGGATTTTTATCTTCTTTCATAATTAAACTCCTCCAAATGAAATATTAATGTATCATTGTAGATTTTATATCAATTATATATTTTAATAATATTCTAGTAATAATTTTATATTTGAATACTCCTCTACCACCAAAATCAATGAAGCTTATCCTAATCTTAAGAAAGGCCAGTTCAAAAGGACCCTTAATCGGCGAGCTTGTATGAGAGAGTGATGAGTGTGGATGAAGCAAACAAAGTTCCTAGATCCCTGTACAACACGGAGGTTTGTGGTCTTCGCCTACCCCTACGGGAATCAGGCGTGATGATATGTATGTATTATCATCATCACCTTAGCCGGTTTTTGTGTTTACCAATATATAATTCGGCCGCCTCCTATATTTCGTGAGTGTACGACGCTTCTGTGACGTCAAATTCCAATGTATGAACAGCAAGTAACAAGAGAAATAAAATCAATATGTAGGGTGGCAGAATTCGTGGCAGAATTCGATTTTAAAACATAAATAATAAAAAATACTAAAAAAGGTATATTTATTTAAAAAGGTGTATTGTATAAAATATTAAATGGGTATATTCATCTTATTAAACCTCACATTATGCAAATAAAAAATTATTATAATTATAATAAATAAAATTCAATAACTTTTACGAAGAAGTGTTATTTTATTTTTTAATATTTCTTTTCACTGTCCACATATGTCCTACTGCTGAGCACGGATCTACCCATTTTTGGTGGAATATACATTAACCCACCACGCTTGTCCAATACGGATTGGCTGGGTTACCAGACCCGGAATAAATAACTGTAGGACCATACATATATTTATTCCGATGCGGGGATCGAGCCCGCGTTGAGATCTGACGACCTTGGTGACCAGTGTATATCGCCTAAACGGCTTATTAGTTTGTTAGGGAAATAATCAGGAAAGCAGTGTCTCGCGATGGGTCTCTCTAGCAGTGTCTGGCGTGGCGCCATCTTGTTGAAATAATGTGCGTGAAGTGAAGGCAGGATGTTCTCTAAGTATTGGCAGAAAAAATCAGCAAGCAAGCGTTTACTGATTATTTTACCTATAACCGAATTTTGCCAATTGACACCCTGTATATTTTGTTTTCAGATTTCTGTAGTCACTGGCGATCGTGGCGATTCTGGTCGGAATCGGTAGAGGGTGGACGTTTTTTGGCGAGGAAGTGCGATTCATATGATTCCTTCGTCCGTGGAGATTGTCAAGATGCGCCTCTGGTCAATATGGGGTTTCATGCGAGCTCAGAGTATGTAGCTTTTTTTATTAACTTCGCCAGCCCAATGACCCACAGTGTGTCTTCGCGTACGACATGAGAACCCACCACTGGTCACGATGTTGGGCTGCCTCTCGCCAATGGCCTGCACGAAACTCGCTCAGGTCAGCGATCACTGAGTTGCTCCATCAGTACCTAGGGCGTGGACCGGACGGTATTGCTACGTATGCCCATTATTCATTCTTTAATGGGTTAAGTACATAATGCTGTGATGAAATATGCTATGGATATCCTTTTATACGAGATACGAAGGCAAATGCGCCGCCTGATGGAAAGCAATCAACGTCCCGCATATATCTGTTATCATAATTAGATATCTGGAACACCATAAGGTACCACATATATCAGTGACTGTTACTCCGGTGGAATAATTCCGAATTATACATACATACATATCGTCACGCCTGTCCCCCGTAGGGTAGGCGGATACCACAGATCTTCATCTGCTACGATCTCGGCATACTCCCCTTGCTTCCTCCACACTCATAATTCTCCTCATGCAAGCCTGCCGGGTAAGAGTACTCTTGACCTGGCCTTTCTTAAAAACTTGATCAAATTGATCAAGGTATGTTTTCCGTGGTCTTCCCTTGCCGACGCAAGGTAGATTTCTTTTGTCAGTCGTCTTTCATCCATCCTCTCTATATGCCCAAACCATCTAAGCATCCCTTTCTCAACTTTTGTCACAATACCTTCTACTGTACACCGCATCGAATTATATCCACCAGAGAAATTCCGAGCATGGCCCTTTCTATAGCTCTCTTAAGGACTTTGGACTTGTGAAACAGACGGACGGTCTGTGTCCATATTTTCCACATATGATATTGGTGTAGTAACTTTAAACGAGATAGGAAGGCAAATGAGCAGGCGTATCAATCAATGCCGTTCATATATAATACTTCCGCAGTCTCATAGACACGCATGACACGCATAAAGCAACCACTAATTTTCGAATTCAACTTCTTTTTTCTTCAGATTACGTGGGAACTTCTATTTGAGAACGGCCGCTCAGTCTCCCTTCGCCCTGGGAGAGCGTGGTGCTGACTGACAAAGAATTTATAAAGGCACTGAATTTAAACTGGTGGACTTAGACGAAAGCTTAGACAATTCAAAATGGTTACAGAAAATAAAACTATATATTAATTGTCGTTTTATTTGTTATCTTACTTTAAAATAGAAATATACATCTTTTTTATGGGATTATAAGACCAACGAGGCAGGCGTATTACCCGATGGAAAGCAATCAACGCCGCCCATAGACGTCCGCAACGCCATAGGCAGTGCAGAAGCGTTGCCGACCTTTGAGAAACGATTAGGTTTGTTTCTTGGAGGTTCCAATTTGGTATCGGTTTGAAAACACCGCTGGATGTAGTTGGTTCCACAGGATAGTGGTGCGTGGAAAGAAGTTGCTAGAAAAACACATCGTATTGGATCACATTTCATCCAGATGGTGGGGATGAAACTTTTCTTTGTGGCGGCTTGTGCAATAACGGAAGTCAGCGGCTGGAATTATTCCGATCAACGCCTCGGGACTCTCCCCATGATAAAATCGATAAAAGATGTTGAGAGATGAGATTATCCTCCGTATTACTAAAGAATCTAGACATTCGGTAAGATCTTAGTTAGAGAGATCTTAGATAGATTCGAACAACCCGACGATGTTTGCGGTCAGAGGGAAAAGCTGATACTGAGGTGCTCAGCTCAGAGATGAACTTGAGAAACTCTTTCTTAATCTTCTTCTATAGTGTCAGGTAATGTAGTGCCTTTTGTCTCTGGTAGTATCAAGCATACTAATCCTGCTGCGATGGGGGCGAAACCAAAAATAATCGTCGGCAACCAGGGTACGGTCAAGGATAAATTGGAGATGAAAGGCGCCACCATTGATCCTATCCGCATGGACATGGAACTGGAGCCCATTGCCATATTCCTGACCACAGTTGGGAATAGTTCTGAAGTGTATATGTATATAGTGGCTGCCACTATCGCGGCACAGCTGACTCCCAATGTTCCGAGGGTCAGCGTTATCCAGAACTTGTTCGGGACAACCCCCAAGAGGACAACGCAGAGTCCCCCCAGCGTGAAAAACATTGCCGAGGTAATTTTTCGACCGAAGTGCTTTATCAGCCATATTGACAGCAAATTTGATGGTATCTGAAACAAATAACATAAAAAAATTATAACATAACAAGTAACATAAATTCTATTACTTAGATAAACAAAGAAAAAAATTAATTTAATTTATTTCTTTGTTTATCTAAGTAATAGAGATAACGAGATAACGAGATAACGAATAGATAACGAGAACTATGAACTTATAATAGGAACTGAAAGAAGAAATTAAAAGGCTTTATTTCATTTCACCCGTATATATATTTTTTTCTAGGATAGGGTGGTAAACGAACAGACGTTTTGCCTGATGGAAAGCAATCAACAACGCCCATAGATATTTGTAATACCATACCTATTACAAGTCTGTGGGCGACTAGAATGAATGAATGAACGAATGATACCTTTACTGACGACGCACACAATTATTAGAGAAACGAATAAAAAACTGAGTAAACTGTATTCTACGATTTACTATTTGTATATTAAACAACAACAATATAAATCCATAGCTTTCATTTTAAAATAGTTATGTAATAAATATCTATTTTATTATGTTAATTTAATTAACGTTTTTAATTATGGTGCTTAAACAATACTTATTACCAACAAAATCGATCCGTTTAACTTCCTCCAACTGCCGGGCGGTCGTGATAGTCACAAGGCAATTGAAGGGACCAAAATTTTCCTCAACATCAAGACCATGACCTTGATTAACTTGTAAAGTAAAGCGATAAACACGTGATTGGCATTTGCTAATACAACGGACAGATACGTGGTGTGTTCTGATAAAAATCTACGCTAAGTATGATATTTTAGAATACCAATAACGCGGACACTATTAAAGTAGACATAAAGAGGATGAATGAAAGACGACTGGTAAAAGAAATTTACGTTGCGGATGTGGATGGAAGGGTCAGTAGGGGAAGACAAAGAACATACCTTGACTAAATTGTGAAAGTTTTTAAGACAGGCCAGGTTAAGAGTGCTCTTAATCGACTAGCTTATATGAATAGAGTAATGAGTGTGGATGAACCAAAGAAAGTGTCCCGAGATCGTAGCGGATGGAGAAACTTCCCCTATGGAAAACACGCGTGACGTTAAGTATAATATGTATACTATTAAAGTGGACTCGCTTATTCCGCCATTTGACTTTTGATGTGATCCATTATTAACAGAACAACTATTTAATTTGAAAAAAAAAGGAAGTATAATACAACTTAATAGTGGTAGAGCCACGCTGCAGACGAATACTTTGTCAATAATGGCATATTATTTGTATGTAGCATGAATGGACCGGCTCGCCCGTGGAAGTACCACACTCCCGCAGAAAACCGGCGTCTGAGTGGTAGCTTAGCTACCGCGCTTTGTAAGGTGAGCGACTAAGTACCGGAGTACCGGAGTCTATATATACGCTGATGCCATAGGCCATCGTACTTACATTCAAGTGACTATCTTTCTTGTGACATATTTCATAATATCCAACTTTTTATTATTATAAATAATGACATATCCATACTTTTGATTTTGCCCCATAAAAAAAGAACGATAAATAATTGGATGCGAAAATTTCTCATTTTTTTTATATATTCACGCCTATCCCCCGCAGGGGTTGTCAGAGACCACAGAGCTCCATCCGTTACCCTTCATCGCAGCGAAACGGCTCTCCATTAGTCGCTTTTCGCCCTCGTCAGAATCAGGACGTGACGGGTGGCAAACCACGTCGCCGTCATTTTCAACAAATTAGGTTTATTAAATTCGTCTTAGTGAATCCCACGAGCCGCAAGGGAGGATGGAAGTCAGCCCCAGCAGAGCCCTGCATGCTGAGGTAAAGCACCATTGTACCCGGGGGAGCCACGCATCCATTAGCACGGCAGACCGTGGATTTGCGGAGAGGAAGGGAATGGATAGAAAGGAAAGAGCAGGAAAGGAAATGCGGATTGGGGGGTTTAGCAGACTCGGAATAAATATTTTTAAAACTATACATATATTTATTCCGATGCGGGCATCGAACCCGCGACCATTGACTCTGCGGACGGAGGGCCCCGCCACTTTGCCAATCGGCGTCAATTTTTTATTATTTAAAAAATGACATATTTCGCTCCATAAAAAAGAACGATAAAGAATTGGATGTGAAAGTTTTTCATCCATACCTGAATAGCTCCGGCAGCCGCGACACTGATGAAAGGGTCTGGACTGGTCTGGCTGATGTACTGGTTGAATCCGAAGAATGTCAGACCGCTGATCATCCACATGATACAGCAGCATGCCGTCCTCAGTCGAAGCGACTTCCGCAACAGAGCGGTGTAGTTCAGTTTGGGTCTAGTTGCATCCGTTTTCATGTTCTGGGCTATTTTTGTTAGGCTCTCCTCTATTTTTTCCGTTGGTAAGCCGTTCCTGGAATTTAATAATACCACATATAATTATACTCTCCATTTACGGCGCCGAAGGCGACGTGGACGCTGACAGTCCGTCTGCTTCACAAGCTTAGAGTCGCTCAGAGAGCTATGGAGAGATCTATCGGATATACTCGGATGTTTCTTTGGTAGATATAATTCGGAATAAACAAATCCACCAGAGAACTAAAGTCACCGACATAGCCTTTCGAATTAGCAAACTAAAGTGGCAATGGGTTGGTCACGTTTGTCGGAGATCCGACAATTGAACGAACAGACGATTGCTGGAGTGGAGACCGCGTCTCGGTAAACGTAGTGTGGGACGCCCCCCGGCTAGATGGTGCGACGGTGCCCTACACAGGGCGGCTGGCAAAAAATGGATGCGTGAAGCCGAAAATCGGGCTAGGTGGCGCTTGTTGGGGGAGGCCTATGTTCAGTGGACTACGGCAGGCTGTTGATGATGACATATAAGATTATTAATGGAGTCAGGCGTTACTTTGCGGATATCCATCACTATGTGGACAGTCAAAAGTTATACTTAGCTAAGATCCGCGACAAGCAAAACAATAACAGAAAATCAATAATGTGTGTTTTTCTGTTGGGTTAAGTGGATTTATTTGGAACTTAAACCAAAAACTTACCGAAAGTCGGCCATCAATTCTCCACCCACCAACCACTATACACAACACCAAACACACATTATCACTTTTCCATCTTGTAAACGACACGTGTTTCGCCCCAACACGAGGCATCTTCAGGTATAGTAGACTCTAATTTTCGGTTGTCTTCCGTAGAGTGGGTGGAGAATTGATGGCCGTTTTTCGGTAAGTTCCAAATAAATTCACTCAACCCAACAGAAAAACACACATTATTGATTTTCTGTTATTGTTTTGCTTGTCGCGGATCTTAGCTAAGTATAACTTTTGACTGTCCATATGATGACATATAATTATACAATAATAGAAAGAAAGAAAGAATAATGGTGGTTTTTATAAAATAATTACAATAATTGTAATTTGTTTACAGTAAATTATTTAGAAATGTGTAAAATTAAAACTAATAACTATTTTGAAAATTGAGAAAATTTTAGGAAATGTTTTGTTTGTTAAAAAATATATTGTTGCTATGCTGAAGCAAATCTATTTTTAGATTCTTTGTTCGTTGTTTAGTGTATTTGTACCTCCTTTTCGATTTTATATATTATATATAAGCCAAAATTCTATCGGGGCGAGATTCATTCTAATTCTAACGATCATCGCCGAAATTTACGTTTCATTAAGACATGTTAAGAATTTAATAGATTTGTCATTTACTCAATCTTTCTTTTCAATCTTGGTATACTAAGCAAATATGAAGAATCAACAACTACCTCACAAAGATACGCAAAACGAAAAATATTCAAAAAATAATATCATTTTTCTATGATCATCAAAATAGACGTCTGATTCGATCAATGCATTTCATTGTAATTAATAAAGAATCATTAAAAAGGTATTATAATATATTTTTATTTTAACATTATATTGGTAGAGATTTGATAGATTGAAGAGTCGGTAGGGGAAGACCACTAAAAACATACCTTGACCAAATTGCTGATATTTTTAAGAAAGGCCAGGTCAAAAGTACCCCCAGTAACCGGCGGGCTTGCACGAGGAGAGTATTGAGTGTGGAGGAAGCAAGGAAAGTATGCCGAGATCGCAGCAGATGGAGATCTGTGGTCTCCACCTACCCCTACGGGAGGTAGGTATGACGATATGTATATATGTATGTATGGTAGAAATTTCGAGAAGATACTTACATTTCTGCAGCTCTCTTAACAATCTTCGTGGCTTCTTCAACACGTCCCACGCTGACCAACCACCTCGGAGATTCAGTTAGCAAGAAGAAGTACCCTAAGTATATCAAAGGTGGCACAGCTAGAGCTAAACTATACGAATCCCACCTCCTGAAATAGTAAGCGAAGAGTGGGACAGTCATGTGCCCAACTATAAATGGTATTTGGAACAAACAACCTAAAATCTCTCTGAAATTCGGTCCAGCTGTCTCCATGATGAGTACGAAAGAGACGACCATCGTTCCCGATGTTGCCATGCCCAAGAAGAACCGTAGAAGTGTGAATGTGATGTAATCGGGTGAGAAAGGGACGCCGAATCCGAGTAGGACTAGAGTTGTAATAGAGAATAAAAAGGTATTTTTGCGGCCGTATCTGAAAAAGAAAGAATGTACAATTATTGTTCATAGATTAGGTGTTTATAATAGTAGAATAGTAGCTGTGTATTCTTTTAGTTCCCGATAGCATCTCTAGGCAAAACTATAATAGTATTATAGAAAACATAAAATTGTATGATTAATGGAGTCAGGGTTTACTTTGCGGAAATCCATTACTATGTGGACAATAAAATCTTTAAAACACACAAGTAACTAATTTAAAAAAATTGTTTATTTTTTTTCATGGCATAGGAAAGCAAACGAGCAGGCGTGTCACCTGATGGAAAGCAACCAACGCCGCCCATAGACATCCGCAATGTCATAGGCAGTGCGGAAGCGTTGTCGATCTTAAAGGAAAGTGAAATTATGGGAGTGGAAATCGGGGTGAGATTGGGAAGGGGAGGGTGTTGGGCCTCCGGAACTCAGACCGCTCTCCGTACGAAGCGCGGTAGACAAGCCACCACTCAGACGCCGGTTTTCTGCGGCAGTGTGGTACTTCCTCGGGCGAGCCGGCCCATTCATGCTACAGACAAATAATATGCCATTCTTGTCAAAGTATTCGTCTGTAGCGTGGCTCTACCACTAAAAAGTTAAAAATGACAGCGACGTGGTGCGCCATCTATGTATCACGTTCTGATTCCCGCGAGGACGAGAAGCAACTAACGGAGAGCCGTTTCGCCACGATGAATGTGTGCCGGGATCGAGCGGATGAAGATCTGTGGTCTCTGCCTAACCCTACAGGGAGACAGGCGTGACTATATATGTATGTATGTGTAGCTACTTACTACAGAATAGTGTATATTCGCGTTCAAGAACACATTCGCGGAACAAGCTTTGTTACTACGCACTTGCAGAATGCGCTTTGTTACGCCGCATTCGTGGAATGCGCTTTGATTCTCCGCATTCGTGGAACGCGCTTTGTTGCTGCACACGTGCAGGCACAACCGCGTCTCCCGCACCCCGCGCGCTTCTCTCGCCATTCATCAGTTGTATATATAATAGGTCCACTTGGTATAGTAAAAGGAGTATTAAACCAAACTCCTGTTGCATCACTTCACAGTTAAGATATACGTGCTCAGCAGTGGGACATATAGACATATGTCCCACTGCTGAGCACGGGCCTCTCCATTACTGGAGGAACGGACGTTAACCCACCACGCTTGTACAATGCGGATTGGCGGGGTTACCAGACTCGGAATAAATATTTGTATTCTATACATATATTTATTCCAATGCGGGGATCGAACCCGCGACCGTTGACTTGGCGGGCGGAGGGCACCGCCACTGAGCCAATTGCATCGTTTATCACATATTATTTGCATAATATGTTTATTGCTTCTTATGTTAAGAAACCTTGACACAGATTATTCTCTTTTTTAACTAAAAATAATAAAAAAAAATATATGTATTTTTATTGCATCTTCAGATAAAACTGAGATTTAAATACTGTGTTATCTCGTGTTTATTACACACTAACTCCGACATGGTCACGTCTGTCTGATATGAAACTGCAATGCACTGCATCTAAAATTATGCTCAGAGACATAAGCTGCTATATGTGTATGTTTGTGAACGAACGACAGGGATAAATAGAAACCGTATTCGAAGTTCAGGGGACATAGCAAGTTAAAAAAAATATTAAAAATATTACACATAAAGCCACCATCATCATCATCATCATCAACAGCCTTTATTATATATTTTACACATATTATATTATATTTTACACAATTCTAAATAATTTATATTTCACAAATTACATTTATTATAATTATGTTATACAAATCACCTTTATTCTTTCTTTTTTTCTATTATTGTATACTTATATGTAATTATCAACATGTTATCCACTGCTGGATATAGGCCTCCCCCAAGAAGCGCCACTTAGCCCGATCTTCGGCTTCACGCATCCAGTCTCTGCCAGCCGCCCTGCGTAAATCAACGCACCATCTAGACGTGGTGCGTCCCACACTACGTTTACCGAGACGCACAAAACGTACAAAATACATAAACGAAGTTTTTGGTTTTCAACAAATCGAGTTTTTTCCCGCGGGCTTCGTTCGATTTCTCGATTTTGCGCGCGCCAATTATTCGATATAGCGGCGGGCGTGCGTTCGTGCACGTACGTATGCAAGTGTGTGTGTGTGTGTGTGTGTATGTATGTATGTCATTGTTTATTAACTTTATAATATAAGATGATTAATGGAGTCAGGCGTTACTTTGCGGAAATCCATCACTATGTGGACAGTCAAAAGTTTTACTTAGCTAAGATCCGCGACAAGCAAACAATAACAGAAAATACCTAGTGTTTTCCTGCTGGATGAAGTGGATATACTTGGAATTTAAACCAAAACTTACAGAAAAACGACCGTCAGCAACTTTCCACCCACCAACCACTATACACAACACCAAACACACACTACCACACCATTTTTGTATACGACACGTGTTTCGTCGCCAACACGAGGCATCTTCAGGTATAGTAGACTCTACGGAAGACAACCGAAAGGATCCGAAAAGAAAGAAACAATCGAAAAGAAACACTTTTTGATTCACTTCATCCAGCAGAATAACACACATTATTAATTTTCTGTTATTGTTTGCTTGTCGCGGATCTTAGCTAGGTAAAAGTTTTGAATGTCCACGTATATAATATAATTTTGGTGTGAATAACATCTATTGGTGATTATGATTCTCGAATGTGTATATAAAGTGGGACTAAAATTAGCTATCAATTTGAGGTAATTCGTTTATTATACTCACCTAAATACTACGTACCTACCTTCAGTTACAATTTATAGGTTTGTGTAGACATATTCTTTTTTATGGGATAAGAAGGTAAACGCAATAATAATCCCATGGTACGCATTTGTAGCCTATACAATAATATATTTATTGACCACGGTACAGAAACGTTCGATATTTTCAATATCAAAATACATCAATTAAAGCGATCGCTCCGTGATATCGTATATATGTTTTCCTTCTTTTTTATATTTTTTATTTATTTATTTTTTTAATTTAATTTTATCTGTTCAATTGTATAGTAGTATTGCATTATTACATAAGTAACCCTATTATCCAAATGTAGCCATCCAATATCTAATATCAGCCCGCGGCAGTCCACTGCTGGACATAGGCCTCCACCTAGCGCGCCACCTAGCCCGATCCTCGGCTACACGCATCCAGTCTCTGCCGGCCGCCTTGCGTAGATCGTCGCTCCATCTAGCAGGAGGGCGTCCCACACTACGTTTGCCGAGTCGCGATCTCCACTCCAGCACTCGTCTACTCCAATGATTGTCGGTTCTCCGACAAATAAAATATATATAATATAAAAAACTTTATTTCAGGACTAGCCTATATATCGTTAGTAACAATCTTTCTTATAATCTAGTGTTCGTAAAATTACAAAATTTTATAAAAATATATTTTACATTTAAAAAACATTAAAATATAATACATTAATAAACCATTACAAATTTGAGAATAGTAATATATGTCTATAATAATTTTAAAACAGTAATGAGATAATTTAATTTTACATTTTATTTTATATTAAATTAATGTGCGATTTTACAATTTTTTAATTTTAATTTTAAGAGCAAAATTACATTAACATATTAAAACCTGCGTTAGTTAGTTAGTTAGTTCGGAAATATGGTAATATAAATGTAGTCATGCTGTGCGCAAATTTAAAGAGTTATAGTCCAACCGTTGTTAGGCCGAAGTTTATATTATATAGTATTCTTTAAGACTGTTACTTGTTTTTGTACCTAATAAATAAATAAATAAACGAGCAGACGTGTCGCCTGATGGAAAGCAATCAACGCCACCCATAGAGATCATACCATAGACAATGCGGAAGCGTTGCCGGCCTTGATAAATGTGTAGGTTTGATTTTGAAGATTCTAATGTCATGAAACACAGCTTTTATTCAATATGAATGATTGAAAACTCACCGATCAGAAAGGAATCCGAAGACGATACTGCCAATAAGTACACCAAGCTGGAGAACTGTTTGCGTCAAGCTCGAAAGCCAACTCCTGCTGCAAATCAGATCCCACTCGGACACGATGGTGTTATCGAAGGGAGTTGGGTCGTACTCATATTTGAGACAGTCTTCGTAGCACGTCGAGTTATCTCCCAAGCTTGTGGAGTTGGAGAACTCAACACACCAGAAATTCAGCTTCGGAGTGAGGAACAGTACTGCCATCTGCACCCAGCCGGAGGAGAGCTTGACCAAAGATACCGTGGCGCACACCAGGATCTGCCACCTTCCGATGTGCCCAAGTAGATTCGCAAATCCATCTTCTCTCTGCGCTGTACTCGCAATCTGTGATGCTATTCGGATCACCATTTTTGTTTGAAACCGGCTAATACAGCTGAAAAAAGATGTTATATATTTATTTTTATGGGATAGGAAGGCAAACGAGCAGGTGTGTCACCTGATGGAAAGCAATCAACGCCGCCCATAGACATCCGCAACGCCATAGGCAGTGCGGAAGCGTTGCCGACCTTTAAGGAAAGTGTCATTATGGAAGTGGGAATGGGAGAGGGTAGAGGGAGGGCGAGGATGTTGGGCCTCCGGATCTCGGCCGCTCACCGAACGAAGCGCGGTAACTAAGCTACCACTCAGACGCCGGTTTTCTGCAAGAGTGTGGTACTTCCCCGGGCGAGCCGGCCCATTCACGCTACAGACAAATAATATGCAATTCTTGACAAAGTAGCCGTCTGCAGTGTGGCTCTACCATTATCAGCCATTCGCCGTAATAAATTCGATACAATACGCAGAGATACATACATCTATACATACAAACATTAGATGGAAACTTTAGGAAATCTTGGGGTCATCGACTATATTTCACGTTGTATACTTTGGTAGGTCGCTTCTTTTTGTGTCGATATGAAAAACAATGTAACAACCTTTGATTTTAAACGTCGATTATTTCCACAGCTATTTTTTAAACGTATAACTAATTTTATATTGTTAAGTTTGAACTTTAAATTTTTGAAAGGTTAAATCGTGAGATATTTGAACAATCTACGTCTTTTATATCGACGCCGGCTCGTGCAAAAAACACAACCAACCATACCTTGTACATATAAAAAGCATAATAACAAAAAAAACAACGTTCATTATAATTATTATATCACGCTAAAAACTTGGAAAATACACAGCTGTATAAAGTTGACCATTACGGCTCAGTGTTTAGATTATCTGACTTCTAAACAAAAGGTTTTGCGTACAAATAAAATTTTTAATATTGGTTGAGCCACGCTGCAGACGAACACTTTGTCAACAATGGCATAATATTTGTCTGTGGCATGAATGGGCCGGCTCGCCCTGGGAAATACACACTCCCTCAGGAAACCGGCGTAGGAGTGAGTAGCTCAGCTACTGCGCATCGTATGGTGAGCGGCTGAGTGTTGGAGGCCTAACACCCTCCTCCTCCCCCTCGCCTTCTCATCGATCTCCTTCTCCCCTCCCTTCCTCATCCCCCTCCCCCTCCTCCGAAATTATAACCTAATTAATATTATATTGTACAAATAAATAAATAGAAATTAATTAAAATCTAAAAAGTGTCGCAAAGCGTTCTAATGGAGCACCTGCCCTAGCCTGACCTGATGGAAAGCAATAAACGCTGCCCAAAGACATCCGCAGTGTTATAGGCAGTGCAGAAGCGTTGCCAGCCTTTAAGGAAAGTGTCATTATGGGAGGGAAAAGGGAAGGGGGTTGGCCTCCAGGAATCAACCGCTCACCGGACGAAGCGCGGTAGCTAAACTACCACTCAGACGCCGATTTTCTGCGGGAATATGGTACTTCCCCGGGCGAACCGACCCATTCATGCTACAGACATATGATATGCCATTCTTGACAAAGTATTCATCTGCAGCGTGGCTCTACCACTATAAAAATATATGTTCTTTGCAATAAAAACCGCCAAGTGACCTCGATTCACAGATAAAAAGATTAGAAATTCACAAACAAAATTAAACCAGTTTCGTGTCAGGAGGACTGTGCGGAATTATTAAGGACTGTACTCCACTGAGCAAGCAGAAGCCAGGCGATACTATTATTTGCAAAGAAACATTTTAATAAAATATTCAATTTATTAAAAAATCTATTACCTATAGTAAATTAAACGATATCGACGCAAAATAGCAAAAACGTAGTAAATCGCAAAATGAAAACTTACCACCAGTAGAGTCAAAAAACTTTTAACCCCTTCGGACCTCGTGTGCAGAATTATGCACATAATGTTTAAAGCCTTATAATATTTTTAATTTACTCCTCCGCCATTTGTGTGTACATGGCGGAAAATTCGGAAAACTCAATAAATATGTATGATTTTTCACACATTTGTTTCAATGATGTCCGTCTTACTAATAATTTGTAAATAAAATATTTTATTATCCATTAACAATAATTCAGGTCTGAAGGGGTTAAGATTTGAAAACTGAAAAACTTGTATCTCATCAGTCAAAAACAGTCAGTAGAGACGCGACTCAGACTATTTATTTATTTCATGTGAGAACAACAGATTATACTAAGATACATAAGATATAAAACAATTATATAACAATAAAGCCAGTTACTGCTCTCTTATAATAGTGTACTAACAACAGATTAAGAGTAGCACGTTAAAAATTTTTATAGTGTAGAATACAAAATAAAATCAATATAATAGATGAAACAAAGAAAAATCAGTAACGACTTATCATCAAATGTTAGCTTTCGTATTTAAGCAAATTGTTTATGTATGCACATAGACACTTGTATATATGCGCATGTGATTGTGTGTCTCTGGGTGCGTTTTTGTGGACATTTGCAAGTATGACGTAGATCGATAATTGTTAAAAATAATACATATTATTTATTGATTTATAAAATTTGTTTATTAATGATGATTTTTGGACTTCCAATATGTTTTCTCTTTGCGGCGATGAATCGATCTAATTATATTTCGTGTTATATAAATATGGAATGCGGTATAAAATGGAATTAGATGTATAGGTGTACATGATTGAATGAATGCAATGAATATGCAGTAAAAAAATACATCTGTGTTGTTTACAGCGTTTTTGCTTCTTGCTTCGAATCTATTTAAAACATATGAAGTCACACCAGGGGAGAAGGGCCACATAAATGCGACCACGTAATACAAGAACGTCTTAAGACCCAAAATCATGAAATTCGTATGATGTAATTTTTTTTATAGGTCAGGAGTATTAATGGAGTCAAGCATTACTTTGGTGTTGTGTATAGTGGTTGGTGGGTGGAGAATTGATGGCCGATTTTCGGTAAGTTTTTAGTTTAAGTACCAAATAAATCCACTTAACCCAACAGAAAAACACACATTATTAATTTTCTGTTTGTTTTGCTTGTCGCGGACCTTAGCTAAGTAAAACTTTTGACTGTCTATATAGGATAGGAGGGCAAACGAGCAAGCGTGCCGCCTAATGTAATGCAATCACCGCCCATAGATAACCGCGACAGCGCAGGAGTTACGGAATCGTTGCCGGCCTTTTAGGTAGTTAGGCTTGTTTTTTGAAAGTGCCAATTTCGTATCGGTTCGGAAAGACCGCAAATTAATTTAATATTAAATATATATAAGGTAAATATTAAAAATAAAAAAAAGTACTTCTCGTGCGACATAAATAAAATTTATTTTCATATTTACAATCGAACTGAGATTGTAATTCTCGACACTGACGTGTTGACCTCAAAAATCATAAAACGTGTCTGTTTATATAACTGAATCTTATGTAATATCAAACTATAGTTTTGGAGTGTTTTTACGTAATACAATAAATTACACAAAGTTGAGGGCAATTTTGCATTTCCTCATTATCATTATTCGCATTATCATTATTCATAATTTTGCATTTAATCATTATCATTATTTGTATTATTCATTATTCATAATTTTGCATTTAATCATTATCATTATTTGTATTATTCATTATTCATAATTTTGTATTTAATCATTATCATTATTCGTATTATCCATTATTCATAATTTTACATTTTATCATTATCATTATTCGCATTATCATTATTAATAGTTTTGCATTTCATCATTATTAGTAAACTGATTTGGCATAGGCTGATTAGGACTATCTTAGACTGCTGGAGCAGACGAGTGCTGGAGTGGAGATCGCGTTTTGGCAAATGTAGTGTGGGACACCCCTGGATTAAATGGTGCGACGTTCTGCGCAGGGCGGCCGGCAGAAACTGGATGCGTGAAGTTGAAGATTGGGTGAAATGGCGCTTCTTGGGAAAGGTCTATGTGCAGCAGTGGACTTCTGGAGACTGTTGTTGATGATGATGAATATTAAAGTTTTGGTTTTGTTAATATTAAAATCATTTTAAATATTTTTGGTTATGTTAGATACTTATGCAATGTTTTAAATACTCAAATAATATGAGAATGAAGTATATAATAATAATAAAAGGCGAGATTAGAAGGCAATCTCATTACTTCTTCTTTTACTTCCTTCTTCCTCTCCCATTAAGAGCAAAGCAGCTGCAGCTTTAGTATCGTAGGCTGCTTACATGCAGAATGCTCCTAAGTTAATTGAAAACTAGTATATTACCCAATTAATGTAAATAAAGAAATTATCATTGTAATATACATCGCAGAAGAAATAACATGAATCTATTATTGATGATATAATAATAAGTTTTATTATTGCCGTGTTTAATTGTTAATATATTGAAAAATAATTCATTCAAAACGTTTACTGTTTATAAATAAATATTGCATTACCTGTATGTTATGAAAACAGCAAATATTTCACCAAACACTTGTGTATACAATCTTTTTTACCACTTCACAAACTTTTTTTAAAAAAAAAATTCGGCAATGATCACTTTATATTTTTCAAATATACCATTTGCTTATTTTTATATCAATTGTTTTTACTATTACAAATTATATTTTGTTTATATTAAATATTCTTAATTTTTTTCTCAATTAAAATTTAATTTATAAAATATTTTAATATACTTGTGAGTGCTCAGCGACTAACCGCTGAGATGGCGCTGAGTGACTGAGGCGAGGATCGCTAACATATTCATGTAACAGGTGAAGGAGCAAAAACAAATACACAGTTTGTGTGTCGATGGCCTAATTGTCTCAGTGGTGGAATGAACACTTTCGGATACAATTGCATTTTTCAAACACTCCCTATATGTACGTATGTATGTATAAACAGAATAAGCGAAAACGTAGTAAACCGCAAAATCAAAAATTACCACCAGGGCCAAAAAAAAATTTTTAAAATTTCTGAAAAAACTGTATCCAATCGTGTGGATAGTTAGAAATTTTACTTAGCTAAGATCCGTGACAAGCAAACAAAAACAGAAAAATAATAATGTGTTTTTATACTGGAATAAGTGGGGGGTTTTTTATACGGGGAACTTAAACTAAATCTTACCGAAAAAACGGTCGTTAGCAATTCTCCACCTGCCAACCACAATCGTGTTGCACACGACACGTTTTTCGCCCCAACACGACGCATCATCAGGTATAGTAGACTCTACGAAAGACAACCGTTAAGTATTTATGTATACAATCACTCAAAAACAGTAACGTTGTACTAAAATTTCTATTGAACGTAGAGCTACGAGACTCAGACCGTCGGACGCGGTATTTTTTTCTGATCCTGCAGGAATATGCAGTAAAATATTTTTGACATCTGTGTTTGCGTCAATATTATCCCACGGGGATACGTATATTAACCCACTACATTTGTCCGAGGAGAATTTACGATACAACCAAAGGGGGGGGGGGAGAGGGGGATACCTATATTTATTCAGATACGAAAAACGAACGTAAGCAAACCCTTCAGCACTTCGCTATGGTCTCAACACCCACAACCATCTTTCACTCAACGCGTTTCGCCTCAACACGAGGTATCCTCAGTAATAGACTCTACGAAAGACAACCGTCGAGTTACCATATACTAATAATCTCTATATTTGCTTTAAATTAGGGTAGTTTACAAGAGTGTAGTGGTAGAGCCTACGCTGCGGATGAAAACTTTGACAAGAATGGCATATTATTTGTCTGTGGTATGAATGGGCCGGCTCGCCCGGCGATGTACCACACTCCCGCAGCACACTACCGCACTCCCTCTTCCACAATGACACTTTCCTTAAAGGACAGCAACGCTTCTGCACTGCATATGGCGCTGCGGATATTTATGGGCGGCGTTGATTGCTTGCCATCAGGTGACACACCTGCTCGTTTGCCTTCCCATTCCATAAAAAAATTACACATATATACATACAAGCAAGTACAAGCGTTCTCCAATTTAGTCATAATAAAAATGGCATGCAAAAAAGTTATTATAGTTTTTTTAATTCTGATAAAATTATAAATATTGATATCATGATGAATATATTGTCCAATACCTTTGTCAAATTATATTTTTGCCATAGTGAAGTGCAGAAGGATTTGCTGTCGGCCGTTTCTATAAGAATTACACTTGTAATTCTCTATACACTTCTTCGCAAATACATAATATTATTTTTTTGATTTGTGTTCGCGGATCTTAGGAAAGTAAGTTTGAATGGGCATCTTTGTTTTGGATTCCTGCAAAGTAACGCCTGACTCCATCTTTTAACAGTTAACTTAGATACGAATGAATTTTGGGCTGAAAGAAGATCTTGAAACCGTTGAAGATCTAACCAGTGAGAAGTTCTCGCATTGAAAGCCAAATACAAACTCTTTGGTTTTCTTCTTCTTTTCTTTGATGGCAACTACTTTCAACTATTATGCCAGTGTCAAGTAAAATAGGATAACATCAAACCTCTTGTAATAAAACTAGTCAACTAATCACGTTACGTCTTGATAAAATGCTGGCCATTTTACCAAAACCTTCTATGAACCTTTTTAGTCATATCACTTCACTTATACGCCTTAATCGAACTATATTGTATAATATACTACCACAATTAAACAATATAACTGATTATAACATAAGATTATTAAAATGAAATAAATACAACGTCACTGATGTATGTTGCCGGGAAAAGTCAACGGAGTAAGTCATCGTTCTACTTTTAGTTCTGTCACGCTTTATCTACTGATGAAGCGTGTCAATCCAATAAAACCTATATAATAAAATGTATATATCAATATACATATAAACACCTTTGCGAAAAAACGGGCAGCTTACAGTCAATAGCTTGTCTATGGATGGTATTAATATTTTTTGTATGTAACAGCTTAGAAGACTAGGCATTTTTTTTTATTTTTTTTTTTTTAGAAATTTTTTCAACACCTAAATCCTAGAATTGGTTTTTTAGTCAATGTTAACAGAAATCCGTGTGAAAATGGACATTTTTATGTATTTATTATATTATTATTATATACTGAAATTAAGGCTACGAGTATATTTATGGTACTTTAATAAAAACAATACATAAAAAAAAATTAATAACTAGTATGATTTCCCCTTGCAGCAATTACGGCATGTGATCGTCATGCTTTCCACCATGCTCTTAATGGTGTCCTGTAGAATGTATTCCCACTCAGCCCAGATCACACGTATAAGCTCCCCGATGTGTTGTGGAAGTGATTGGACGGATCGTACTGGCCTTTTAAGTAGAACAACCCCGCGAAAAGTAAGTAAAAAGTCACAAACTAAAAAAGGGATTATTAAAAAAAAACAAAAGCTTCGAATTTGGAATTAATTTTTTTTCATACTCAGATTCTTTCTTAAGTGCCCGTAATATAGTCTGGCTATTAAAATCTTTTTTTTCACAGCTCATATATGTCCTACTGCTGAGCACGAGCCCCGCCATTTCTGGAGGAAAGGATGTTGACCCACCACGCTTGTCCAATGCGGATTGGCGGGGTTACCAGACTCGTAACAAATATTTATTTCGATGCGGGGATCGAACCCGCGATCGTTGAATTCGTGTGCGAGGTGCCTCGCCACTGAGGCAATCGGCCGTCTTTAGAATTAAAATATTACCAATAATGTAGAACCATTAAAACCGGCCTTTTTTCTAAAGGAGTGTATATATCTTTGTATACAAACGATGTCTTTGAATAGGGTTTTCAGTATTAGTATAAATTAAGTTATAGGTCAAATAATCAGTAAACGCCTGCTTACTGATTATTTTCTGCCTATACTGAGAGAACATTCTGCCACCCTCACACTGCTGAAGAAACCATGGAGCTTCTTCGTGATTTCTTCCGGTAAAAATTAATAAGCCGTTTCGGCGATATCCTCTGGCCACCCCGGTCTGTGGAGGTACCTCAAAAGTAAAGTCTATATAACAAACCCGACGACCATCTCAGCACTAGAAGAAAATATCCTCCGTCACTAGTTCAGCGAGTGGCACAGAATACTGTGGCTAGATTCCAAGAGTGTGCCCGAAGTGGACATTTAGATGAAAAAATTAAAAAAATAAAATAAAACTGGCACTTCTATTTTTTTATGGGATAGGAAGGCAAACGAGCAGGCGTGTTACCTGATAGAAAGCAATCGACGCCGCCCATAGACATCCGCTTCGCCATAGGCAGTGCGCACGCGTTGCCAACCTTTAAAGAAAGTGTCATTATGGGAGGGGAGGGGAGAGAGTACTCAACCGCTCAACCGCTCACCGCACGAAGCGTGGTAGCTAAGCTACCACTCCGACGCCAGTTTTCTGCGGGAGTATGGTACTTGCCCGGGCGGGCCGGCCCATTCATGCTACAGACAAATATTATGCCATTCTTGACAAAGTATTCGTCTGCAGCGTGACTCTCCCACTAGAACTCCTTCTTTTCGTCGTAAAAGTAATTGAATTTTATTTATATCCTTTGTAGTTTTTGATTATTTATGAGCGAAAATCTAATATTGCAACCGGACACCCTATCTTAATAGATATTATCCTTCCAGATAGATATACATCCTTCTTTGCACGTGAAGGTTAATATCTTCACGTGCAAAGAAGGATGTACCTCAGAATTATATGTTTTTTTTTTGTATTTAATAAAATACTTCGTGTTTCCAACGTTCACAGATGTGTCTGTGTGACGAATCGATCTGATTACAAGTCAAACGACGTCAAGGCTAAGCAATCTTCCTTGAACGGAAGAAGTTTGCCGTGACATATGCAGTTTTGGCTTGTGCCGCTTATGTGTAACCGATTCGGCTTTTACGGTGACATATAACAAATTTCAATCATTAATGTTATCATAAGCCTCCTCTAAGAAACGCTATCTAGCCCAATCTTTAGCTTCACGCATCCAGCCTCCGCCAACCGCCCTGCGCAGATCGTCGCACTATCCAGCCAGGGGGCGTCTCCCACTACGATTGCCGATACACGGTCTCCACCTAGCACTCGTCTGCACCAGTGGTTGTCGATTTTTTTTTAACAATCCATATACGTCCCACTGCCGAGCACGGATCTCCCCATTTCTGGAGGAACGGACCTTAATCCACCACGCTTGTTCAATGCGGATTGGCGAAGTTACCAGACTCGGAATAAATATTAATAAAATCCATATATATATATTCTGATGCGGGGGTCGGACCCACGACCATTGACTCCGCCATTTGGTCGTCGATTAATAATACATTTTAAATCTTGCTGAGAATTAACAACCGAATGATGGATTGAATTATCAATACCTAGTTCGTTAGTCTCGCTAAAACTCTGCTGGACCGATTTGGCTAACTATGGTTTTGAATTATTTTTGGAAATCCAAGGAAGGTTTAAAAGGTGAGTAAATATGATAAAAATATTAGGAATATAGTAAAAGCAACAATTTCGTTTTCTCTTAGAAACTATTCCTACCTGTCAAATATTTGATGTTCGTCCCGTCGTTCACAAATCAATTAAATTTAAAAGTCGTTCAAAAATCAAGTTAAATTCAAAAGTGAAGTTTCTTTTTGTTTCATTTCTTTGGTTAAGTTTTGACCACATGTTTAACTAAAGTTGAAACATTCTGCAATTATCGTTCAGCTTTTTTATTTATTGATTCTGAGGTGGTACGAAATTTGCCGGGTCAGCTAATATTAAAATAAGAATCGATATAAATCATCGAGATTTAAGGTTATATGAATATAAAAATATCCAATTAAACCGAATTACCCAACTTACCACAAAATCAATTTTATTAAGGACTGCTTGGTACAGAAACATGCCAGCCGTACTTCTTCGGCGGCACACGGGATCTTTAGGGGGATTTATCTTCGATGTAATTGAAATTCTTCCAAGTGAAATTTATTTATTTTGCTATTCCATGTACATTTATATCTTAGACGAACGATTGGCTCAGTGGCGGGACCCTCCCCCCACGGAGTCAATGGTCGCGGGTTCGATTCCCGCATCGGAATAAAATTGGAATAAATATATATGGATTTATAAATATTTATTCCGAGTCTGGTAACCCCCCCCCCCCCAACCCGCATTTCCGTTAATGCACTTTCCTTTCTTCTCTATCCTTTCCCTTCCTCTCCGCCAATCCACGGTCTGCCGTGCCAAAGGATGCATGGCTAAGGGCGAGCTTAGTCGCAAGCGTGCCGACCGTCCCGGGATCGGGCTCCCCCGGGTACTATGGTGCCTTACCTCGGCATCCAGGGCTCTGCTGGGGCTCCTCCTTCCTCCCTTGCGGCTCGTGGGACTCACTAAGACAAATTAATAGGGCGAGAAGCGACCAATGGAGAGCCGTTTCGCTGCGATGAATGTAGCGGATGGAGCTCTGTGGTCTCTGCCAACCCCTGCGGGGGATAGGCGTGAATATATATAACAAAAATATTATATTTTATTCATACTTTATTTATTCACACTTTATAAATTTACGTTTTATATTTTATATCACATTTTCTTATGCCGGAAGGGTGACGTGTCTATCAAAAAACAGTCGAACTAATGCTTTTGTTTTTATAAAACAATTTATTTCTTTTTTTATTTTAAATTTAAAAAATACGAATTTAAAATGTGGACAGTCAAAACGCTAGTTACTTAGCTAAGATCCGCGACAAGAAAAACAATAACAGAAAATTAATAATGTGGGTTTTTCTGCTGGATGAATTAGATTCATTTGGAAGTTAAACCAAAAACTTACCGAAAATCGGCCATCAATTCTCCACCCACCAACCACTATACACAACACCAAACACACACTAACACTTTTCTACCTTGTAAACGACACGTGTTTCGCCCCAACACGAGGCGTCTTCAGGTATAGTAGACTCTACGGAAGACAACCGAAAAGTTTAAGTAAAACTTTTGACTGTCCACATAGTGATGGATTTCCGCAAAGTAACGCCTGACTCCATTAATAAACGAATTTAAATAGTATTATAATATAATATAAAATGTTTTAATTTATTCAAATAAAAAGTTTTATTACATTAGTCATACATTTATCAATGTATCACTACAGTACTGTGTAAATAGCTGTGTGATACATATTATTCCATGGATAGCTTCATGTTAATAACAAAACAACAGTCAAGAGTTCAATGCTCCTTGAATAAGTCGGCACGGCTTAGAGTATGAGATAACGTAAAGCTGAGATAAAATCTCGCGTCGTCAGACTGGTAGTTAGACAGGTAAGTGACTACGCAGAACCTAGTACGTTTGACGTAATCACACGTGGAGTAGGCTGGGGTTAAATTTCAAACAGTAGACAAAAGTTTAATATTTTTTTTTTATTTTTACTTTTAATCTGCTGGATCACTAAGTCACCAACGCAGCTCTCCGAGAAGTTTTTTTTTTTATTGGGAGGCATAAGATTGGGCGTGTAACCTGATGTGTCAGTGAAAAGCAATCAACGCCGTCCATAGATATCCACATTGCCATAGGACTTGCGGCCTTTAAGAAATATATAGGCTTGATTTCTAATACCGCTGGAGGTAGCTGGTTCCATAGAATAGTGGTGCTTGAAAAGAAAAAAAACACATTGTACTGCTGTATCCGAGAAAGCTGTTCACAATTGTCGCAGAAGTGACAGTCGTTGAAATAGTGGAGTGGTGGAATGGAGACCGCGTCTTCGTACCCGTGGTTTCGGATGGTCTTGGCTAGACGGTGTGACGATCTTCGCATTGCGGCTTGCAGAAACTGGATCCGTGTAACTGAGATGTAACTAGAAGGCACGCATTAAAGAACTTTTAAAATTTTTTAATTATTCAATATAGTTATAAAGTAAATTTTGATGGAACATACTAGGTCTCACTAGGCTGGCCGATATGAGACATACTGATTCGATTATTAATCTTCTTCGGTTATACACGTATCAGTCAATCAACAGCCTGCGGCAGTGCATTGCTGGACATAGGCCTCCCCCAAGAAGCGCCACCTAGCCCGATCTTCGGCTTCACGCATCCAGTGTCTGCAAGCCACGCTACACAGATCGTCGTACCATCTAGCCGGGGGGATCTAACACTACGTTTGCCGAGACGCGGTCTCCATTCCATCCCTCGTCTGCTCCAATGATTGTCGGATCTCCGAAATACGTGACCAGCCCATTGCCACTGTAGTTTGCTAATTCGAAAGACAACGTCGGTGACTTTAGTTCTCTGTATTTGTTCATTCCGAATCATATCTACCAGAGAAACACCGAGCATAGCTCTCTGAGCGACTCTAAGCTGTGAAACAGACGGATTCATATATAAATACCATACCTACATAAAACTACTTTTCGGGTCCATGCCAAATTTTAGCGAAATCTCGAGGCCTATCCAAATATATCGTCAGAACAAACTAATAATATATATTATATGATATCCTACTAAGTGATTTGATTAAATTTTTTATTACTATATATAATAGATCTACATAATCTATATCCAGACGAGAGTTGTAAATCAGTTAATAATGATGACGAAACATACTCGTATTAGTACCCATTAGGTATATGTATGTTTAAATAAATTAGGTACCTTGTGAGAAATATATTATCCTTAGTCTACTCATAATAACATTTTACCTAAATAGGTTAAGTATTAAATCATTAACACCTCAGGTTAATGCCTGCCGTCTTGCTATCGGTTAAAATGTGAACTTATTTGCATACAGGTCGGTGACGAGTGTCGTGTATTGCAAAATATTAGAATTTTGTTTATTTTTAAGATTTTCAATAGTTGCTTAACAACATGTTCCTTGTGGACTTTGCGTGTTTAGGATTTTTCTATTATAGAATATGCAAGAAATTACCGCATCGACGGGTATGTGAAACACTCCACTCCAGATGTGTCGCACCTTTCGGAGACGTGGAAAATGAAGGTAAAGGAAGGGAGAAAAGAGTTGACCTTCCGGGCTTTTAACTGAAGCTGTGATATGGTTTTTGCGAACGCCTGGTACCTACTGCCCTAGACTAAACTATTCATATTGCAACAAAAAAATTTGTTATTAAAAAAAATTGCCAAATATTTTTAATAAAAATTTGTCTACAACGTAATTTAAATATATGTGACACAGAAAATTGAACAGAAGATAAATTGAACAGAAAGTATTGATACAGAACATATGATTGTTAGTTGAAGAAATCAAACATAAAAGTTAGTCCTTTTCCCAAGCTCTAGTGGTAGAGCCACGCTGCAGACGAATACTTTGTCAAGAATGGCATATTATTTGTCTGTAGCATGAATGGGCCGGCTCGTCCGGCGAAGTACCACACTCCTGCAGAAAACCGGCGTCTGAGTGGTAGCTGGTCTACCGCGCTTCGTACGGTGAGCGGTCTGAGTTCCGGAGGCCCAACACCCTCCTCTTCCCACTCCCCGATTCTCACTCCCACTCCCATAATTTCACTTTCCTTTAAGGTCGGCAACGCTTCCGCACTGCCTATGGCGTTGCGGATGTCTATAATACAATATAAAAAAATAATTTTATCATCAAATGTCTTAGTTTTCATTGTGGGTTGAGGGCCTCTTTCTAGTCGCGACACATAATCCGACTTTTATCTACACGCATCTAGTTTCTGCCAGACACTATACAGATCGTCGCTCCATTTGACCGGGGAGCATCGCACATTCTTTTACCAAGACGTGCCTCGCTGTCTTAATTAGCTTAACCATAGTATAGTATTATATGTTTAGATTTACGATTGTTTTGGTCATATGACCTATTGTCTACCATCTAAGTATAATTGGAAAACTTTTCCTTTCGTCAACTGTTATGTAATGATACCATAAAGCAATAGGATGTTGTTATGGTCGAGTGAGACCATAAATATCCTTCTATGGTATCCAAAAGTACGAGTATGATCTCACAACACTTTCCACCGCCGACGCGAGATGGAAAGTGTATTGGAAGCTGGCATTTGAGTTGTGTTGTTTTTTGTGTGAGGTACCATTCTGTGTGTATGTAAGTATGTATTTAATTTATATTTTTGTATATAGCGTTATTGTACCTTCCGTTTTTACTTTTTTATTTTTTTTTAAATATAACTATTATGCCTGTGTCAAGTAAATAAGATAACATCAAATCTCTTGAAATATAAACAGTCAGCTTATCACGTTAGGTCTTGGTAAATTGGTGGATATTTTACCAAAACCTTATATGGACCTTTTCAGTCAACTTAAAAAGTCACGATTCACGCATTTATTTCATATCACTTCACTTATATACCTTAATCGAACTATATTGTTTAATACGCCACCATAATTAAACAATATAACTGATAATAATATAAGATTTAATAAATAAATAAAAACACATCGTCACTGATGTAAGTTGGCGGGAAAAGTGCATTTTTACTTTAAATATTAACTTTATTGGTTAATAATAGTAAAATTAAATAGAAAATTTATTGCCAACCTAAAATAAATTTTTGTCTCATTGATGGAGTCAGGAGTTACTTTGCGGAAATCCATCATAATTATACAGATGAACTGTCAAACTTACTTCGCTAACAAGTACGATAACCGTGTTGTCGGATCTGAACAAAGTAAGTTTGCTTCTCCATCTTTATATTGTGGTTTCTCTTTGTTTCAATAACTCTCATGTGACTTTAGAATATAGGTTATTTAGGCTACTTATATAATAATAATAATCTATTGTATAGGATATATAAATAATAATATCGTATAGGATATTAAGGCTACTTATATAATATTTTTTTTATATATTCACGCCTATCCCCCGCAGGGGTTAGCAGAGACCACAGAGCTCCATCCACTACCATTCATCGCAGCGAAATTTTCCATTCGTCGCTTCTCGCCCTCGTGAGAATCAGGACGTGACGGGTGGCGAACCACGTCGCCGTCATTTTTTCAACAAATTATTTACATTAAGTACGATTACGAAGAAAGAAGACAACACTACGATTCCCTGTGTTGTGGATGCCATTAAAAATACTCACATTCAGAATATATTATAGAATAAATGGACAGTCAGAAGTTTTACTTAGCTAAGATTCGAAAAGCGACTTTTCGGTTGTCTTCCGTAGAGTCTACTATACCTGAAGATGCCTCGTGTTGGGGCGAAACACGTGTCGTTTACAAGATGGAAAAGTAATAATGTGTGTTCGGTGTTGTGTATAGTGGTTGGTGGGTGGAGAATTGATGGCCTATTTTCGGTAAGTTTTTGGTAAGAGTTCCAAATAAATCCACTTAACCCAACGGAAAAACACACATTATTAATTTTCTGTTATTGTTTTGTTTGTCGCGGATCTTAGCTAAGTAAAACTTTTGACTGTCCATATAGTGATGGATTTCCGCAAAGTAACGCCTGACTCCATTAATATATTATAGAAAGCTATATCTATGTATTTGTTTACTATCGATGAACCTTGACTCAGAAAGTGATCAATTTGCTAATGAACCATTTGGTTCGGAATACGTTCAATAAAAAATAACAGTAGCTCAAGTTGATTTTGATACAAAAATCTAATTTTAAGAATGCAAATAGGAATTTGTTCTTTTGGTGGCGGTGAATTTATTGCATGATTTAGTTGTTTTTAATTTTATTGCATTATATAAGTATTTATCTGGATGTGTATATGAGTTTGAGTAGTAGTAGTAGTATATATATATATATATATATATATATATATATATATATATATATATATTATGTATGTGTGTG
Organism: Baronia brevicornis; assembly: GCA_031353405.1. Lineage (NCBI taxonomy): Eukaryota > Metazoa > Arthropoda > Insecta > Lepidoptera > Papilionidae > Baronia > Baronia brevicornis. Next base: position 101,529 of record JASFAT010000793.1, on the reverse strand, counting down.
TCTGTATCAGTGTTCCCCATAAATCCACTCCTTTCAGTAGAAAACACACATTATTATTTTTTTGTTTTTAGAAATAGAAATAGAATAAACTTTATTTGTGACACATTTTTTTTACAAAAACGAAAATAAAAACCTGAATAATATTATAATATGTAAAGTGAACAAAACAAGAAGAAAATAATTTTAATCTACAAGTGTCATAAAACGGTTATTGCTCAGCATTTTTTGCTTGTCGCGGATCTTAGCGCCTGACTCCATTAATAATGTGTTTTTAGTCACGTGTATTAGACAATCATTACTCTATAAATAAAGTTTTTGCATATACAGTATTATATTGTTTTTCCAGGATTGCAATAAAATGTGGTGGGCATATGTAGTGGCAGCTATTCTATGTAATATTACTATTAATAATGGACAAACAATACAAACTACATACAACGCGGGGGAGCTGTTGTCGTATGTACCCTATTTATTACTATACTGTATAAATTTATTCAACTATAAACATAATATAGTTTTACAACATAATAGATACCTCTGGTGTTGTGGTTGTCTATGAGCGGCGTTAATTGCTTTCCATCACGTGATACGCTTGCTCGTTTGCCTTATCTGCTTTTCTTTAATGGTAATTAGTTAAAACTAATATACCAGTGTCAAGTAAAATTGATTAATATCGAATCTATTGAAATGTCTAGTCACCTTGTCATGTTATGGCTTGATAAAATGGTGGCTACTTTACAAAAACCTTCTATGGACTTTTCAGTTACGTTTTAATTTATGATACACGCATTTGTTTCATATCACTTCACTACTACGCCTTAATAGAACTATATTGCATAATATGTCACTACAATTAAACAATATAACTGATAATAATATAAGATTATCGAAATGAAATAAAAACACAACGTCACTCATGTAAGTTGGCGGGAAAAATTGTTTGCGTCCTTAATAATTCTAAACAAAAATGCTTACATTCCTAGCGTTGGATCAGTTGATTAGAATTGAATAGAAATGCAGTTTATTGTACATCAAACTACTAAGTATATTATACACAAAAAAAAGAACTCTTTTTCACAGCCCATATACGTTCTTTTGCTGAGCACGGGCCTCCCTATTTTTGGGGAAATGGACTTTAACCCACGCTTGTCCATTGCAGATTTGCTGGGTCTCTAGACTCGGAATAAATACCTGTAGGCCATACATACTCGTATATGTTTCATGATGCGGGGATGGCACAATTGACTCATTAGTGTCCAATTGGCGTCGACGTCATTATCGACGAATGGGTGTTATTATGTGTTTTACAAAAAAAAAGTCCAAAAAGTAATATTTAAAACTACTAGCAGTAAATAATCTTATTGCTAAAACAATTTATTTCAGACAAACAAGATAAATTATACAATGACCTAATTAATAAGATGGGGTAAATAATTATCAAGAGCTAACTTCTTAATATTTCTGTTTCTAGACAAATTTTCAACGTCAATATCACAAACCAACCACGATCTGGCTATGGGCTCACACATGAAGACCAAACTCTAACGGGAGACGAGAGAAAATATATCATACCTTTCAACAATCAAGAGGACAACAAGTTTCGATTTGAACCAGATAACAGTTTCATACCTGGAAAACTGGATGTTAGCAATCATGGATATGGTTTTGTAACCTTCCAAGACGACAATCAAATAGGCCAGGGCGTTCAGAAGAAGAGAAAGAGACGGCGCAAACCAAGAGTTCAAATGCCCCAAGGACCAGGATATGTTGGACCTGTTAATTCAGGAATATCCCAGTTTCACTTTGGATCTCAACCTTATATTGGATCGGTTTATCCTAGACCATTCAATGGTAAGTATTTAGAACAGCCACCTACGGAGTCAATGGTCGCGGGTTCATGTCCCGCATTAGGATAAATATATGTATGGCCTGCTTTTTATTTTTTCTGCTTTTTAGTTATATATTCCGAGTCTGGTTACCCCGCCATTATGTCCGCATTGGACAAGCGTGGTAGGTCCGTCTTGCGAGAAATAACCGAAACTGTATTTTTAAAGATTTTCAAGATTTTTCAAAGATTTGTCAAGTGGACAAATAAAGCCTTTCTTTTCACAGACCTGTATTTTAAGAATTATTTTGCAGTAATTACATTTATTTATTAAATAAGATATTGTTGTTATGCTGAAGCAAATTTATTTTAGCTCTTCTTTGTATATTGTCTTGTTCCCATTCTAGATTTTGTGCATAAAATCCGCAATCCTCTTTAGCAAAAAATGGCTTTAATTATTCTTAAAAATTTAAAAAGCATTTTTTGAGTTTTGATATAAATAGTTCAGGAAGCAAGCATCTAGTCATTTTAAAAACTTATAATTCGCTTTGTATGTTTTAACTCATTTTAATATAAAGTAATAACAAATTATTAATTTAATATTATTACAACGTATATGATAAATATGAAATACTTGATAAAGCAATACTTCTTACTAATAAATTTCCAAACAAGCCAGAGCTATATTACTGTAATTTATTTTTCATCTAACTTATTTGGTATTATAGATGGACAGTCAAACTTACTTTGTTAAGATCCGCGAACATAATCGCGCTCGCGGATCTTTATTATATTTATCAAAGTGAGTTTGACTGTCCATCTTTATAATGGATATCAACAAAGTAACTCCTGAATACATAAATTATTTGATATTGTATATTTTCAGGTCCGCCCCGTCCAAGACCGTCTGTAGCATCTGAAGCCTTGTCAGCCGTCACCGAAGCCCTAACATCTATCGCTCTATACGACGACAAGCAGTGTGTTCCTCGGCTGCTATGCGAGGCTGCCAGTGGCGGAGTCCTGGGTTCAGGGGCACTCCAATCTGTTTCTGCGCTGCAACCGTTGCTGACGTAAGTGTGGCAGTATCTCTTCTCCAATTAAATTGAAGGGAGATGTTCACAGACAGTGTTTCCTCTAGGCTGTGCGCGCGCACATGAAACATATTGGCACGCACAAACTTTTTTTGATGTGTAGAAATTGCACCTGCTCATGAAATCCATATATATAATAAAATGAAACAAAAATGAATGACATGTAGTTTTAGATGCAGATAAACTTTTCGGTTGTCTCCCGTAGAATCTACTACACCTGAAGATGCCTCGTGTTGGGGCGAAACACGTGTCGTTTACAAGATGGAAAAGTGATAATGTGTGTTTGGTGTTGTGTATAGTGGTTGGTGGGTGGAGAATTGATGGCCGATTTTCGGTAAGCTTTTTGGTTTAAGTTCCAAATAAATCCACTTAACCCAACGGAAAAACACACATTATTAATTTTCTGTTATTGTTTTGCTTGTCGCGGATCTTAGCTAAGTAAAACATTTGACTGTCCATATAGTGATGGATTTCCGCAAAGTAACGCCTGAATCCATTAATAATCTGCAGATAAACCGCCAACTATTTGTGTACAGGTATAGATCGCAGCATTAATCGTTGATAAGAAAACCATATGGTTGTGCCGACGAGAGTAAAATCATATAAGAATGTCGGAAACAGTGTAAATTAAAGTTCATGCAGACTGGTTAAAACCATGACAGGAGTTTCTAGTGGTAGAGCCGCGCTCCAGACGAATACTCTATCAAGAATGGCATATTATTTGTCTGTAGCATGAATGGGCTGGCTCGCCCGGGGAACTACCACACTCCCGCAGAAAACCGACTTAAAAAAAAGCTTAGCTGAAAAGCTTAGCTACCACACATACGCCCTCTCTCTCATACGTCCCCTCTGCCCCTCCCATTATGACACTTTCCTTAGAGGGCGGCAACCTTTCTGCAGTGCCTTTGGCACTGCTGATGTCTATGGGCGGCGTTGATTGCTCTCCATCAGGTGACACGCCTCCTTGTTTGCCTTCCTATCCCATAAGGAGAGAGAAGTTATAAAATAAATTTCATTAACAAAAAACTCAATCCTTAATTCAAAAATTGTTCAATAATGATTAATTGTAAAATGAAATCCTGTGTTCACGAACTGATTTGATTTGATTTTAGATTAGTTTGTTCATTGTATCACGTTCTTCAAGTGTTATGTTGTTAGATCGAGTCAATTTTTATGGGTGCAAAATGTGGCTGAATTCTTTTTATGATATGCGCTTTTTTAAGTTGCCGCACATTTGTTTTTATTTTTTAAAAAACTGCACGCTTAAAAAAGTGCGCACACAGGTGACAAAAAATTAGAGGGCGGAGATAAAACAAAATAAAACACACTTTAACTTTTTATCAGGTGATACGCTTGCTTGTTTGCCTCCAACTCCATCGTTTTGTGCTCAATAATTTAATTTCTATTTTCTTAATTTCAGATTGCTCTCAGCATACAGTGGCATTAGTTCTAACCCACTCTTCGTCTTCGGACGGGCGGTCTTCCTCGGGATGTCATCCAAAAATAATCCTGCTTCATGCCGTTACGCCTACACTCTCTGCCCCACCGACCCTGAACAGCTGGTGTATTACCTCAATAACTACAATGGAGGTTTCTTCCGATTCTTCAACGCTCAACAGCAAGGTCAACAAAATATTGACCAATTTTATAATCAACTCACTCCAAACTATGACCAACTTCAAATAAATCCTGCTGTTCATAATTACGGTTTATACAGTAATATAAATAATGCACAAAATAACAACGAACACAATGGGCTTTATCAAAATAACCAACACTATGGTTTTGCTTTTCCATACGACCAACATAGATACGGTCTAGTAAACAATGTAAGATTCAATAATGGAGAAGGAGATTTTAATAATAATAAGCGGAATAAAATCCAAAAACGAATACAGAATAAACCAGAATCAAACTTAGACGATTTTGATGAAGAATATATAGGAAATGAACATACAAGTAATTATAATCAACAATCACAAGACAATACAAAATGGACATTTCCTGAAATAAAAATCAATAACGTGAGAGTCAGTAAAGGTGTGAAATTTCCCGAAAAATACAATATCATTGAAGATCATAAGCACGATGATTTTATAAGGAACCCAAGAGGTTTTAAATTCCCTGGAAGACAAAGTAATCGCGAATACAACTACGGTAGTTACCAGTCCATGGCTGCAATATTGCACAACAATTTAAACCATAATCACTACAATTATTTAAATTCCGGTGTCTTCAGCAGCAATTACAACGAAGACATTGATGGATTCGACGAGGACGAAGGCGTTCGAACTATTTATGTTGTCAGAGGGAACGGTGATCCTAATAAACCAGAAGTCATAAGGCTGAGGTCGGGAGAGTCTATTTACTAGTTTATAGATAATCAAATTACAAAGGTGGACAGTCAAACTTACTTTCCTAAGATTGCGAAAATAAGGAGAAGGGTTGCCCAGAATAGAGAACGCTGGAGACAAATCGTGGAAGACGCCGAAAACCCACACTGGGTTGTAGCGCCAAAGGATGATCATGTTTGTAAAGAAGTTTGTATAGAAAACCACAAGTTTAATTCTGACCGAGAAACCTTTGACTAGAAACAATTCGCTTCGACACGAGGCATACTCAAGTGTAGTAGATCCTACGAAAGATAACCGTGAAATCTTCTTCATAATGGATTCATCATATTTTCATCAGTGGTCTTTATAATAGATTTCCTAAAAGTTACGCCTCACTCAGTCAAGTATATAATCAAACCTTTTGTTCAAGATGACGTTAATACATCTATTTAAGCTAGTACCAACGTCATAATTGAGGGTGGTACTAGCTCAACTTATGTTGTGTTAAATTGCTGTATACAGGGAGTTGCGGAATTCAAACCTGTTCATGTTTATTTATAAATTCAACAAAACTATTTTAAGCTACCTTAGTCGATATCTGATCAAAGGTTACATTAACGTATAGTTTGATTTTAGAGTTCTTTCATTGTATTGCGTTCTACAAATGGTATGCAGTAAGATCGAATTAATGCTTATAATGAGTACAACATGCCGCTGAATTATTTTTATTATATGAGCTGTTTTAATTTACTGCACATTTTTTTCATTTAATCAGTGTAATTTGTTGTTAAATTTATAATTGAATTGTAACTACATTATTTTAGTTTGTTGTTAACGAATTCTATGTAAATTAATATGAACTAAAATGATTTACATTTATTATATATCGTTAGTTAATTATAAGAATTCGTAATACACAAATAAAAACTTTTTTCACACTTCTCATTTTTGATGCAATCAAACGGATAATCTACGTAATATCAGGGAGTGGATCGGGATAGCGAGTGCTCCAGAACTGCTGCACCTCGCGAAGGAGGAGGAAAGTTGTGCTGAATTAGCTGCCAACCTTCGCAAGTCGGAGAGGCACTCTTAGAAGAAGAACGGATAATCTTAAAGTATATCCGATAGAACACTTTCTATTTACCTGATAAAATAAAACAAAACCAAAAAGAAAACCATCCTTACTTTAGGTTAAAGTAAGAATGGTTTTTTGACGACCAATTGGCTCAGTGGCGGGACCCTCCGGCCGCGGAATCAATGGTCGCGGGTTCGATCCCCGCATCGGAATAAATATATGTATGGATTACAAATATTTATTCCGAGTCTGGTAACCCCGCCAATCCGCATTGGACAAGCGTGGTGGGTTTAAACTCCGTTCCACCAGAAATGGAGAGGCCCGTGCTTAGCAGTGGGACATATATGGGCTGTTAAAAAAAAGAATGGTTTTATAAAAATGTATCAAATTATAAATAAAAAAAGTATTTTATTAACGATTGAAAATTTGAACTAGATATTTAATATATAGGGAGGGATAATTTAATATATAATATAGAGTGTGAGCAAATAGTTGGAACTGAAAAATGTCTTGACCCGTTATTGTCTATAGGCTGGGTTTTAACAAATCAAATGTAATTTACTTTATGGAAAAATAAATGTTTTCAATTTAAATTCAGCGTAGGTCGATGGAAATTTAGGTCAAAACGCATCGCAATTTACTTGACAGTGCATGAATGCGTCTCAGAATATTGATGTTGCAAATTTTAAATGCATAATACTTAGGGCTTGCTATGTGACTAGGGAATAGTATGTATGGCGTGAATTCGACAAGGAATGCAATCTCCCCTCGTTACATGCAAGAACTTTCCTCTTTTACCCATTAGTTAAAACACTTTTCACAAGCTGTACGGGCTCCTACAAAAATCAATTCACATATTGTCGGATGTATTTCTTGCTATTAAAAATGTGTTTCGTATCTATGGGTGTACAATGGCAGAGTTATATTTAAAACATAAGTAATAAATAAACTACAGGACTTTTCCCGCCAACTTACATTTTTTTTTCATGTTTATATTTCATTTTCATAATCTTATATTAGTATCAATTATATTTTTTAATTGTGATGACGTTCCGATATTATACAATATAGTTCGATTAAGCCGTATAAGTGAAGTGATATGAAATGAATGCATGTATCTTTTTAAGTTGACTGAAAAAGGTCGTAGAAGGTTTTGATAGAATAGCCACCATTTTATCAAGACGTAACGTGATAAGCGGGAAATAATCTGTATTTTATATTGACGATATATATATTTACGACCAATTGGCTCAGTGGCGGGGCCCTTCTCCCGCGGAGTCAATGGTCGCGGGTTTGATCCCCGCATCGGAATAAATATATGTATGGATTGCAAATATTTATTCCGAGTCTGGTAACCCCGCCAATCCGCATTGGACAAGCGTGGTGGGTTTAACGTCCGTTCCTCCAGAAATGAAGAGGCTCGTACTCAGCAGTGGGACATATATGGGCTGTTAAAAAAAATCAATATTCATGCGTTTAGTTATTCGACGTATAACCTAAGTCTGCCACCGGATACGCTATAAAAAACTGTAGAAAAATCTCGGTAAATAAGTTGAAGGAACTTGCTCATGCTTTTTAATATATAATAACGACACGTGTTTCGCCTCAACACAAGGCATCTTCAGGTATAGTAGACTCTACGGAAGACAACCGAAAAGCTAAAGTCTAGGTAATGTGTGTTTGGTGTTGTGTGGAGTGGTTGGTGTGTGGAGAATTGATGGCCGATTTTCGGTAAGTTTTCGGCCTAAGTTTCAAATAAATCCACTTTATCCAGCAGAAAAAACACACATTATTAATTTTCTGTTATTGTTTTGCTTGTCACGGATCTAAGCTAAGTAAAACTTTTGACGGATCTTAGCTAAGTAAAACTTTTGACTGTCCACATAGTGATGGATTTCCGCAAAGTAACGCCTGACTCCATTAATAATTTCAATATAAAGTTAAGTTCAAGGAGCGATCCGCGCACGGTAACAGCTTTTCCAAAACCGGTAAATGTCACGAACGTACCAAAAGACTATTGTTTGCAATTTGTTAACGTTAATTTCCTCAGTGGACAAATTAAAATAAAAAAGCCTTTATTATTGTCTATCATTCATTATCATCTCGATGATTAACTCGTCATCATCACCATCAACAGCCTGCGGTATTCCACCGCTGGACATAGACCTCTCCCGTGCGCCACCCAGCCCGATCTTCGGCTACACGCATCCAGTGTCTGTGAGCCGCCCCGCGTAGATCGTCGTAACAACTAGCCGGGGGGCGTCCCATACTACGTTTACCGAGACACGGTCTTCACTCCAGCACTCGTTTGCTCCAACGATTGTCGGATCTCCGACAAACGTGACCAGCCCATTGCCACTTTGGTTTGCTAATTTGAAAGGCTATGTCGGTGACTTTAGTTCTCTGGCGGATCTGTTCATTCCGAATCATATCTACCAGAGAAACTCCGAGCATAGCTCTCTCCATAGCTCTCTGAGCGACTCCGAGCTTGTCTGCTTCGAGCAGACGGACTGTCAGCGTCCACGTTTCGGCGCCGTAGGAGAGTACAAGTAGGATACACTGCTTGAAGACTTTTGTCTTCAGGCTCTTAGGTATGGGCGACGAGAACACCTGACGAAGTTTCCTAAATGCTGCCCAGGCTAACGGAATCCTGCAATCCTTAATTAGTTAGATTTAATTTGTAGAATCGACAGCTTGTCTTTAAACAAAGGCCTCCTCTAAAATTTTCGATGCCGTTCTTTCTCTTGTTAATCCTATCCATTTTTTTCAGCAGTCACGTCGTTTTGTCTGTCACCCTTCGCTCCTTTTCCCATCCCTTAGCATTTCCCATACCACTCTGAGACTATTTTAGTCCATTTCCCCTCTCTTTCCCTTATCATATGTCTTATCCATTGCTATTTTAATGACTTTCATACTTTTATTGCGTCTTTAAAATTGTTTACTTTTTACTTCTTTTAATATAACTTTGTCTTGTATCTTTAAGCAAATTATACTTCTCTCTACACTGTTTTCACTATATTTATTTTGTTTATTAGTTGTTCTGTTAATGCCCAAGTTTGGCAACCATATGTTAAACATGGCAAGATGCACATCTTGTTAAGTTTCCTTTTCTCTTTTAGTGGCATGTCCTTATTATACACATTATCAATTGGTCAAAGTGTGTTCTTCTTGGTCTTCACCTACCGACCCTTTCATCTATATCCGCAACGTAAATTCCTTTTCTCAGTCGACTTTCATACATCCTCTCCATTCCTCAACCTTTGTCACAACACCTTCATTTATTCCACTTTGCTCTCTAATAACTTCATTCTTTATTCTATCAGACAAAGCAGGGGTAATCACATATGCATCGTGATGTTTTCATTTTCACCGCATTCAGACTGCTTTCATGAGTCTTCTGCCAAACCCAACTTTCACTACCGTACATCAGAGTCGGAACCAGCAATCCCCGATAAACCGCTAGTTCGGCCTTGTTTAATCTTCCTCTGCTCTGAAAGCGTACTTCTGTGAAGAAATCGTGTTGTGTGCATAGACATTCTTGTTAGCGTCAATTCATTGTAAATCTAATTAATTCTATCGCTATAAGATCCAGTAAACAAATCGCGGCAGTTGGCACATAGCAATGAGGTATGCAGTAAACAATTGATTATCTAACTACGTATCTAAACAACGCTTACTACCAATATCCTGATTGGCTTTTTATATTGGATATAAGAAAGAGTTTTATTTCATTTCTTTCCTTTGATGGCAATTAGTTACAACTATTATCCAAGCCAGTGTCAAGTAATATACAATAATATCCAATCTATTGCAATGTAACAAGTCAGCTCATCACGTTACGTCTTGATAAAATGGTGGCAATTTTACCAAAAACCTTCTATGGACTTTCAGTCAACTTAAACAGTTACGATACACGCATTTATATCATATTACTTCACTCATACACCTTAATCGGACTATATCAATACATAATACGCCACCACAATTAAACAATATAACTGATAATAATATAAGATTATGAAAATGAAATAAAAACACAGAGTCACTGGTGTAAGTTGGCGGGATAAACACATGACATTAATTAAAAAAAAGTGTATTAGGACAATTTACGGTCTCCTACCACAGGAGTCGTGGCAGCCAGTGTTCAAGAAGCTTGGCCTACCACCACTGCTAGCTCTCTATATATATGTAGTATGTATGTTTGTATGGAGGCATAAAGAACTATTTAAAACAGCTAATGATAACGCTAGTCTTCACTGGCGAGATCCCCAGAGATAAGTGCCGGATGATCACCCCAGACTGAGTAAATATATCAAAAGCTGCCTGTTCATTTGTATACGCATCTACAACAATATGCCTAATGAATTAAAACAATTGAATACAACATTATTTAAAACTAGCATTTGCCCGCGGCTTCGCTCGCGTGGAATTTGGTCTGCCACATTAAGTTTCGTGACAGATCATTTTAAATAAATATAATTCTTTTTACTCAATTTATGGTTCACAATTTTGAACAAAATTTAAATGAATTGATTTGATGCAGAATTATTCAAGAAAACAATCCTACAGTACATCATATTTGTGTAACTCCAATGGTTTAGGTAGGGTACGCCAAGATAACATTCAGAGGCCAGATTTTATTCCGACTTAATTGACATGTATCGTTATATTACGAAAAAAATTATATAAAATCATTACATATTATAGCCTTTATGTTATTCCGATGTATAACCTATATTACTGTAAAGTTTCATCAAAATTCGTCCATTAGTTTTTTCGTGAAAGAGTAACAAACATACATCCATACTCACAAACTTTCGCATTTATAATATTACTACTAGGAATTAAGATAAGACTATATAAATGCCTAATAGGTGGCAATATTTATATTAAGGACTTTTTTGTTGTTAAAGAACGATCGAATGTATGTAATAGATATAGATAAATCAATTATAATTTTAATGACAATATAATACTTTATTTATGTATTTAGATCTTTATGTATGTAGAAATTAATGAAATCTGTACGCCATAAGCGGCAATGTGATGGAGCTTTTATCCGTCTTTTTTCATGTTCATATTGTGAGGTATAACAAGACCTCAAAATATATATAATATATATATATATATATATATATATATATATATATATATATATATATATATATATATATATATATATATATATATATATATATATATATATATATATATATATATATATATATATATATATATATATATATATATATATATATATATATATTGTTCGCGCTTACTATTTAACCGTATTTATTCTTTATTATTCGCAATAAAAATATGAGCGTGTAGAAAAACAAAATGTAATGTGTCAGTGCGAGTGTGATGTGACTTTTTCTTAGTTCTGTTCAAGTTCTTATGCTAACTAGACAAGTTATAATTTGTATTGTTAATAATTATCAAGATTACACTCAGTTTTGAATCAAATTTTGTTTTAATTGAGTTCGGATGGACTCCAGTGTCTAAGTAATAGACATTATATATATATATATATATATATATATATATTTATATATATATATATATATATATATATATATATATTATATATATATATATATATATATATATATATATATATATATATATATATATATATATATATATATATATATATATATATATATATATATTTATATACTAGCAGGCGTGTCACCTGCTGGAAAGCAATCAAAGCTGCCTATAGACATCCACAGTGCCAGTCTTTAAGTGACATTATCAGAGGGGACATTATGGATCACCGGAACTCATCTAGCCCGATATTTGGCTTTTAAAAAATAGAGAAAAATATTGTATAGTTTAAGATTTCATTCATGAAAGTTTTGCGGGGAAAATATATTTTTATTTGTATGTGGTCAACATCTCTATTGTTCATTACATGTATGTATGTAGTGAGTATTCCATGTAAGATTTTTGTTTGTCTGTGTGTGCATTCATCGGCGGAAACGTTCGCCGTTTATGGCTGCACTGATGAAGGATCATCCGTTCGCAGAAAATTCTGACGAGAGGGTTTTAACAATGACTGACTGAATGCGTCACTTGATGTGTGCTTATAGAAATAGAAATAGAAATAGAAAAACTTTATTTATGACACCATTTTTTTACAATTACCAAAATTAAATCCTTAATAATATTCTATATACAAATAAAAACACAAAACAAAAAGAAAATAATTTTAATCTAACGAGTGTCATAAAATGGTTCTTGCTCAGCATATGCTGGGCGCACTATTGGAGCACCCGGCGCTGGTTTTCAGCAAGAACCAACGTGGTCAGATCGCGGACCACAGTGACGACATTCATACTGACACACTCGTACATACAAATACATCCATATATATAACTACTCATACTCATATACACATACACATAAATACACGTACAGTACAATGGAATTAAAAAACACAAAGTCATGTACTAAATTCACCGCGTCCAAAAGAACAAGTTCCTGACTGCATACTTAAAATTAGATTTTTGTATTTTTTTTAAATATATTTATTGTATGCAAGTCACGAAGAGGTGGTGGCAAGTTGTTCCAACATTTGGTTGCGGTGTATTTAAAGCTACCACGAAACGCAGCTGAGCAGTGGCGAGGAACAACCAGCAATGACCTAGGCGCTCTGGTATCGCCAGCGCTATTTCGTTTACGGGACCATGTTAATTTATTATATAAATATGACGGGGATTCATAACGAATCATACCAAATAGAAGGGTAGCGAAATGAAGCTCCCTGCGGTGTCTCATTTTTATTATATTAGCTTTATTTATGTATGGCGTAACATGTTCTCGTGGAGCTATATTAAAACAAAATCTTGCACATGCATTTTGTACGCGCTGTATAAGTTTTTCTGTTCGAGCGAGTAGACGAGGTCCATATACAGTGTCCGCGTAGTTAAATTTCGATAATTCGAATCTAATACTTTCATCGAGAACAACACCCAAATTACGCGCAATACGTAACCGGTCAATCTGCTTTTCGCCTATAATTACGATAGGGGTTTGTAATTCAATTTTGTGCACTTGTTTTTTTGTCCCTAAGATCATGTATTTAGATTTTGCTGGGTTCAATTCTAAAGTATGTGACCTTGACCATAATGTAATGCGCTTTAAATCGTCATTTAACTTATTCACGGCTGTAAGGATATCATTTGGCTTACATGAGATGTATATTTGAATATCATCGGCATAAATATGATATTTACAGTGTTTTATATTCTTTCTGATATCTGCGCAATACAATAAGAAAATTAGAGGCCCTAAAATTGAACCCTGGGGGACGCCCCTTTGTACAGAATAAGCAGGAGACGCAAGCGTTCTCTCGTATATCTATATATATTGCGTGTTGCTGACGTGAACCCATTTTTTCCTCCCAGATTTTTTCTCTTCCAGAGTCGTGTAACGCGGCTATATAAGTTTTGACTTCAAAAACTCAACGATTATCATTCGTAGAATCTTTTTTATCTGAGAATGGATCTGGAAATGAATCTTTTATATCTTACCTCAGCATACGGGGCTTTGCTGGGGCTGACCTCCATCCTCCCTTGCGGCTCGTGGGATTCATTATGAAAAATTGTAATAGACCTAATTTGTTACCCGTCACGTCCTGATTCCCACGAGGGCGAGAAGCGATTAACGGAGAACTGTTTCGCTACAATGAATGTGAAGAGGAGAAATGGATGAAAAGAGTGATGAGTTTGGAGGACGCAAGGAAGGAGTGCCGGGATCGTAGCGGATGATAATCTGTGGTCTCTGCCTACCCCTACGGGAGACAGGCGTGACGATATGTATGTATGTATATCCTGTAAGAGCCATTATTTCGAGTTAAAAGCAGCTTATGTTTGACCTCGGATCTTCAACTATCTCGATGACAAATTACATCAAAATTGGTTTAGCAGTGAAAGAGTAACAGACAAACAGAACGACTTTCGTAATTATAATGTCAATATGGAAGTACTGGAGTCCCGTTTTGAGTTAATAAATTAGGTAATTTTAATTAAATACCAAATAATCAGAATTATTATATATACCACTAGTTCGTGTTTTATATCTACTTACAGAATCGACACGCCAGTGTTATTAGCGGCGTGTTTGTAAAAACTAAATTTCCGAAGGTTTTAGTCACACAAGGTCAAGAATTATTCAATAATTTTTCTGAATAATGAAACACAATTCGTGGTAATGTTTGTTTGTTCATATTTACACCTTATCGGTATGAATGTGTTGGCTTATCATTGCGACGGCCATTTTGGATCTTTTTTTTGCAATACGAATGGGCTTGATTGGGGTATTACCATATTCTCATAGAAGACCAACGGCTTAGTAGCTTTGTTTTTTCTATTATCCCCACGCTTGGTGAGTGGATTGAGATCATTTCTTATTCTTGTGAAGACATTGCTTTTTGTGTACTGATCCCATACAATTCCCGTACTGGAAGATAGCTCTACTCTAGTCCCTTAGTCCCTGGCTCTTATTTATGACAATCGACACACAACTAGTTGGTGTTGTAAATAATATGAAAACAGGCTAGTCATAAGTAGATCAGCTTATAACTGCTTTATCAGTGTGACTGACTCTCATGGCTAAATCATAAAAGTTTCTGGGATCACGAATCTGCTCAGCGGGTGTCTATGAACAAATAATTTATGATTGATACAGCCTTATGTCCACCAGGACTATTATAATTTGCTATAGCTAGTGGTAAAAATAAAATAAATTCTTATTATGATTTACGAACAAATGAAATATATTACGAAATGTGCCCATAGAAATCTCAGGTGAGATGAACTTACAGAAACTGGGTGCGTGTAACTAAAGATCGGGCATGGCGGAGCGGCTTGGGCGAAGTCTATGTCCAACAGTGGACAACTGCCTTTAAGGAACCAATGTTGTCTTCAGAAATAACGCTGGATCTATTATCTGACTCGATCCATTATCTTTACGCAGAAATGTAGCATCTCTCTGCTTACTATATCGAATTTATTATGGCGAATTTTTTTAAGAGGTTATTTAATCTCCTCCCAGTCCGCACAGTTCCACCATGGAAATACGCACTACAGAAACTTCTTTCCACGCACCAACACTCTGTGGAACTAGCTACCTTCGGCGGTCTTTCCGAACCGATACGACATTGGCATATTCAAAAAACAAGCCTACACATACCTAAAAGGCCTACACTCCTGCGGTGTCGCGATTGTCTTTGGGCGGCGTTGATTGCTGTCCATCAGGCGACACGCTCGCTCGTTTCCCCTCCTATCCCATAAAAAAAGATTCCGTCTCCACCACCTGGATGGCTCGCCGTCCACTACCATCCGATGTAATTGCAGTTTTACACCACGAACTGTGTATATGTCAAGCGAGTTACCACCATTTGCAGTATTCCCATATAATACGACATAAGGACATTCAAGAGACGAGCGTTTGTGTTGCGAGAAAAAATTGTATAGTTTACAAAAAATATAACATTGTTCTGTGTTTACGTACGTTTCTTATTGGTAGAGCCACGCTGCAGACGAATACTTTGTCAAGAATGGCATATTATTTGTCTGTAGCATGAATGGGCCGGCTCGCCCGGGGAAATGGCACACTCCCGCAGAAAATCGGTGTCTGAGTGGTAGCTTAGTTACTGCGCTTCGTACGGTGAGCGGCCTGAGTCCCCCCCCCTCTCCTTCTCCTCTCCCACTCCGATAATGTCACTATCCTTAAAGGTCGGGTCGGTTCGGCGTTGACTCAAAAATTTTCCGCCTTAATCTAACACGGAAACTCACAGTTCCACGTTAGATGGAAACCGAGCAAGGACTAACGAAGAGCTTAGTCACAAAACCACACCCCACGCTGAACTGCGACAAACACAACAGCAAAACGAAGACCATAGAGCTAGCTAGCTATCTTACGCAGTGAAAGTCCAAAGCGAATAACAATGAAGGACGCGTTAGTCAGTTACATATCGACCGTCGGAGTGTGTGCACGTATCTTCTGCTCGTAACGAAACAAGCTCGCGCGTGTTTATAAAGTTCGTGAATACAAGCGGAGTTACAGTTCTGATTTAAGTATGTCCGTTTCTTTTTTAGTTTTTACGTAATCCTGGATTTCGCGGACTTCGCACGCGGTGGTGTTTTGAATTTAACGTCCCAACCGTTGCTAATCCACCGTAGCGTCGCCAGCTGCATAAATTAACAACTTTTTGGTTGTTTTGGCAAGTAATGTTTACCTTGACGAATACACTTCTCATTCATTGACCAATTGTTATACAATATGCGGTATTATTAATATATAAATAAATAGAAATGTTCGTATGTGACACACCTTTTTCACGAAAATTAATCGCTAATATTAAAAGCTAAACAAATATTGAATTTAAACATATGAAATTGAGACAAAAAAGAAAATTCAAAATCTAAAATTTGCCCCAAAATGGTTCTTGAAAACGTAAGCCTGGCGCTCTATTGAATAGAATAGAATAGAAAAAAACTTTATTTATGACACATTTCTTTTACAATAGCTAAAATTAAAACCTTATTGGAGTACCTGGTGCTGGTTTACAGCATGAACTAATGTCACCAGATCGTGAATCACAGTGATTAAATTTATTATGATATATACAGAGTATACATACATATATACTTATATACACACACGTTCACATAATAAAATATAGACAATTAAATTTTATATATAAGTTTATTTCGGAAATATATTTATCGCCCTATATTTTATTTATATTCAAACGATTTCAAATATAATAAAACCCATGATCTACGGGAATTACGGCTATAAAGTTTACAATATATACAGGGATGCTAATATAGTGTTCTGACTCTACATTTCTTTACACCTACATGCCTTTTTAAGACGAATTGTCTCTAGAACAAATGACGTCATTCCACGAAAAACAATAAGTACTAACAACAATACTGATTAATTACGAATAATTATAAGGTGTAGACTACCATGAGCTTAGTTGCTGCATATGAAATCAATAGTCGCGGGTTCGATCCCCGCATCGAAATAAATGTATGTATGGCCTTCACATTATTGATACAGCGTTCTAAACTATGTTATAACTTAAACATAAGTTATATTTCTTTACAGACTGTGCGACTTTCTTAAGTTCATAAAAAAAAAACAATAATTTTATGTTGTCGAAACAGCACACCTGTCAAGTAAAATTATGGTGTTAAAAGTAAAAATAGAACAAGCTATTAAACTTATATTAATCCTATTACAAACCACAAGGCTATATCATGTTTATTTAAATATATATAATGTTATTATATATTATTATTTTTTTATAAAATATCTTTTATATCTTACTGAAAAGAGAAACAACATTTAAAGCTGTTATATTATTCTATCACTTTCTTTGATGGCAATTAGTTATAACTAACTAGTCAGCTTATCACGATACGTTTTGATAAAATGGTGGCTATTCTACCTAAACGTATGGACTTTTTCAGTCAACTTAAAAAGTCACGATACATGTATTTATTTCATATCACTTCACTTATACGCCTTGATCGAACTATATTGTATAACACGCCACCACAATTAGACAATATAACTGATAATAAAATAAGATTATGAAAATAAAATGAAAACACAAAGTTACTAATGTAAGTTGGCGGGAGAAGTCCATGTCGAATCTTTTTTTAAAATATTTCTTAGTTATCATCTATTTAAAATCATAAAGGAGAATTCTTTATATATATTTATCGCATAGGAAGGATAAGGGATAGGCCCATTCTATGCCGGCATGCATAATGATTTTTTATGTATTCTAAATTGTATGTAATATTGTACAGTTGACGACCGATTGGCGCAGTGGTGGGGCCCCCCGCCCACGGGTTCGATCCCCGCATCGGAATAAATATATATGTATGGCCTACAGATATTTATTACGCGTCTGGTAAATCCTCCAACTTTTTACGAACCACCAATTACGAAACCTCCTAAATGAAGTGGTAGAGCCACGCTGCAGACGAATACTTTATCAAGAATGGCATATTATTTGTCTGTAGCGTGAATGGGCCGGCTCGCCCGGGGAAGTACCACACTCCCGCAGAAAACCGGCGTCTAAGTGGTAGCTTAGCTACCGCGCTTCGTCGGGTAAGTGGGTAATTTCCGGAGACTCAACCCCCCCCCTCACATAATGACACTTTCCTTAAAGGCAGATAACACTTCCGCACTGCCTATGGCACTGCGGATATCTATGGTCGGCGGTGATTGCTTTCCATCAGGTGACACGCCTGCTCGTTTGCCTTGCGCATCTCATAAAAAAAACTTAAAGACACATTCTATCACAGTACTGTTAACATATGAGCACCTCTTTTAACTTTTATTGGAGGAAAGAACTGTCATACTTAATATTAACTTAATTCGATAATGTCCATTCCTCCAGAAATCGGGGGGAGGGAACCTCAACAGTGGGACATAGATATTTACATATATGGGCTGTGAAAAAAAAATTTGTACATTTTGTTTAACGCTTAGAGGTCGTTGATCTTTCTTTTGTTGCCTAAAATTATTTTTACCTGTTTATATGTTAATTACAGATATCTCGTATCTAGTAAAGATTATATCGATGTTGTAAATTTTGATAATTCGAAGTATTTTTTTATCAGCGTACCGATGAGAAATATGATAAAGTCTGGTATCGTATGGGTAAACATTCAGTAACATACATACATATAGTCACGCCTGTCTCCCTGTAGGGTTAGGAAGAGACCACAGATCTCCATCCGCTACGATCCCGACACACCTACCTTGCTTCTTTCACACTCATCCATCTTTTCATCCATCCCTCCTCGCACATTCATCGCAGCGAAACGGCTCTCCTTTCGTCGCTTCTCGCCCTCGTGAGAATCAGGACGTGACGGGTGGTGAACCACGTCGCCGTCATTATTTAATAAATGAGTTTTATTAAAATTCGTGTTAGTGAATCCCACGAGCCGCAAGGGAGGATGGAGGCCAGCCCCAGCAGAGCCCCGCATTCTGAGGTAATGCACTATGGTACCCGGTGGAGCTCGATCCCGGGACGGTCGGCACGCTTGCGACTAAGCTCGCCCCTTGGCACGGCAGACCTTGGATTGGCGGAGAGGAAGGGAAAAGGATTGAGAAGAAAGGAAAGGACAGGGGAAAGACAAGATGGATTTAGACAGGATGATAAGGATATGATACTACCGCAACGGAAGACGAGGAGCGATACGGTAGTAGCTCGGGAGGCCGAGGTCGCGTACCCGTGTACCAATACTATAAATACCAGACAAGCGGCTAGGCATAAAATTAATGAAATTTATCAAATAGTGGACAATTTCGTGAACTCGAGAAGAAACGAAATACGTAAACTTCTAGAAATATAATGAATACGCTTATGTATTTTATATTTGATTTTAATAATGTACATATATCTATGTCACGGAACCTTCTGCGGGAAATTGGAGCTTGTTATCAGTTGATAAGGGTCAATTAGATATTTTGATTGCAGGTGCGTAATTGGTTTACGTCGATTTAGCGATGTTGTAGATCAGGGCTGTGTAAATCACGGCCCGATAGCCGATTATACTCCGATATCTGAGAAATTCTCAACAATGTCAGTTGAGCAGAGTATTTATTTAAATGACTTAAATGTGTATATCTACACGATACTATTTCATTTTCATTTTGACACGCATCGGATAATCTTGCTCGTTTATTCTCCATTCTACGGGACATTGGCGAAATCATCCGCGCTATCTTGCTACTATTGAAAGCCATTATTTGAAATGAATGAATATCTTAAATGGGTAAACAAGCACAGAGAGCTTCTTTTATCTATCAATGGAAATGTTTTTCTAGATTCTATCGGAAGAGATTTCAAATGCAGTATCTTTAAATCATAATGAATGTACGCTAATTACTTTGAATTAATGAAAACTACTTCCTTGCAAATGAATTCGAGTTTTCTACGTAAGGATTTAAAAAAAATCATAAATTTTATTTATTATTAGGACTATTGAAGTTAAGTAATCTCAAGGTAAATTATAAATAAATATAATGCCCTTGATATAGTGTTAAAAAATCACCCAAATATGCAACTATATTCCAAAAGCGAAAGCTTTTGTTTTTTTTATGGGATAGGAAGGCCAACGACCAAGCATGTCATTTAATGGAAATCAATCAACGCCGCTCATGGACATTCGCAGCGCGATAGGCAGTGCGGAAGCGTTGCCGACCTTTAAGGAAAGTGTCATTATGGGAGGGGAAGGGGGAGGGTGTTAGGCCTCCGGAACTCAGCCGCTCACCGTACGAAGGTTTATTAGGTTTACTGCGGGAGTGTGGTACTTCCCCGGGCGAGCCGGCCCATTCATGCTACAGACAAATAATATGCCATTCTTGACAAAGTATTCGTCTGCAGCGTGGCTCTACCACTGTCACTGTTTTACAAAATACTGTTTTTAACATAACATTTCATTTTCATACAAAATTATAAATATTGTTCCGTAAAATTACAAAAATGTAGACAATCTGTTAATATCAACGTATTACACTTTTATTATATGGATTCATTTTCAACTTGAGGCCAATTTTTTAAAAATGTATTAAAATAATATGTCGTATAATAAATGTTCAAGTTTTTTCGAAGTGAAAACTTCAAACAAACTTGAAACTAACAAATGATATAATAGTAAAACACAGCGGCCCACATTTTGTTACTTCTTAAGAAGCGCTGGCTAGCCGAGAAACATTTCTAAATAATTGATCAATCTATTAAATAAGTATTACGTAAAAGAATACGCTTTAATCGATAATTAATAGAATCGATTATACCGAAATTCGATTGTATTCGACTCGATTGTATGGGATAAACATTGAATGTTGAATTTTAATTCAAGTATTTTCAAAAATATAATAATTAGTTTGGTAGTAAAAGTCTGAGTAGTTATGTAAAAGCAGTAATTTTATTCAATCATTAATGTTGTAGTAACGAATTGAAATATGTATCATTGACATCATCAGTGTGTGAAAGTCGACTTTTGACTACATACACATTTTATACAACTTTTGAATCAGAAAAAAAAACTGCGTCGAATGTTCTTAGTCCTTTTTTTATTTTATTTTTTAATTCTATTAAAAAAACGCCAGAGAGCATCGACGCGGTTTTACTCAATCGTGTATAAAACCAAAATATGTCATTCAGTGGTAGAGCCACGCTGCAGACGAATACTTTGTCAAGAATGGCATATTATTTGTATGTAGCATGAATGGGTCGGCTCGCCCGGGGAAGTACCACACTCCCGCAGAAAACCGGCGTCTGAGTGGTAGCTTAGCTACCCCGCTTGGTCCGGTGACTGGTTGAGTTCCGGAGGCCCAATTCCCGTCCCCCTCCTTCGTCAATTACACTTTTCCTGAAAACCAGCAACGCTTCTGCACTGCCTATGGCACTGCGGATGTCTATGGGCGGCGTTGATTGCTGTCCATCAGCAAATACTTACAGCAAATACGTTTTCTGTCGTCGATATGTACGATAAATAAGTATTATTAGTTCCGTTGGAATGGTTAACAAGAATTCTAGTAATACTAAAACAGCTAATCATTAAAAAAACATATTACATGCCTACAAACAAAAAAATATATATCTATCATATATTTTTTATATATTCACGCCTATCCCCCGCAGGGGTTGGCAGAGACCACAGAGCTCCATCCGCTGCCATTCATCGCAGCGAAACGGCTCGTCATTGGTCGCTTTTCGCCCTCGTGAGAATCAGGACGTGACGGGTGGCGAACCACGTCGCCGTCATTTTCGACAAATTAGGTATATTAAATTCGTCTTAGTGAATCCCACAAGCCGCAAGGGAGGATGGAGGTCAGTCCCAGCAGAGCCCTGCATGCTGAAGTAAGGCACCATAGTCCCCGGGGGAGCCCGACCCCGGGACGATCGTCACGCTTGCGACTATGTTCGCCCCTAGCCACGCATCCATTGGCATGGCAGACCGTGGATTGGCGGAGAGGAAGGGAAAGGATAGAGAAGAAAGGATGGGCAGGAAAGGAATTGCGGATTGGGGGGTTACCAGACTCGGAATAAACATTTATAAATCCATATAAATATTTATTCCGATGCGGGAATCGAACCCGCGACCATTGACTCCGCGGGCGGAGGGCCCCGCCACTGAGCCAATCGGTCGTCTATCTGTCAATCTGTTTATTTTTACCTTCAATCGTAAGTAATGTATACTCAACTTTTCTTCACTTAACCTACAGGCACAGGTATCTATATTATGACCTCTTGACCCTTAAAAGGCACTCGATACATTTTAACAACTATGAATAATTCATATCGGCCCTTAGTGCATAGAAATCGCTCGAAATAGATGTCGATAAATGGTGTTAAACTTTGACCATAAGCTTTTATCGACTTAAACCAGTTCCATAACCGTGTTTCGGACCACCAGATCGTCACATTCATCCCATCATAAATTAAAGTATGACCTTAAATTTCTCTCGATTTCGGAAAATGTTCTGTAGGAGGGTCGTATGCAGTATGTTTTCTATGTCATCTTCGTATAAAATTATATTTATTGTCTATGGTAATCAATAATAAATATTGAACTGATTTATTGTCAATGGTATTCAGGTGACGTTATGAGGTTTCCCGGTGAGAAACACCCATTAATATTTTTAGTTTTTAGATAAAGTGAATGAACTTTAATGTCGCTAAATTGGTTCTAAATTGTTTTTTTTTTTAACCTTAATATGAACAAGAACTTACCAGGCAACTAAAGGACATTAACTCCTGTATCTCCGCCAGGGTCGGGCGGTGGTGGAAAATCGGTTTCTCTGCTCAATGTACTTCCCGCCTAAAAGTTTTATTGGGACTTCTCCCACATCAGTGACGTTGTATTTTTATTTCATTTTCATATTATTATCAGTGATATTGTTTAATTGTGCTGGCGTATTATACAATATAGTTCGATTAAGGCGTATAAGTCAAGTGATATGAAATCAATGCGTGAATCGTGACATTTTAAGTTGACTGAAAAAGTGCATAGAAGGTTTTGGTAGAATTACCACCATTTTATCAAGACGTAATGTGACAAGCTGAATTTACATTTAAAGATGCTTGATGTTATTACGTCTTACTTGACATTGGCATAATAGTTATAGCCCTTTGCCTGTTTAGTTTTAATTAAATAAGAATAAGAAGTATATTTCGTACACTTAAATCATACGAAAACATATTGCAAAAATGCAGTCACTAAAAGCGCGTTGTGATTGCCATGATTTCATTTAGTTATATAAAATAATCTACTCACATATTGACTCTCCAAAACTACTCTCTCTTTTAAATTTTAACACCTGCATCAGAACACGAAATCCCCATAAAATGTTCAGTATAAGAACTTATTCAAATAATATATGACATGGTACGCATTTGTCGCCTATACAATATGTAATATATTTTTTGACGGTTCGACATTTTCGATATCAAAATGCACCAACTAAAACAATCGCTCCGTGATATAAAGACAGCCGATATATCGCGAAATTATTATCCTTCTATTTTTTACATTTATTATTATTATTTTTATTTAATGTTATCTGTTGAATTTTATAGTATTTTATTATTATATATGTATAAGTAACCCCATTGTTAGAATGTAGGCATGCTGTGCGCAAATTTAAAGAGGTTATAGTCCGGGCGTTGTTAAGTTTATATTGTATAGTATCCTTTAAGACTGTAACTTGTGACTAATAAATAAATAAATGTGAGATAGATGAAAGATTCACTAATCAAATTGCGACATTGTGTTATTGTTTTATATTCAACTACACTGGCATAATTTGTTACATTGTGTAATTCTTCTTTAAATTATCATCAAATGCCATACAAAATAAATTACACATACTCCATTCAAATGAATATATTTCTTACTCCTTATATGTTGTGGCCATTATTAGAATACTTTTAAAAATAATTGCAGACACATGATGTAAAATGGAAACATGTGTTTGAGTCTGAGTTTCGTCGAGCTAAATATACAAACGAATTTTTATTACTATCGACGACAGTGTTCAATTAGTAAGGAGAATAAAAAGAAATACGCTTGATACTTTAATTCACGTTAGATAGACCGAGGTTACCGCTCTAGGAGTCACTAGTCGCGGGATCGATTCCAGCATCGGGAATAAATACAGGTGTACAGTAATCGACGGATAACCTAGAAATGAGTTATAGCCGAGCTGATGGTCGTTCAGAACAAAAATACAAAAATTATCCTTACTAGTTAGTATCTTAGATTATTTTTCTTAAAAAGACTACATTTTTTTTAAAAAAAAAACAAAATATTTTTAAATAGACTACATATATTAAAAAGACTACATTGTTTAAAAGGACTAAATTTTGTTAAAAGACTACATTTTTTAGAAGAATGCTTTTTTTTTAAAAAGACTACATTTCGACCCCAAGAGTTATTTAGACCCCAAGGCTCGCTGAAGCCTCTTCCGACTGGTTTCCCGGTCGGGTGATGTGAATGGTATTAACATTTTACCTGGCCCAGATCAACCTCACCTGCACTCGCTTCGGCGGCTGTTATCTACCAGGGAGGAACCGGTAACGTGTCCTCCCTAGTAGATAACAGACGAGGCTCTGGCTACCGAGAAATGGCGGTATAACCTTACATCCGGGTGTAAGGTTATACCGCCATTTGTAGTCAGTCTCCAGTTATAGTCGGAAAGGCTTCAGCGAGCCTTGGGGTCTAAATAACTCTTGGGGTCGAAATGTAGTCTTTTTAAAAAAGATGTATTCTTCTAAAAAATGCAGTCTTTTAACAACATTTAGTCCTTTTAAACAATGTAGTCTTTTAAAAAAATGTAGTCTTTAAAATATGTAGTCTTTTTAAAAATATTTTGGTTTTAAAAAAAAATGTAGTCTTTTTAAAGTAAATCGCCGTCACAATGAAGCAATATAATTGATAATAACATAAAATTATGGAAATGAAATAAAATCACAACCTCACCGATTTAAGTTGGCGGGAAAAGTATATATATCTTATTTCTATTTATATTCTATTATTGCCTAATTTGAAGTTGAAACACTTAATATTTCCAACTCTTTTGAAATTCCAATGAACTCTCACCTCTGTTGGCTTCGCGAGAAAAAGAACGAACGGAAATGATTTTCTACGCTGGGCCAACTTGTTAAAATGCCATCTGGAAATAGAAGAATATTTTGAAATGCCGGAAGCCGAGATCTCTATGGCCGTGAGCTGGCTAAGAGTTTTGCGACGGAAAATAAAAATAGATCACTCACGTGAAGGGGGACCATGCGTTGGTTGAAAATCAGGACACTCATTAGTCCACATAAAATGTCATGGCCTATGCTGAGTGAGATTCTTTTAATGACGTCACACTACTGCACACTTATATTATATTGTTCGCTTTGTTCTTTCATTCTTTTCAATTGTTGTGTTACTGCTCATTATATAATTAATAAACAATTCATTCATTCGTTCGTTCAAAATGGTAACGTGGGAAATGGTAGGACTATCAAAATAAACCGGTATTTTCTTAGGATATGAAGTCAAAGGAGCCGGCGTGTCACCTGATGGAAAGCAATCAACGCTGCCCATAGACATTCTCAGTACCATAGACATTGCAGAAATGTTTTCGGCCTTTAAGAAAGCTGAAGACCTGTTTTTGAAGATTCCGATGTCGTATCGATTCGAAAACACTGCTGGAGGTAGCTAGTTCCACAAGGCAGTGGTGCGCGGAAAAAAGATTCAGGAAAAACGATGGTAATACAGTGGATCACACAATATAGTGGTGGGTGGAAAGAAGTTTTTGGGAAAAACGCACCGTACTGGATCGCGATTGATCCTGATGGTGGGAATGAAACTTTTAGAAACGTTAAAAATGTTTAGGTCTAGAATGGTCACCCTAGTCACACATGAGAATTTCCTAATAGAGTGTAGATCAAAAGATCGCTCCTAAGATTAATTTTCACAATAATTACGCCAAATGACCACAATATGGCGGCGGTATTTATATATCTTTCGCCCAGCTTTGGCGCCATCCCGCTTCTTTTTACGACTCGAAGCCCCGTTTGATATTTAATTACTGTGTAAAGTTAAACAAACTGCTTACCGCGAGCAAACTGCGGTCACAGATTATATATGGTTTTAAATTTCATCTAGTTATTGCCAGTGATGTTTACAGCCGATAATGGTGTTATTTAAGCCGATTCGTCGACGATCATGCGTTTTATAAATTTTCACTACAAAAATATTATAATACGTAAACAAGACCAAAGACTCAACGATTTGGCGCGAATAAATTAGAAATGCCGACTCAAATTAAAATTATGATGCACAAAACTAGAAGCTAAAAAATTAAAGAAAAAATTGATACATTAAACAGTTTATATCTTACTTCTTTTTTTATGGGATAGGAAGGCAAACGAGCAGGCGTGTCACCTGATGGAAAGCAATCAACACCGTCTATAGACTTCCGCAGCACCATAGGCAGTGTAGAAGCTTTGCCGACCTTTAAGGAAGGTGTCATTGTGGGAGTGGGAATTGAAGGGGAGGGGTAGATGGAGGGGGGAGGGTGTTGGGCCTCCGGAACCCGGTCGCTCACCGTACGAAGCGCGGTAGGTAAGCTACCATTCAGGCGCCGGTTCTCTGTGGAAGTGTGGTACTTCCCCGGGCGTGCCGGCCCATTCATGCCACAGACAAATATTATGCCATTCCTGACAAAGTATTCGTCTGCAGCGTGGCTCCACCACTATTATATATTCTTTTCTTACTAACTAAAAAAACTAACTTTGTTGGCGCAACGACCCAAAATAGATCTTGGCCTCCGAACAGATCTTACGCCACCGTGCCCTGTCCTGCGCCACCTCCTGCCAGATGCATATTTGAAGGTTGCGCAAGTCATGTTCCACCATGTCTCTCCAGCGGCACCTGGGACGACAGGACGTCGTCCAGTTGGGTGATCAACATACGCTCTCTTGACTGCGCGATCCTCCCCCATCCTCTCAACGCGGCCCAGCCAACGAAGTCGATTAGCCCTAATATCTTCGATTACATTGGGTTGTGCCACCACATACTCGATTTCAGCATTTTTTCCATTTCGCTAACTGCCATCATCTCTTTTGGTTGGGCCCAGGATTTTTAGGACTTTTCGTTCTACGACTTCTTTACTTAGCTTCAATATTCTAAAAAGCTTTTTTTACGATTTTAAAAAATATATAATATATTTGCTAATTTTTTAAGCTGTTAGTGATATTGATACTTATGTCCAATGAATAAGAATCAAATTGAATTGGCTTGTAATATTGTAGTCATTAACATGTCAACACATGATAATTGGACCACGACGAGGCTAAGGAAACAAGTTTTGCAAATGTAATCAAGGAGATAGGCGATGGCTTAGTTTAGTGGATAATTTAGTAAGGGTCAACATTGTTTTTTATTTTTTTCCGAGTCTGGGTGAGTGTCCTTCCATTCGTGTAATCGTGGCACTCATGATACAGGTAATATACGAGCGGCAACAATCCAGGTATTCATTAAGGCCGCGGATTGAATTCTATAGGTATAATGATTGAACGCCGATTTTCGATTCTGATTGACCAATTGACTCAGTGGCGGGGCCCTCCGCCTGCGGAATCAATGGTCGCGTGTTCGATCTCCGCATAGGAATAAATATATGTATGGATTCCAAATATTTATTCCGAGTCCGGTGAATCCGCCAATCCGCATTGGACGAGCGTGGTGAGTCAAAGAAGAGGATGGATGAGTGTGAAGCAAGCAAGGAAGGTGTATCTGTGGCTCTGAAAAAAAAAAGTTTTTAATAGCCGAACAAAATACTGGCACTTAATAAAAAACCTTGGTTATGAAAAAAGTTAATTTCATAATCGAAGCATTTGTTTTTTTTTTAAATTATGCCCTTGTTAGTTTGTGAGGTTTTACTTACTTTTCGCGGGTCTGTTGTTAGGTTATTAGGCAACTTAAACTAAATTCTTGTTATTATAGTAGTTCTTGTAATTTTTTTTTTGAAAAATGTTATTTTATTGTGATACAACTGGCATTATAGTTAAAGCTAATTGCCATTAAAAAAGAAAAACTATGTGTAAAGTATTAGATTTATTTACATTAACTTTCTCCCAGATAATACATGTTTCAAATCACCTAAATTTTTACGTTAAGTTAAAATATAACCGTACTAGCGAGTTAAGATGAAAAGAGAAATGCTTTAACTAGGCAATATGTACGTAAATTGATCTCTTAACATAATTACGTGTGTGTCGACACGAGAGAAACATTTCAGAGTGTATCAGGCAATGTCGAAACTTTGACGAGAGGTCGAAACAGGGGCCCACCAATCGATTAATTTCAAATGGTTGTTATTATCTAGTTGCTAGTATCGGGTGGTCTGACTTTTGACCCCTACTACGTTACGAGATGCAACTTTTGTTTCGTAGTTGACATTTGGTACGAAGTGGATAGTTAAAAGTTTTACTTAGCTAAGATCCGCGACAAGCAAAACAATAACAGAAAATTGATAATGTGTGTTTTTTTTTTGTGCCGGATGAAGTGGATTTATTTGGAGCTTAAACCAAAAACTTACCGAAAATCGGCCATCAATTCTCCACCCACCTATCTACCACTTTATACAACACCAAACACACATTACCACTTTTCCATCTTGTAAACGACACGTGTTCCGCCCCAACACGAGGCATCTTCAGGTATGGTAGACTACGAAAGACAACCGAAAAGTGAAGCCAACCGTAGAGTCTACTATGAAGACGCCTCGTGTTTTAGGCGAAACACGCGTCGTTTACAAGATGGAAAAGTTGTAATGTGTGTTTGATGTTGTGTATAGTGGTTGGTGGGTGGAAAACCTCCACTCGACGAGGTTTAAGCTCCAAATTAATCCACTTCATCCAGCAGAAAAACACACATTATTAATTTTCTGTTATTGTTTTGCTTCTGTCGCGGATCTTAGCTAAGTAAAACTTTTGACTGTCCACATAGTGATGGATTTCCGCAAAGTAACGCCTGACTCCATTAATCATACTAAAAATGATTTAAAAATGTGTGTTTTCCACTACAGACTTACAAGAAGTGGATCTATAGGGAACTCAAGTTCCCACTTCTTCCGGTGGGAAACACACATTATTATTTTGCTGTTTTTGTTTGCTTGTCGCGGATCTTAGCTAAGTAAAAGTTCTGACTGTCCACATAGCTATGAATACTTCACTCGTGATTCTGTACGAGAAATATCCATTAAGAGAATACTTCCATTAAAATAATTGAAGTAATGGAATTTTAAAAGTACCTATGACAAACAGTTACACGAATAAATGCACGTAACAAATAAGACATCGTGTCACAACCATGACCCGAGCAAGGTATTATGATTAATTGAACTAAATATAAACCACTCTAGAGCGCCTGCACGACAAGACAAATTGTGAAGAACAGACATAGCGAACCGATATATACAGTATGCGTAATGATTCAATTAAATAGGACAACATGAGTTTGTCTGTTACTCAAATAGTTTGTACATTAATCATATGTTATGATAATAACACATTCTTAAAACGTCATAAGGATGAGACGTGAATAGTTTTTTTTTCATAATTTATTTTATTTTATTATTCTCGAGGGTTTATTTATACATATGTATGTATGTATATGTGTATACATATGTATGTATTAAAATACGACGACCGATTGGCTCAGTAGCTTTGCCCCCTGCCCTCGGAGTCAATGATTATTTCGAGTCTGGTAACCCCACAAATCCGCTCTGGACGAGCGTGGCGGGTTAAAGTCCGTTCCTCCAGAAAAAAAATGTATTAAAAACAACCTAAAACTAATAACTTGTCAACACCACATAGAAAGGAATATACTAGAGATAAGGCTACGAGACAGAACGACTATTCCGAAAATTAGGGAAAAAACCAAAGTTATTGATGTCTTCGATACAATAAAAAAACTGAAATGGAACTGGCCTGGACACATCATGAAATGGGGGATCAGGAAATGTTGGGCCTCCGGAAATCGGCCGCTCACCGTACGAAGTGCGGTAGGTAAGCTACTACTCAGACGCCGGTTTTCTGCGGGAGTGTGGTACTTCCCCGGGCGACCCGGCCCATTTATGCTACAGACAAATATTATGCTATTGTTGACAAAGTATTCGTCTGCAGCGTGGCTCTACCACTATTAACATAACATATATATTTATTCTGTTTATTAGTTGTTCTGTTAAGGCCCGTGTTTGGCAACTATGAAATGGCAAGATGCACATCATGTAAACTTTCCTTTTGTCTTTCATTGTACAAACAAGGACATGTTATTAATGGAGTCAGGCGTTACTTTGTGGAAATCCATCACTATATGGACAATCAAAAGTTTTATTTAGCTAAGATCCGTCAAAAGTTGTACTTAGCTGTTTTGCTCGTCGCGGTTCTTAGCTAAGTAAGGACATGTTGTTATACGCATTACTGATAGAAAAATATGAAGTACAAAATAATTAGTAATAGTAGAGTTACTCAACCGTGTTCGCCCACTCACTCATTCACTCACTCACTCACTCACTCACCCGCGTGTGAACCAACGAAAGTGATCGAAAACGTGATAAATAAACACAACAGTTTGTTATCGGCACGCAAGGTCGAACGCACTTTCCCTGATTAGTGCCGTTTGCTTATCGACTTACTTGGTTTTGTAAATTTACAGGTGGACAAAGAATATTTTTTGTATGTGGACAGTCAGAACTTTTACTTTGCTTTTTATTATTTTCTGTTTACAGAAAATAATAATATGTGTTTTCTACTGGAAGAATTGGATGTACGGGGAACTAAATTTTACCGAAAAACGGAGGGATTTCTTTTTATAGCAATGTAGGCCGCCAACCCACGGTCTGCCGTACCAAAGGATGGGTGGCTAGGGGCGAGTTTAGTCGCAAGCATGCCACCGTCCCGGGATCGGGCTCCCCCGGGTACTAGGGTACTGTAGTGATACATCAATAAATGTATCACTAATGCAATAAAACTTTTTAAATTATTTCTTTTCAAATTCGTTATTTTAAATTAAAAAGAAATAGTTTTCTATTAAAATAAAATCATTAGTTCAACTGACGACTCTTATATAGATATGTCACCCGTCCGGCACATACATAAAATGTAAATTGAAAAGTATTAATAAAATATTAAAAAGAATAAATATGAATATGATATAAATGTACAATAAAACAAGAAGAATCAATTAATATCGTTTTGAAGAATTTTATTTGAAGATAAAAACCCCATAAATATCCCGGGTGTCGCCTTAAGAAGAACGGCGGGCACACTATAGTACTATAGCGCCTTACCTCAGCATGCGGGGCGCTACTGGGGCTGACCTCCATCCTCCCTTGCGGCTTGTGGAATTCACTATGACGAATCTTAATATGCCTAATTCGTTAAAAAATGAAGGCGACGTGGTTCACTACCCGTCACGCCCTGATTACCACGAGGGCGAGAAGCGACGAACGGAGAGCCGTTTCGCTACGATAAATACGAGAGGAAGGATAGATGAAAAGATGGATGAGTGTGAAGGAAACAAGGAAGGTGTGTCGGGATCTTAGCGGATAGAGATCTGTGGTTTCTGCCTACCCCTACGGGAGACAGTCCTAGAGAACGAAGCCCGTTGGTGAGATCTTGGTCGTCGAGTGGATAAGCGATTACTTAGATAGTTTGCGTATTACCACGTGGGTGAATGAGACTTTTGTTGGTTTAATTCAGTAGTAAGTGAACACAACGCATTGCTTCAGTGTCGGTTTCTGTTTGTGTAACCTACTGAGCCAAAGTTTTCTACGCGGCCACGAAGTAAAGATTTGCTTTGAGCTCACACCAACGAATATATACCTCATACAGACAGTCTTTACCAGTTTTGCTTAGGAACTTTTAATACTAGTAGAGCTACGCTGCAGACGAAGACATTGTCAAGAATGGCATAATATTTGTCTGTAGCATGAATGGGCCGGGGAAGTACCACACTCCCGTAGAAAACCGGCGTTTGAGTGGTAGCTTACCTACCGCGCTTCGTACGGTGAGCGGCCGAGTTCTGGAGGCCTAACACCTTCCCCCCTCCCATTACCACTCCCATACACTTTCCTTAAAGGTCGGCAACGCTTCTGCACTGCCTCTGGTGTTGCGGAATTCTATGGGCGGCGTTGATTGCTTTCCATCAGGTGACACGCCTGCTCGTTTGCCTTCTTATCCCATAAAAAAAGGAACAATTTTTCGCAGCACTTAATTTGGTTTATTCGTATTGTTGCGTAACGCTTAAAACCCCTTTTTGCTATGTGGACAATCAAAACTTTTACTTAGCTAAGATTCGCGACAAGCAAAAAAAAAACAGAAAAATAATAATGTGAGTTTTCTCCTGGAAGAAGTGGATTTACGGAGAACTCAAACCAAACCGACAAAACGTCTTAATGATTAAATGACTTAACGGTTGTCTTTTTTACAGTCTACTATACCTGATGATGCCTCGTATTGAGGCGAAACACGTGTCGCAATATGGAATAGTGGTGGTGTGTGATTGGTGTTGTTGATAATGGTTGGGAAGTGGAGAATTTCTGAGAGCCGTTTTTCGGTCAGATTTGTTTTGAGTTCCCAGTAAATCTACTTTTTCTAGTAGAAAACACACATTATTTTTCTGTTTCTATTTGCTTGTCGCGGATCTTAGCTAAGTAAACGTTCTGACTGTCCACATACTAATGGATTTCTACAAAGTAACGCCTAACTCCATTAATAATCATTTTGAAATTTGAAAATCCTGGTCAAGCAAGCCAGTACAAGTTTTAAAAACAAATTGACAAGACGTCCGTCAGTGCGTGACAAGAACAGATAATAGAAAATAGCGGCGTGCGGGAAAGAGACAGGACGATGATTACAAAAGACTACACATTGCTGGAATATTTTCGATTTTTGGAATGCTAGAACTTTCGATCATTTTACCTATATAAAGGGGCGACGACGCATCGAGAGAGTTTCAAAGTTTGATACAGGAGAGTGTCGGAAGAAAATAGTAGAAAAGAAGAAGTGGAAGTAAAGTGAAGAGAAGTGAAACTAGTGGCTGATTTCATTTTTCCGATCGCCGAACCCTTGTTCTTTTGTTTGTTTTCCCTATATGTTTTTTATTCGTAAACCTTTCCTGTACCAGAGTGAACAAAATAAAAAAATATATTCAAATCGGTCGAGCCAGTTTTGAGTTTTAGCGACACTAATAAAATAGTATATGTACATTACCGTTCAAAAGTATTTGGCCACCTACACTTTTATTAAAATTTAAGACCTAGAGCGGCAACCAAAACGGCCCCGAACCATCACAGACCATCCGCCGTGTTTAACTGAAGATACAGTACAAGTATCGTTTAAGCTTTCGTTCGAAAACTCTTCGTTTGGATTCAAAACCTTCAAATTTTGATTCGTCCGTACATATGACCTTTTACCAATTTGCTGTTGTCCAATTCTCATGTTCTCTTGCCCAATTAAGTCTTTTCTTCTTATTAATTGTTTGAAGAAGTGTCTGCCTAGACGACGATTGGTGTAAATTGATCCTACAGACGCAAATTTCTCAACAGTGTAGTCAACAGTTTGTCTTGGTATCTTCTGCAGTCTTGAAATCTCACGATTACTTTTACCGGATTTATGAAGGATTAATGTGGCTCTCGTCTTTTGGGAATGAGCCTTAATTTTACTCATTTTCTTCAAAAAACAAAACTCAGAAGTGAAAAAACAAAGAAATATTAATAGACTTAAAGTGTTGAGATACGGTGAGCGTGTTTTCTGGTCAAATGACATCAAATAAGTAACGTTACAATATTTGTTGTAGTTATTCTATATTTTAGTTTTGTTTGTTTCTCAATAACTCAATTAAAACAAAACTACCACTTCAAAGATTAACTACGATGAAATTCCGACATTTCACTATCTTGGTTTTGTGATCAGGAGTCGCTAAATAACAATAAGCTGTTTACCTTTTTACTGTACATAAGCATTTTGCGTTGAGATACAAACAATGAAACCTAATAAAAATTATTTTTTTTAAGATGTATTGTTTGTAGTTTCAATAAAAGTGCAGGTGGCCATATAATTTTGAGCGGTAGTACATGTTCAAGATTTTGTAACCAACAAGTTTATTTATTTGTACGTTATTTAAGGACCATAATTTTAGGCTTAAATTCTTAATATATTTAAATCTAATTTACACTCTAGGCATTCCGTTGCCAAACTTACAGAGACCACAAAATGCCAACAACGGTGAATTCGACGAAGTTTTGATTGGGGTAACCATGTCACAAAAGTTTTGGTGGAATTGTGATGACAAAATTTTTTTTTATTTATTTATAAGGACTTTCAGTAGTTGCCAACCTTAAGAGTTTTTTTTTATGGAAGATATCCATGTCCATCCAAGGAATCTGTTATACACTTTTATCGATATTACAATCGTCATCACACAACGTCACACCTCGTCACAAAGAAAAGTTTCATCCCTACCATCTGGATACATGGCGATCCAGTACAGTGCGTTTTCTTCAAATTCCTTTCCACCCACCACCCTGCGGAACTAGCTTACTCCAGCGGTGTTTCCGAATTGATACGATATTGGAACCTTCAAAAAAAAGCTACACATTTCATAAGGTCGGCAACGCTTCTGCCAGAAAATATGCGTGCATGTATTAATTATAATTAATATATAAGAAAAAAAAGCGCAGTGATAGAGTCATGGATACATAGTTTACTAGTGGTAGAGCCACGCAGCAGACGAATACTTTGTCAAGAAGAGGCGTATCATTTGTCAGAGGCCCGGCCCAACATCCTCCCCTCTCCCCGCCCCTCGCATTATCATAATGACACTTTCCTTAAAGGTCGGCAACGCTTCAGCACTGCCTATGGAGCTGCGGATGTCTATGGGCGGCGTTGATTGCTTTCCATCAGGTGACACGCCTGCTCGTTTGCCTTCATATCCCATAAAAAAAATCATTGGATATAATAAACTCTAAATCTTATTTATTTTGCTAAGTTTAGCAAAGTAAGTTTTTGACTACGGTCTTTGTAATTTCTTTTGTCGAAAAATATAGAAATTGTAAGTAAATTCCGACCCATGGTCACCCTAGTCTTCCGACCAGGACCCGTCAGACTGGTCGGGTATACTAAGTCGAGATTAGCGATAAGTCGCCGCCGCGCTGCGCCCGCGCATCCCACGCGCAGCCTTGAGCGAAGCGCCGGCGAACGCCTGCTGACTTCCACACTAGCTGGGAATATAGTTTTATATAGCGATACTTACTCATGTACGCCAGCACCTTGCGTTGTAAACATTAAACTTGAGTTAGATCTTACAATACCCTACGAATCATTAAAAAAATAGTTCATACATTAAAAAAAACATTATTAGCAAGCAGACTGTCAGGTTTCAGTTATCACGAAACAAAATAACAATCTGCTACGTTCAACTGTAACTTTTTAAAATATATATTTAATAACTATTGAATGTACTTTACGAACAAATATAGGTAAAAAACAAACACACATTTATACACATGCACGCGCGCACACACACACACACACACACACACACACACACACACACACACATTTTCATATATAATGTTTAAGTTTTTATATTTATTTCTCCGTATATATAAATAATAAATTAGAAATAATGAGTGGATGGCTAGTGACCTGAGATACAGACCCACCCCTAGTTCAGGCATAAGCTCGCCTCATAAGTTTTATTCTCTCTCTATATTATAACTTTGTGATGTCTAAATAATTTATTATTTTTTTTATGGTATAGGAGAGCAAACGATCAACGATTTGCTCTCTGATGGAAGACAATCAACGCCGCCCACAGACATCCGCAGCGCCATAGGTAACGCGGAAGCGTTGCTGACCTTTAAGGAAAGTGACAATATGGGAGTGGGAGTGGGAGAGAGAGAGGGGAGGAAGTGGGAGGGGGAAAGTGTGGGGTGGGTATTGGGCTCCCGGAACTCAGGGCGCTCACCGTACGAAGGGCGGTAGCTAAGCTACCACTCAGACGCCGATTTTCTGCGGGAGTTTGGTACTTCCCCGGACGAGCCGGCCCATTCATGCTACAGACAAATAATATGCCATTCTTGACGAAGTATTCGTCTGCACCGTGGCTCTACCACTTACAAAATTCGTATTAAACATTTACTATTCCATTTGTATTCGCGAAAAAGATATAATAATAAAACAACACAGTAAAATAGCACGTTCAAAGGGTTAATTTTAACTTTATCGGGTTAGATCAAGTGAGCAACATCTCCGGCCTGGTCCGCGTCTTATCACAGCATCAGCTATAAATAAGGCGGTCTCTACAAAGGAATGTTGACGTCACACAGCTATCTCCTGTGAAATGGAGGGCGAACAGATAGGGACTGCGTCTCTGAGTGTATTGCTTTACTTGTCTCTGTACCTATCTTGTTTGTAAATTATGGTCATCGCATTAATATAGAGGCGAAATCAAAAGTGTGGATGTGGCATTTTTAAAAATATATTTAAAGAATAATAAAAAATGGTATAATATTGTAATAAATGTATGTGAGCTGGTTATTCGATACTATCAGATAACCAGCTTAAATTGGCCCATATAAATGAATATTAGAGAGGCTTGCGGATGTTTCACCTGTTCAACGTATACATAGACAATTATTTTTTTTTTTGGATATTTTTATGTGAAGTGATATGAAATGAATACGTGTATCGTGATTTTTAAGTTGACTGAAATATTCCATAGAAGGATTTGATTAAATAGCCACCATTTTATCGAGATGTAACGTGACAAGCTGACTAGTTACATTTCAAAAGATTTGATGTTATTGTATTTTATTTGACACCGGCATAATAGTTATAACTAATCCATCCAAGCCATCAAAGAAAAGAAAACACACAGACATCATTTTTCAATTATAAAATAAATCTTTTCGATGTCCAAAATAAAATACTGTTTACAGTTAGTTTCTAATATTGCCAAGCCGCAGGTGATGTCTGTACATATTGTAGATAGACCTTCGGGTTGTTAGCACGTGAATTACATAAAAAAAATGGCAACAGAGGTGTAAGCCGACCTCGAAATCGAGACCGTCTTAACAATTTTCGACACTTTTACTTGTGTAATCTCTGTACAGGTCTAACTGCAAACTGGTCACTATTATGTTTGATTTGAAAACAAGAAAAAACAAACCATATGGTGGATATTTTCATTTGTAATTAATTTCATTCATTTCATTTGTAATTGTAAGCCACATTATTTATTTTATTGTAACACTTACATTATATTTAATTAATGGAGTCAGGCGTTACGTTGCGGAAATCCATTGCTATGTGGACAGTTAACTTTTTACTTAGCTAAGATTCGCGACAAGCGAACAACAATAGAAAATTTATAATGTGTGTTCTCCTGCTGGATGAAGTGGATTTATATATACAGAGAACTTAAACTAAATCGTACTGAAGAGCGGCCGTCAGCAACTCTCCACCTACCAACCACTATACACAACACCAAACACACACTACCACTTTTCCACTCTGCAAACGACACGTGTTTCGCCTCAACACGAGTCATCATCAGGTAGACTATACCTGAATATGACCCGTGTCACTTAACGGAAGACAACTCTTAAGTGACTACTTAGCCTCGTATTGAGGCGAAACACAATTTGTTAAAAAATGACGGCGACGTGGTTCGCCACCCGTCACGTCCTGATTCCCACGAGGGCGAGAAGCGACTAAAGGAGAGCCGTTTCGCTACGATGATTGTGAGAGGAAGGATAGATGAGAAGACGGATGAGTGTGAAAGAAGCGAGGAAGGTGTGCCCGGATCGTAGCGGATTAAGATCTGTGGTCTTTACCCACCCCTACGCGAAAAAGGCGTGACGATATGTATGTATTTATGTATGTTATCTAATATAAAATTAAAAATAAATTTCATAATTAACAACCGAAATATAAATATATTAGACCGATGGTGAAAGGTTACGACATTGGAACCTTCAAAAAACAAGTCTATACATACTTAAAAGGCCGGCAACGTTTCCGCGACTCCTGCGGTGTCGCGGTTGTCCATGGGCGGCGTTGATTGCTTTCCATCAGGCGACACGCTTGCTCGTTTGCCCTCCTATCCCATAAAAAAAGTTATGTCTGAAGATTTAAACACATAATCAATGTTCTTTTTGTTGCAGGTTTCATTTAAAAAACAACTTAAATACAGCGTCGTAGTGTACGATATTCAACGACTCAAGCATGTGATGTGAATCGACTGTAATAAATAATATTATTAATTGATAAATCCTAGTGTTTGTGTGTGTGACAGTGAATATGGTTTAACTTTTGACCAACGTGTGACTACGATACTTTCTATTGGGTAAGTTTGAGATATTTTTTTCTTTAAACACAGAAAGATGGCAGAAAAATCATGAATATCGTTCTGCACTAAACTATTCTGAGACTGTGCTTTTGGCCATATTCGAAACTATTTCATTTATATAGGGTGTCCGGTGGCAGAAAAATCATGAATATCGTTCTGCACGAAACTATTCTGAGACTGTGCTTTTGGCCATATTCGAAACTATTTCATTTATATAGGGTGTCCGGTGTCAGAAAAATCATGAATATCGTTCTGCACGAAACTATTCTGAGACTGTGCTTTTGGCCATATTCGAAACTATTTCATTTATATAGGATGTCCGGTGGCAGAAAAATCATGAATATCGTTCTGCACTAAACTATTCTGAGACTGTGCTTTTGGCCATATTCGAAACTATTTCATTTATATAGGGTGTCCGGTGGCAGAAAAATCATGAATATCGTTCTGCACGAAACTATTCTGAGATTGTGCTTTTGGCCATATTCAAAACAATTTCATTTATATAGGGTGTCCGGTGTCAGAAAAATCATGAATATCGTTCTGCACGAAACTATTCTGAGACTGTGCTTTTGGCCATATTCGAAACTAATTCATTTATATAGGTTGTCCGGTGTCAGAAAAATCATGAATATCGTTTTGCACGAAACTATTCTGAGACTGTGACTTTTGGCCATATTCGAAACTATTTCATTTATGTAGAGTGTCCGGTGGCTGAATTAGGAATTCGTTGGTCCTTGCTGAAAACCAGCGCCAGGTGCCTCCAATGGAACGCCCGGCATATGCTGAGCAAGAAACATTTAATAACACTTCTTAGTTTAAAATTATTTTCTTTTTGTTTTGTTTATTTGTTTTAATTTTAGCTATTGTAAAGAAAAGGTGTCATGATATAAGGATGGATGCGTGGCTAGGGGCGGAGAGGAAGGGAAAGGAGGGAGAAGAAAGGAAAGCGCAGGAAAGGAAATGTGGATTGGGGGGGTTACCATACTCGGAATAAATATTTATAAATCCATACATATATTTATTCCGATGCGGGGATCGAACCCGCGACCATTGACTCCGCGGGCGGAGGGTCCCGCCACTGAGCCAATCGGTCGTTTCTTGTTTTTTGATGCTGGTTAAATTATTTGGCAATCTCATAGATACCGTGTGGTACAGTCGCGTGCAGTTATCTCGTGAGACGCGAAATATCGAGGATTTAATTGGAACCGACTGTGCGAATGGGTTCGGAGGCCGTTCACGACACGTCGGGGCGCAGACCGTGGCGAATAGACCGATTACACATCCTCTATCGCTCCCAAACGCTGTATACGTATGATATGAAAAAACTCGATGACTGACTTCACTGTTAACGGTTATGTGTACATATTATGTAATACTTCCATTCATGCGATAGGATGCAAAATGTTCTAAGTGTCAAATTTATATGCATGTTGTACAACTAGCATTACGTTGTAGAAATAGAAAGAAGGAAAAGCTTTGTTTGTGAGTAAAGCTTTATAAGTAAGGCAGACTAAGACGATCGTCTTTGTTGTCGTCTTCCGTAGAGTCTACTATTAGTGTAACCTATTTAATAAAATAAATTTACTATAGTAGATTCTACTATAGTAAATCAACTTCTACTAGTAAAACACACATTATTTTTCTATTGTTGTGTGCTTGTCGCGGGTCTTAGCTAAGTAAAAATTTTAACTGTCCACATAACATTATATATGTGGACAGTATTACTTACTAGTAATTTTACTAGTGGAACTGTGTATCTCACAAGTGGTAGAGCCACGCTGCAGACGAATGCTTTCTCAAGAATGGCATAATATTTGTCTGTATCATAGGCTCGCCCGAGCCAGTACCACACTCCCGCAGAAAACCGGCGTCTGAGTGGTATCTTAGCTACGGCGCTTCGTACGGCTGAGTTCCGGAGGCCTAACACCCCTCCCCCCTTTCCTCTCCCTCTCCCGATCCCTTTCCCATAATGACACTTTCCTTAAAGGAAGGCAACGCTTCCGCATTTTCTACGGCGCTGCAGATGTCTTTGTGCTTTCTTTCCATCAGGTGCACGTCTGCTCGTTTGCCTTCCTATCCCATAAAAAAAAAAAAAAAAATATATATATATATATATATATATATATATATATATATATATATATAAGTATGTAACGAAAACCATAATGTATGGTGCATACATTACAGTCATGGTGGTTAGTATTCGAACCCATTCGGGTCCTTGTTTAACTTTGATGTACCAACATAAATTACATATCGTTATATGTATGTATAATATAAAAATAATACAATATATGTCTTTATACAAATTAATACATAATATACTATAATAATATTATACATCGTCATCCTTGTTATCTGTTTGTCTAATGACAAAGGCCTCTTCCAACATTTTCCATTGACTCCTATCCCTGGTCCTCCTCCTCACTATCCCTGACCTGCTATCCTTTCTCAAATTTCGTCGTCCCATCTTTTGTATTGTTTTCCGCGTCTCCTTTTCAGGTTCCTCGGATACGAATTGGTGATAGTCCTATTCCATTTCCTTTCTCCTCGAAGAGTATATCCTGTCCAACGCCATTTATATTTCCTTATAGTATCAGTAATATGTATATATATATATATATATATATATATATATATATATATATATATATATATATATATATATATATATATATATATATATATATATATATATATATATATATATATATATATATACACATACATGTATATATGTATGTATAACGGTCAGCAAATCGTCAACCTCACCGCAATCAATTGCAGGCGGTCCGAATGGTAGCTGTTTTTCAATTGCTAACACTTAAGGTTTATTTGCGAACGTCGCCCTGTGGTGTAAGCTATAAGCGAGGGCGTGTATATTTTATAAATAACTTTTTCAGCGCATATCTTTTTTTATTTATTTTTATAAAGAGCTTATAGTTGACACAAGATTTGTTATAGGTTTTTTATGACGCGGAAATATATAATTTTTCCTAGCACATATTGCCACTGTTGGATTAGGCCTCCACCAATAAGCGCCACCGAGCCCGATATTCGGCTTCACTCATCCAGTCTCTGTTAGCCGCCCTGCGTAAATCGTCGCACCTTCTACCCGGGAGCCTAGGTTTACTACGTTTACGTACACTACGTTTGCCGAGACGCGCTCTCTACTCGTCTATTCCAACGATTGTCGGATCTCCGACAAACGTGATCAGCCCATTGCCACTTTAGTTTGCTAATCCGAAAGGTTATGTAGACTTTAGTTCTCTAGTGGATTTGTTCATTCCGAATCATATCTACCAGAGAAACTACGAGCATAGCTCTCTCCATAGCGTGCACTTATTGCAAATTTTTTACCCTTGCGTGATACAAGGGTTAAAAATTCAGGTATAAGGCGGCCCGATGTCTACTTGGCTACTTAAGATGGCATCAATTAACACAACCGAAAATGTTGTAAATAAATACCACGACTGGAAATGAGCTGTCCTTATATTGATAATAATAACAAAACTTTTTCCAATTACGATAACTATACCCATTGGGGTATAGTTATCGTAATTGGAAAAAGTTTTGTTTCAGTTTTTTATGGTATAGAGAGATAAAAGAGCGAGAGTATCACCCGATGGAAAGCAATCAACGCCTCCCATAGACATCTAAAACACCAGAGGCGTCACAGATGCGTTGCCTGTCTTTAAAGTATGAGCAGGCTTGTTTTTTCGAAGGTTTTAATATCGTATCGGTTTGGAAATACCGCTGAAGGTAGCTCTACGGGGTAGTGATGTCCGGAAAAATTTTCAGGGCAAACGCACCGTCCTGGATTGCCATTCATCTAGACCCTTAGTTCCCACAGTGATCGAGGCGGACCCCCAGGTGTCCACGGAAGACTCAACCAGGGTTTACGTTGGGGTGATAAAAAATGGGAGTTCACAATTCGTAAGCGGGGGTCCACGAAAATGTATCTGCCTTCGATATGGATGAATAAAACTTTTGGCTCGAATTCACCTGTCAATCCCTACCTTCACCAATCACTTTTTTGATTGGCCAACTTTACTTTTTTCCACTCACAGCACAATCAATCAATTAATTAACCAATCATTTGTCACTTTTTTTTTCGAGAACTATCAATTCGTGGTTGGAACTCAGCTGAAACGCAAATTTCCATAATTAGATCTAATCTTCACGTTTTTTGTCAAGTTTTGGGTATATAGTAAAAACGCAACAGTTAAATTTTTAAAGCGATCTATGAGAAAACATGGACAATCAAAAGTTTTACTTAGCTAAGATCCGCGACAAGCAATGCTAGTCGCGGATCTTAGCTAAGTAAAACTTTTGACTGTCCATATAGTGATGGATTTCCGCAAAGTAACGCCTGACTCCATTAATAATATGAGAAAAAAGTCTAGAAAACTGATGTAAGATGGATAGGATGAAACTTTTGTCTCGGTGACCGGTGAAGTTGTTGACGGGTAGTGCGTAGTCTGTTCTACTTAA
Organism: Baronia brevicornis; assembly: GCA_031353405.1. Classification (NCBI taxonomy): domain Eukaryota; kingdom Metazoa; phylum Arthropoda; class Insecta; order Lepidoptera; family Papilionidae; genus Baronia; species Baronia brevicornis. Next base: position 58,249 of record JASFAT010000793.1, on the reverse strand, counting down.
TTTAAATGCAACTGTCGCTTTCCGCTTGTAGCTTAAACGCCCCACAATACAATTCACTAATCGGTGAAGAAACAAGCGGCTGACACATACAAATTGAGTTACTGCCGCCATTCACAGCGTTCGTGCCACCACATTAATTGCTGTATTAAATATTTTACTATAAACCATATGTAACTTGAAATCAACTTGGGAGGTCCAGACAATACAGTTACTTCATATAACAAGTAATGTAGAAATTTCGTTAGCTATTGTTATCTTAAATTAAACATTCTTGGTGAGAAATGAACGGCGACATAGATACATTTATTATTTATTTTTACTCTGTGGAATCAGCTAACTCTGATATTTCCGAATTGATACGACATTGGAACCTTCAAGAAACAAGCCTATATAATTCTTACATGCCTGCTCATTTGACTCTATCTCATAAAAAAAATCATTTTCAATCAATTTAATTTCATCACTTTACTTTTTTTATTTAAAATTTAATGACAACCGTAAAGTTACACCACTTTACGGTTAAACTTTAAGTGGTGATAAGTAAGTGTATAGAATAATAAACAATCATTTTTTTGATTATTAATGGAGTCAGGCGTTACTTTGTGGAAATCCATCACTATATTTTAGTTTTACTTAGCTAAGATCCGCGACAAGCAAAACGATAACAGAAAATTAATAATGTGTGTTTTTCTGCTGGATGAAGTGGATTTATTTGGAACTTAAACCAAAAACTTACCGAAAATCGGCCATCAATTCTACACCCACCGACACGACACGTGTTTCGCCCCAACACGAGGCATCTTCAGGTATAGGAGACTCTACGGAAGACAACCGAAAAGTTTCGTTTACAGGATGGAAAAGTTTTTGGTTTAAGTTTCAAATAAATCCACTTCATTCAGCAGAAAAACACACATTATTAATTTACTGTTATTGTTTTGCTTGTCGCGGATCTTAGCTAAGTAAAATTTTTGACTGTCCATATAATCATTTTTTTATTTTTAATATATAAAATCTGCTTCTAAAGAATACAAAATAATAAAAATTCGTTTGTCTCGATCCAAGGTCGCAGGGTCATCTGCAAACTCGGTTCGGAGCTAGTTGTTTATTTTTTAAAAATAAAATTATAATGTTTTTAAGAAGTTTGCCATAATAATATATTTCCTTGAATACATACATATCGTCACGCCTGTAAGCGTAGGAGAGACCTCAGATCTCCATCTGCTACGATTCCGGCATATTTTTCTTGCTTCTTCCACACTCATTATTCTCCTCATGCAAGCCCGCCGGTTAAGAGTACTCTTTACCTGGCCTTTCTTAAAAACTTCAGCAATTTGGTCAAGGTATGTTTTCCTTAGTCTTCCCCTATCGGCCCTTCCATCCACATTCGCAACGTAAATTTCTTTTGCCAGTCATTATTCATACATCCTATATATATACCCAAACCATCTAATCCCGCAGAAAACCGGCGTCTGAGTGGTACCTTGTCTACCGCGCTTCGTACGGTGAGCGGTCTGAGTTCCGGAAGCCCAACACTCTCCCCTTCCCACTCCCCTCCGATTCCCACTACCTCTCTCACTTCCACAATTTCACTTTCCTTCAAGGTCGGCAACGCATTGCGGATGTCTATGGGCGGCGTTGGTTGCTTTCCATCAGGTGACACGCCTGCTCGTTTGCCTTCCTATGCCATAAAAAAAATCTAAGAATCCCTTTCTCAACTATTGTCACAACACCTTTCACTAAACGTCGCTCTTTTACATCCTCATTTCTTATTCTATCATTCAAAGTTACACCACACATGCTTCTTAATGCTCTCATTTTCACCGCATTCAGTCTGCTTTCATGGACGCATTTCCTTGTAAAATTTACACATGGACAAATGTTTTGGAATGCCACACGCTTTATCGTATGAATATGCGGACAAAAAACCATAGATACACTCGATACACTAGAGTGTATCTATGGTTTTTTGTCCGCATATTCATACAAGTTTTTACTTACAATTTATTCGCACGTATGTACACCTACATGTTTGTGTGATTTCACTTTCGAGCAACCTCCACTCTGAGTTGACTATATTATGATTTCAATAACCTTTGTATAGTTAAATATTAAGAATTATAAACATATACAGATAAACTTACTTTGGTAAGAAAGACATCCGTAAAGTATATGAGTCTTACGGTTGTCTTTCGAAGACAGCAAGCCAGCTGCTGCGAGTACTTTCGAACTGATACTACATTGGAAACTTCAAAAAAAATGATTGGTTTTTTGCACTCCAGTCGGCTACTTCAGATGTACCAATAGTGCATTCGAATATACTTACTCCACTGGCTTAGCGACCCAAAGTGTATCTTGACCTCTGATACAAAACCCGCCACTGGTCATGGTCTTTGCGCTTTCTCGCCAGTTCGTTCGATTCAGCGATAATCGCATCGCTCCACAGATATTTAAGGCGATCATAAGGACAATGACCAGACGGTTGTTCGGAAAGTAGGTACCTCTGAAAGGACGTGGGTTCGGATCCCACCGATGTCACCATGGTGTGAATAAAGTAAAAATATTTTATTTGCCCGACTAGCTACTATAATAACCTTGCATTAAACTTATTTTATACATGTGTTTGTCTGTGTGTGTGTGTGTGCGTGCGTGCGTGCATGCGTGCGTGATTTCGTGCGTGCGTGCATGTGTTGTGTGTGTGTGTGTGTGTGCGGGCGTGCGTGCATGCGTGCGTGCATTCGTGCGTGCGTGCATGTGTGTGTGTGTGTGTGTGATAAAAATACCATATAATTGAAACTTTATTATTGTACAAAACACACATATTATCACCTTCTTCTTCTGCTTTTCTTCTTATATTTTTCGTCTGTAAAAGGTCTTCAAATTTGCAGATGTTAGGGTACAATGAACGGTTGAGTAGATATTCCATAGACTGACTTGCGACCCCACTGTCAACATACACCCACATATACTTTTGGTCTTTGATCATGATGGCATTGGTCACGTGTGTGTGTTTTTTTTATGGGATAGGAGAGCAAACGAGCAAGCGTGTCGCCTGATGGAAAGCAATCAACGCCGCCCATGGACAACCGCGACACCGCAGGAGTTGCGGGAGCGTTGCCGGCCTTTTAGGTATGTATAGGCTTGTCCAATGTCGTAACAGTTCGGAAAGACTGCCGAGCGTAGCTGCTTCCACAAACACATATGCATATGTATATATGTGTGTGTGTGTGTGTGTGTGTGTAAATATTCATTGGTGGCGGCGATTTCTTAGTAAACAGTGACATGCTTGCCCGTTTGCCTATTGCTTCCAAAAAGAACAAAATTATAAAATTAAATTAAAATCAGAACAAGCACCGCCTGAAGAACTTCTGTAAGGAATCTGCACATGGCGTGCAATTTTCAAGTGGCGATGTGATGGAGCTTTTAAACGTCTTTTTTCATCTTGTTATACCTCACATCATGCAAATAAAGATTTATTATTATTATTCTAACCGCTAGTCGGGCCGAATTGCTGAAGTTTTTAAGCAAAGCCAGGTCAAGTACCCTTAACTGGCAAGCTAAGGAGAGTAATTAGTGTGGAGGAAGACAGAAAAGTATGCTGAAATCGTAGCAGATGGAGATCTGTGGTCTCAGCCTACCCCTACGGGAGACAGGCGTGACGATATGTATGTATGTAAATTAAAATTATAATTATACGACATTGAAACCTTCGAAAAACAAGCCCACTCATGTCTTAAAGGCCGACAACGCATTTGTGATCAGATCGGTGTCTATAAGTGGCGTTAGTTTCTTTCCATCACGCGATACGCTTGCTCGTTTGCCTTCCTACCCCATAAAAATCCGTCAGTTTGCAGGCAGCCGGTTTATACCCGTTGGCCGAGTAGGCAGTGACCTTCGCCAGGAGCCGCACAGATGTGCTCGTTCGCGGGAATGCCGCGCTGCGTTTTCGCAACACGCTGTATAAGGTTATACGTGTCAATGCCACCGGGGCACGGCCTCACGGCGCGGTTACGTGGCGCCAGCCTGTATAATATACATAATAATAAACGCCTCGCATTCACAACCCGACACTGGGATTGATTCGTGGAGGCTTTAAATTTTTTTAACCCATAAAAAAATCAAAACAATATTTCTTTATGGATATAATATAGAAGAAAAATTAAAGTCATTCCGATTTCTTTTCAGCGATCTACACGCTTCGCATACGATAAGGTATTCCTAAATTTATATCGCGTACGAAGCGCGGTAGCTAAGCTACCACTCGGACGCCGGTTTTCAGCGGGAGCGTGGTACTTCCCCGGGCGAGCCGGCCCATTCATGCTACAGACAAATAATATGCCATTCTTGACAAAGTACCTATTCGTCTGCAGCGTGGCTCTACCACTAAAAAACTCCCTCGTTCGTATCTTTTTGTATCCACGGGATAGACATCATCATCATGCCTATAAAGCCACATTTCGAATGCTTCTATACGTTTTCTGATATTCTCCTGTATAGTCCAGGCTTCACATCCGTATAGACGTATTGGCTAAATGTAACAGTGCAGTAGGTGAATGAAAAATACATACATACATACATATAGTCATGCCTGTCTCCCTGTTAAGTTAGGCAGAGACCACAGATCTCCGCTACGATCCCTACACACCTTCCTTGCTTACTTCACACTCATCCATCTTTTCATCCATCCTTTCTCTCACATTCATCGTAGCGAAATAGCTCTCCGTTCGTCGCTTCTCGCCCTCGTGGGAATCAGGACTTGGCGGGTGGCGAACCACGTCGCCGTCATTTTTTAACGAATTAGGTATATTAAGATTCGTCATAGTGAATCCCACATTTAGTGGATTTAGACAGGATGATAGGGATATGCTACTAACGCAACGGAAGACGAGGAGTGATACGGTAGTAGCTCGGGAGGCCGGGGTTGCGCACCCGTGTACCAATACTATAAATACCGGATAGGAGGCTAGGCTAAGACCAAAAAATCTACATAAAATATATAAAAACCGACTTGCTTTCCGCGAATAACTGAGACCATTTCTAACACCATGAGCGACCATGGTATTGTGTTTCGTTGTAACCGATGTCTCATTGTCTGTGTAGCCGAGGGATTTGTATTTTACTGATAGGTATGATATAACGATTTTATTGGATTGCTGGTTTAAAATAACAATATGCTTAATGATTTATTATCTGTTCAGCCCACATGCGAGTGAGTAAACATCACTTGACCTTGACCTGGTTGTCAGCAATGAGTGAACTGAGTGTCAGTCGACGCTGCCTGACGCCTGACTACTGACTATTGACTACGCCGCACGACTGACGCCTGATGACTGATACCCGAAGTGTCACTTATTTAGGGATACATTGGTTGTTTATTTAATAGAAACTCTACACAATATCATGTTAACATTTATACAAATTTAGGAAGCTTTTGGAGCAAATTATGGATTTTATTTTAATTACCTTATATGTAATAATTTAATATGCACTCATGGGTATTACTCAAAAGGAAATAAATTAATGTATCTATCTATCTATATAATAAAAATATATACAGATTCGTTGGTTATATTAAAATTAATAAGTGGCTTATATTAGAAATATTTACACTAGTAATTAAAAGCATTACACTAGTAATTAAATATGTATATATTTTTTATGGGATAGTAGGCCTCCGGAACTCGGCCGCTCATCGAACGAAACGCGGTAGATAAGCTACCACTCAGACGCCGGTTTTCTGCGGGAGTGTGATACTTCCCCGGGCGAGCCGGCCCATTATGCTACAGACAAATAATACTTCATTCTTGATAAAGTATTCATCTTTGTCAAACCTGGAGATTTTGTTACATAAGTTTAGGGAATGGGCGTTAGATTTATACATGTGGTACTACAAATGTTCAGAATCGTCCCTTTTTGCACTCACTGTTACACTTTGTTGATCCCTTTAAAGTGTGACGTAATTTGTGGATGGCCCCTAAGCCGAATAGTACAGTCACCAACAGCACGTCGCGGGATGGTCAAAGCGTGTGACTCAGCCGACCCACGTCCGCGGAGCGATTGTTGCTAAAAATAGTCTGGACCAGCCTGCTGTCGCGGCTTCTGAGAACTTAGTGTAATTCCACTGATGGTTTGTCACAGAATGCTACGAATTCAGATGGTACAAGGCTAGAAATACGTGGGCATAACCAGTGTGCTGGTGTAAACAGCTGATAAAGCTGTATAGTCCTTATACAGCTTTATCAGCTCCCACCAACTTACATATGTGATGTTTTATTTAATTTTTATAATCTTATATTATTATCAGTTATAATATAAGTGAAGTGATATGAAATGCATAAATGCGTGTATCGTGACTTTTTAAGTTGACTGAGGAAGTCCATAGGAGGTTTTGGTAGAATAGCCACCATTTTATCAAGACGTTGAAAGGAGTTTCGGGAAAAACGCACCGTCCTGGATTTAATCCAGATAAAACTGTGAATTCTTAATCCAGATGAAACTTGTCTTGTTATATTACTCGAGCTACAGCATATATTACTTAGTGTCTATAAAATGAGTAAATATTAAAGAAAAAGCAATAAAAATGTTTTCTTAACTAGGCTAATACTCAACTTGTAGGGATGTGAAAGAAAATCGATAATATGACGTGAAGTTTTCAAAAGAGATATTCGCAACTATCTTTTATAACTTCTTATGAGGTAAACGTATGAATTTAAGATCGACCTTTATTTTTTATTTTAACAATGATATTTTACACTCGCCTTTCGATATTTTGCACGAATTATAATCATTTGTCAACAAATAATTCAAAAGTAATGCGCCGTAACATATTAATTTAAACCAGTTCGGTAAATAACTGGCTGATGTTAAATGTCAATATTATTAAGATGTATATACGAAAGGTGTTGCCCTTGGCACGATTGTGTCGAATGAGATAACGGTAGTCAGCACAGGTCCATATCAAATTGACATAGAAAGGGATGTATAGATTTTTCTATTTCTTTTTCTTATTTTATTCTATTTATATCAAATAATGTTCAAAACCTTTACAACTTTATGGTAAAGATACGAAAACGAAGGCGAATTGCTTACACGTGGAGATCATCACGACGTTGATGAAAACTGGATTCTTAATTCTGAAAACCCATTGAAGAAGCATCACGATAAGAAGGCTCTAAATAGCCTAAAGGCAAAGCAAGCGATAATTTCTTAAATTTTACGGTTGTCTTTCGTAAAATCTATTATACCCGAGGATGTTTTGTGTCGAAGCGAAACGCGTTGCTTGTGTAATATTAAAACTTTTTTAGATTTCCAATTATTACACATAAAAAAAAAATTAAAGACACTTTCTTAATTGAAAAACAACACAAAAAATATATTCACAATAATGACAAACGATATAATTAATTAGTGTATATTATACGTTCGCGGACAGTAAGTGATTAGATCGACCTTGAAAATCGATTTCGAATGTACATTTCGCAACGCCATTAAAATAAAATATCGATACGGCCAGACGTGACACATTGACATCACTAGTATAGTTTGACAGATGCGTGTACGCAGCATAGATCGAAGTGGTTCGATAGGTTTTTGTTTAAGCAAATTAGTTAGATGATAGTTTTTGTGCTAGTCGAGGCAACTTTTAATGACAAGTAACTCAAATATTATATTTATGTATGTACTTATAATTATCAAAGTAATATCGATAGGGAATGCGGAATCGAATTTGCGACATATTATTCACAACGATTATTTAAAAAACCTTGCCTGTTTGTGGATATATGTATAATATTAATTAATAAAATACACACATTAATTACTAAAGACTTTATGGACAGTCAAAAGTTTTACTTAGCTAAGATCCGCGATAAGCAAAATAATAACAGAAAAAAGAACTTAAACCAAAAACTTACCGAAAATCGGCCATCAATTTTCCACCCACCAACCACTACACACAACACCAAACACACATAATCACTTTTCCATCTTGTAAACGACACGTGTTTCGCCCCAACATGAGACATCTCCAGGTATAGTCGACTCTACGGAAGACAACCGAAAAGTCACTTTTCGGTTAGTTCGGTATAAATAAATAAAAAAAAATAATTAATCTTACATATGTACCAATTTAATCCGGTATTGGTACAATTCTAAAATTCCCTTCATCATCAGCAGCCTGCGGCAGTCCACTGCTGGACATAGGCCTCCCCCATGGAGCGCCACCTAGCCCGATCTTCGGCTACACGCATCCAGTTTCTGCCGGCCGCCCTGCGCAGATCGTCGCACCATCTAGCCGGGGGGCGTCCCACACTACGTTTACCGAGACGCGGTCTCCACTCCAGCACTCGTCTGCTCCAACGATCGTCGGATCTCCGACAGACGTGACCAGCCCATTGCCACTTAAGTTTGCTAATTCGAAAGGCTATGTCGGTGACTTTAGTTCTCTGGCGGATTTGTTCATTCCGAAACATATCTACCAGAGAAACTCCGAGCATAGCTCTCTCCATAGCTCTCTGAGCGACTCTGAGCTTATGAAGCAGACGGACTGTCAGCGTCCACGTTTCGGCGCCGTAGGAGAGTACGGGTAGGACACACTGGTCGAAGACTTTCTTCTTCAGGCTCTGAGGTATGGGCGACGAGAAGACCGGACGAAATTTCCTTAAACATCCCTATATTGTAAATGTTCGGGAACACAACAAGTGAACAAAGATTAGCCGTTTTTTTATCATCATTGTGATTTAAGCACTATAAAAGCTCCTTCGTGGCGATACCATGAAAGCTTTGTGAACCTGAAACCCGTCGTATGGTAAACTGTATAAAAAATGAGTGTTACAATTTGCAAGGTCAATTTGTTTGTTAGACAATATATTATAATTGAAAATACAATGTCTAAAACTCGTCTAAACCAAATGTTATCTGTTCACAAACGTGACCAGCCCATTGCCACTTCAGTTTGCTAAGTCAGTGACTAACGGCTAACTTGAGGATTATTTCATTTCGATTCTTATCCACTCGAAGATTCTGAGCAAAATTAGAGCTAAAGACAAAACTCTTGAGCCCACTACTCGTGCTTAGAGCTTCTAAATCATTCTGTTGAAGATTATTAACGCTTGACTCCAAGCGTTACTTTGCGGAAATCCATCACTATGTGGACAGTCAAAAGTTTTACTTTGCTAAGATCAGCGACAAGCAAAACAATAACAGGTATAGTAGACTCTATGGAAGACTTTTCGATTGTCTTCCGTAGAGTCTACTATACCTGAAGATGCCTCGTGTTGGGGCGAAACACGTGTCGTTTACAAGGTGGAAAAGTGGTAGTGTGTGTTTGATGTTGTGTATTGTGCTTGGTGGGTGGAGAATTGATGGCCGATTTTCGGTAAGTTTTTGGTTTAAGCTCCAAATCCACTTCGTCCAGCACAAAAAACACACATTATTAATTTTCTGTTATTGTTTTGCTTGTCGCATATGTTAGCTAAGTAAAACTTTTGACTGTCCATTAAGTTGAAGTCTACACTTAGCTTCTTCTGTTTAGGCCAGCGTTTCCCGGTCTTTTTTACTCAACGACGCAATAACATACTCGTTTGCGTAACGTATAGATTCAAGATACAAACATACAAAATTGTGGATAGTTAAAGTGTTGGTTATAGGTACATTTATTAAATTATATATCGTTAATCTATTAACATACATACAAACATACAAAATTTTGGATAGTTAAAGTGTTGGTTATTGGTACATTTATTAAATTATATATCGTTATAAAGTAAACACGTAATGTAAAAAAATAAAGTCAATCCCTTCTTAGATTAACTAAGAAAAATTTTATTTTAGTTACTTTTTATTGAATAATTACAATTTTTTCCTAAATTTATATCCTACTAAATATCTTATATAATATAGTTATATTTCTCTCATATCAAACTAAAATTAAATAATTAAATTTAATTAATGAATTAATATTTAAAAAAATATATATATTAACATCAAGAGTCAACCAATAGAAATTTAAAAAATATTTAAACTGGTATGGATGAATAAAAAAGTATTGTATTAACGATTAAAAATTTGAACCATGTATATAAATATATAATAGATAGGGAGAATATGAATTAATAGTAAAATTAAAAAAAGGATCGACCGTAACAAATTTCGTCTACGAAAATATCTTCACTTAGCACCCGTTTATCTTTTAAGTATAATATCTATTAAATTTTTCAATTATAACTTTGTCGCGTACAAAACGTTCACTTTTATAGCTTAATTCTTAGAACCATCACTTATGGGATTCTTTCGCTATGCGGTGGAATTTTGCGTTGCTGTCATCGCATTAGATACTATTAAAAAACCGGTTGATTATGCCCATCACGGAATTCAATTGGCAATGTTGAAGCCTGCTGTTTAGATGGACAATGCGTGTCAGTCAGGTTTGATGGATTGTTGTTTTGTGTTGTTTTTTTTTTAATTAATTTTATTGTTTTAGAGCTCTTCCTTGTTATTACATTGAGTATTAAAGACTAATAAAAAAACAAAAACCAAACAATAGCCAATATGTTTTCCTTATTTCATGTATAATAACAAGCTGTTAGGTAATTTAAAACTATAATAATGACCGAATATTAGAGTAAGATTAATTGGCACTAAAGGTTTATCTGGATTGTGCTATTACATCAAACAGGTTTAAGGAGTAATTAAGGAGAATATGAGAGTCATAAAAATAAGAGCGTTATAGATTTGTCACATCAGTGACGTTGTGTTTTTATTTCATTTTCATAATCTTATGTTATTGTCATTTACATTTATTGTGGTAACGTGTTGTACAATGTAGTTTCATTAAGGCGTATGAGTGGAGTGATATGAATAGATGCGTGTATCATGACTTTTTAAGGTGGATTTTGTAGAATGTCCACCATTTTATCAAGAAGTGTCACGTTACGTCCTGATATAGAAATTAAATAAATTATTAGGTTAAACATTTGCACTATGTCAACACTCGAAATATTTGGCGTGACCTTTATTAACTTCTGTGTATTTGTGTGTATATAGGATATGATGAAACGATTTCGATTGGTGTTTAATCAAAATTTAAAATTGGCGCGTTTATTCCTAGTGTCAGTTTTGTTAAAATCTCTTTAAATTCATTAAAAAAAGTATTAATGTATTATAATTATTCTAGGCTTTAAATTTAATATTACGTATATGTATGATAAAAAGGTTTTGACGACAGTTATTTGCGTGTAGTGTACTGATTACACCGCTGTTGTAATAAGCATTATAGATCATGAAAACATTCACGTAAAATGCTTTGCAATTGACCCAAATCTCTGACCCGAATCGTCACCAGCAACAACCATAAATATAATATTATCAAACAATACCAAATGTACCCACATTAACGGGAGGGATACATACAAAAATACAGCGGTGTGCACCGCCCTTCTCGGAACGCCGGGTGTCGGGTGTCGACGGGACTTGAGGTTAAGAACGTGTTATATTCATCACGGCACTCGGCTTAATCACCACATCAGCATTCTTGGCGCGCTGTGCACGGCGACTTGGCGACTTACCCTACCCACCGTTATTCGGCGAAACTATTGTATGTCTAGAAGTTCCCTTTAACGTAGAAATCAGGATTCATTTTGAACACTAATAAAACTGATAAATCTTATAAATCTTGGGGAGCTTTATAAGAGAATTTACTGTCTGATACGGGCCTGGCTGACACTGAGTAAGAATAATTTTGTGGCAGATCATATGTTAAGTTTGAGATTCATATGTTTAAGACTCCCGCGGATAACCCGATTCGTCCGCAGCGTGGCTCTACTGCTACCAACCTATATCATTTACAGCGTTTTCGCATTTTCGTGTCGATATGTAGATTCGATTACGATGACTTATGATATCGGAGTAAGACATTCGCATAGGACACGTGATTTAACGTGTGTTGAAGTGGGTGTCCTTGGTTCGATTCCTAGTACGGACAATAGATTAATGACGCCCGCTGACATCTCGTTCGTCGTGTCTGTCTGTATATTTATATGTGTATAGATTTATTGCTATTGCGATAGGCTTTGCATGACTTTACATTCTTTATATGATTGTGATAAGTCTGATATAGGTATATATATTGATTCAGAATTATTTGCTGTTTAATTACATTTTTTTTATATACTCACGCCTATCCCCCGCAGGGGTTTGCAGAGACCACAGAGCTCTATCCGCTACTATTTATCGCAGCGAAACGGCTCACCATTGGTCGCTTCTCGCCCTCGTGAGAATCAGGACGTGACGGGTGGCGAACCACGTAGCCGTCATTTCAACAAATTAGGTATATTAAATGTGTTAGTGAATCTCACGAGCCGCAAGGGAGGATGGAGGTCAGCCCCAGCAGAGCCCTGCATGCTGAGGTAAGGCACCATAGTACCCGGGGGAGCCCGATCCCGGGACGGTCGGCACGCTTGCGACTAAGCTCGCCCTTAGCTACGCATCCTTTGGCACGAAACCGCGACCATTGACTCCGTGGGCGGAGGGCCGCGCCACTGAGCTGATCGGTCGTTAATTACATTATATTAACCCTTTGCGCTCGAGTGGTGCCTCTCAGGCACCACAACATGTGATGCAATAACTCGAGCGGTGCCTGAGAGGCACCATTCAGATCGATGTGTTTATTTCTGTTTGACTTAAGGAATATCGCTTGAAAAGTCTACTTGGCCTTCTGTAGATCATTTTACGAGGTGTCTTTTACGAACTCATGAAGTAAGCGGGAGCGCGTGCGATTACTCTCGAGTTGCTGGTTCATCCGACAGAAAAGCGCCTCGAGCGCAAAGGGTTAAACTATATTATATAAAACTACATTACCACTCACTGACTGTCTGATGTGTTGTTTGCTAACATGTCAGACAGTCAGTGAGTGGTAAACAAAAACAGAAAATTACAAATGCGTATTTTCCACTGAAAGTGGATCTACGAGAAACTCAAATTTAAGTTCCCGGTAGATCCACTTCTTTTCAGTAGAAAACACGTTACTGTTTTGCAAGGTGGAAAAGTGATAGTGTGTGTTTGATGTTGTTAAAAGTTGCTGACTGAAGTGAGTGCTTGGGTGGTAGAAAGTTGCTGACGGCGGTTTTTCGGTAATATTTAGTTTAAGTTCCTCCTAAATCCACTTCTTCCAGTATAAAAACACACATCATTATTTTTCTGTTTTTGTTTGCTTGTCGCAGATCTTAGGTAAGTTTTTACTTACCTAAGATCTGCGACAACGACAATAAGAACAACAACAACACACCTACCTATTGTCAAAATGTAGCCATGCTGTGCGCAAATTTAAGGAGTTATAGTCCGAGCGTTGTTAAGTTTATATAATATCGTATTCTTTAAGACTGTAACTTCTTTTTGTACCTAATAAATAAAATAAAACTAATTAATTAAAAAAATACATGGTTCGCCACCCGTCACGTCCTGATTCCCACGAAGGCGAGAAGCGACTAACGGAGAGCCGTTTCGCTACGATGAATGTGAGAGGAAGGATGAATGAGTGTGGAGGAAGCAAGGAAGGTGTGCTGGGATCGTAGCGGATGGAGATCTGTGGTATCTGCCTACCCCTACGGAAACAAGCGTATGTATGTATAATAAAAGTAGTAAGATAAGCAAGTAAAGTGAAAAGGCTTCATCTAGCCGTCATTTTTTATGATATAGAGAGGCAAACGAGCAAGCATATCACGTGATGGAAACCAATTAACGCCGCCCATACACATCCGCAACACTAGAGACGTCACAAATGCCGCTGGGCTTTAAGATATGAGGTAAGCTTCTTTTTTGAAGGTCTCAATGTTGTATCGATTCGTAAGTACTGCCGAAGGCTGCTGGTTCCATAGAGTGGTTGTGCGTGGAATGAAGTTACTGTCTTACAATTGACTCTGTATTATAAAGTAGGCAATAAAGCTGGGCCAGAATAGAACCCACCACCCACGCGCGGTCTTACTCGTTGTAATTACGCGCAGTTACAAAGTCCAATCGTGTTTTATTCATTCACTTGTACGCGGAAATACTTGTTAAGTTACCGATGTAGGAATACAGAGATTGTTTCTTGTAGCGATTACTTGATATTTAATGGACATGATATGACCCAACGCTGTTATACGTAGAAAAAGTTATAGGTATTAATTTATTTAAACATTTAGTTTACATTACGGTTGCGGATGTGGATGAAAGCGTCGATAGCGGAAGACAAAAGTTGAGAGAGAGATGCTTAGATGGCATGGACATATAGAGACGATGGTTGAAAGACGACTGGCAAAAGAAATTTACGTTGCGGATGTGGGTGGAAGGGTCGCATGTTGCTCGTAGGGGTAGGCAAAGACACACACCTTTCTTGCTCCCTCCACACTCATTCATCCTTCCTCTAATATTCATCATAGCGAAACACATCGTTACCACGAATCAGAAATGCACACAATGGTACAGCGCCATCTGTCAGACATATTATAAACTATATACTTTAGTCCTTTTAATATTAATAAGTAATTACACTCTTGAATTTAATTACCATGCTTATCTAAAAAATATAACAATCAATCATAGTGACAAAAACTGACGGATTCTAGGAAATATTTCTTTGACATTGTTGGGTCGTCGACCCTATATGTAACGGTAAGTCTTGCCATATCACAGAATGTGTGAATATTATCGCTCGCATAAAGAATTCCCCACTAGACCATAGACAAATAGAGCCGGTGACACATAGGTGGTGATAAATGCTCATAAGTTAAAACCAAAGTTATTCGCTTCTTTCTGTTTCGTAATTGGGTCAACAAGTAATAAAATTATTAATGGAGTCAGGCGTTACTTTGCGGAAATCCATCTCTATGTGGACAGTCAAAAGTCTTACTTAGCTACTTCTGCTTACTAGCTAGACTTTGCGGTTGTCTTCCATAGAGTCTACTATACCTCGATGCCTTATGTTGGGGCGAAACACGTGTCGTTTACAAGATGGAAAAGTGGTGATGTGTGTTTGGTGCTGTGTATTCGGTGGAGAGTTTTCGATTTTCGGTAAGTTTTTGGTTTAAGTTCCAAATAAATCCACTTCATCCAGCACAAAAAAACACACATTATTAATTTTCTGTTATTGTTTTGCTTGTCGCGGATCTTAGCTAAGTAAGACTTTTGACTGTCCACAAAGTAATAAAATGTTATATTAAAAAACATTGTAACAACGGCTTAATCAATATAAAGCCGGGACGAGCTAGTTGTTACAATATTTTTCATTATAAAAATGTACCTAATGAAAAAAGTGAGACATAATCTTCCGTTTAGAAATAAAATCACAATTCTTTTTCTTCCGTCCCTGTTCTCGTTATTTGGGGTCTCCTCACTTTTTTGCGCCAAGCTTATCTTTCTTGGGTTGTCTTTTCATGCAATTGGGCTTTTTTTAAAAAGAAGACTAGCAATGTTTTTAATATTACTGTAATTCTTGTTAACCATTCCAACTAAGCTAATAATGCTTGTACCAAGATATAGTTCACATCAATAGTCCAGTGGAGGATACGAACTCACGACGTTCAGATCGTAAGGCCGATGCTTATCGGCTGAGCTCTTGCTGCTTAACTTGCTAATTGTTGCTTTCCTGAGGTCTTTGTTATGTTTGACCACCAGGTCGATGGCGGGCGGCCTCTACGTCTTTTCTTCTCCGGTAGGTTCAACGCAATTCGTACAACGTGGTCGTCTTCACGCCTTTTCATATGACTATACCATTGACGTCGGTTTTCAAAGACTTTATCAGTTATTGGTGCGATTTTGAAAAATACAAAAATTTGATCGTAAGCAGGCACTCAACGTAATTCCGTACAATGCAAAAGTAAAAAAAGGAGAAGTTCTACGCATTATTTTTTTACATTCTTTTTATTTGATGGCAATTAGCTATAACTGTTATGCCAGTGTCAAGTAAAATATAATAACATCGAGTATCTTGAAATGTACTAATTAGCTGGTCACGTTACGTCACTACAAAATGGTGGTTATTCTACCAAAACCTACGGATTGTGCAGTCGACTTTAAAAAATTAATGTTTCTGACACATTACTGACGCGCCCCGCGTTAAGCGACGCGTAATGTTATATAAACACAACTCCAACGTCCCGTCAAACAAAAAAGTGCGACCAAATGTGACGGAGACGAAAAAAGTACGAGGAATTCGATCGGGAGCAAATGTCGCCGGCTGAATGGGTGGCGGTTATATTCGTCTGAAAAAAAAAGACGTTCGGGGCGCATAGTCGCGTGCCGCGTGCCGTGCGGTGTATCCGAACGGCGCACCTGTCACGCGCCATTACGAAAATAATGAAAGCTATTTTGGCGCAATTATTTCGCTACGAGATTAATTGGGCGTAAACAATTAAACAAAAAATATATATGAATAGCAAAAAACTGCATATATATAATATAACTGCAAAAATATACAGGGTGTCCCGGAAAGAATGGATAATCCTGGAGCGCCGAATAGTACGGCTATCAGGCGCTCTAATAAAAATACACAAAAAAAATATGCCACGTGGTGCCAAAAATATGACGTTTTTTAAAAAATAATACGTTTTTATTGACCTCACTGTACTTTCATCTACACCACGACCGCAAATTAATGAAATTTGTTCTGTTTTTCCTCATGGAGTATATTATTAGAAATGCAGTAAAGAGTATGAGTATCTATTGTACTTTTTTGGAAAAAAAAATATCAATTTCAATTTTTAGCATGAAATTTGTTAAAAAAATAATTTTGACAAAGTTTGAGAGCCTTTCGTGAAAAAAAAATATGAAGACTTAAGCGGCCAACTATTTCGAAAATATGCGCAGTTAATACAGATTACAAAATGGTATAAAACATAATTTTATTTAACGTTAAGATGGAAATAGAGTAAACTCGACTGAAGAAAGAAAAAAATAGTCTTGTCTTAAATTGTTATAATAAAGGAGTTAAGTTGTACATAAATCAATCTTTATTTCATAAAAGGTGTTCGAATCGTCTGCCACTGAGTCTGAAACAAGCTCGACATCTACTAATAAATGCTCTTTTAAGAAGTCGTGCCTAGTATATTTTTCTGGTGAGAATCTTTAAATATCATATGAATAATAATTCTTTATTTTATACCTCTTGTATGATAACCGTTAATTAACTAAAACCGTTGTTAATAGATTCAACTCGCGCCTTATGAAACAGCTAAATCGGTTTCACTATAAATGATTTACTAACATAATTTTTAAATTGTACATAATTACTAACACAAATGTAAAAATATAAAAAAAGTGTTAAAATGTAAAATGTACGGACCAAAAAAAACATTGTCTGAAATAAAGATTATTATTATAATCCTTTATTTACATATTTTTCTCTTACTAACAATATTATTAATATAAAAAAATCTCTATAAAAATAATATTATTACTAGGGTTATTAATCCTTCGTGGCGGCATAAACCAAGCACACGAAGGATTATGCATCCAAGGAAAGTAACCTTCTCACGATCCTAGCCGTGCACAATATGGCTGCTTTTTGAATTATGAATTTAACCCACTAAATTAATTTATTAATTAATTTAATTAATTAATTAATTTAATTAATCAAACTAATTAATTAATTAATTTAATTTAACACTTTTATTATTACTATTATTATATTCTATTTATTTATTACGCAACCTCAAATAATGTATTCCAGCTCTGTAAGTTAAGTACTTTTCACGCCAACTTACATCATTGACGTTTTATTTCATTTTCATAATCTTATATTATTATCAATTATTTTGTTTAATTTTGGTGGTGTATTATACAATATAGTTGTGTGTTATATGCGTGTATTGTGACTTTTTAAGTTGACTGAGAACCATGAGAAAGGGCGTATCTATTAGGGCCAACATACATTAAGATTTATTTGACAAGCCTTCTGCAGGGCTCCGTCAATTGAATAATGATGGATGATTGCCTACCATGCAATGATCTACTGTTGATGCGAAAAACAAATAATGATACTAAATTGAGCAGAGTTCTAGTAATAAAGATTTGTAGAAACACACAATTTCAACAAGTACACATAAAAGCAAGACGCAAAAAAGCGAAAATGCTATAGAGCCACGCTGCAGACGAATACTTTGTCAAGAATGGCATATTATTCGTCCGTAGCATGAATGGGCCGGCTCGCCCGGGGAAGTACCACACTCCCGCAGGAAACCGGCGGCTGAGTGGTAGCTTGGTTACCGTGCTTCGTCCGGTGAACGGTTGAGTTCCGAAGCCCTAACCCTCCTCTCCTCCTCCCCATCCCATGATGATACTTTCCTTCAAGGCCGGCAACGCTTCTGCAATGCCTATGGGACTGCCGATGTTGGCGATAATTGGTTTCCATCAGGTGACACGACTGCTCGTTTGCCTTCCTGTTCCATAAAAAAAACTGCATTTTTGTATCAGAACAAAATACTACATCGAATGATCTGAGTCTCACAGCTCAAATAACAGTAGAAAACATTTTGTATATGTAGATATGTAAAAGAAATAAGATAGGGGTGAGAGTACCTACTTACTGCAAGATGAATATTTATTTTTTTCAATTCTTTTTATTTTATTTCACTCGTGTGTTTATGTGTAAACGTGTATGTATGTATATGTAAGTATCAACTAATTGTATGTATTTAAAGTTATAAAATTAGTTTTTTAATTTTCCTTTTGTATAAGCTACCTCCAAATAAATTTTCTGTTTTGCCCGCAGGCCTATTTGTAGAGCCTGTTGTACATATTGTTTTTTGTATTACAAAAAGTTTTAATAAATGTGCGTTTTTATTGAATTTTTTCTCGACACAGGCTCATTGGTCATTCTGCCAATGTAATAAAATATATATTTGTACAAAAATATACTTTAATTTTTAAAAGAAAACAAGATATTTATAAATATTGTTTTTCTTTTTTTATTATATATATATATATATATATATATATATATATATATATATATATATATATATATATATATATATATATATATATATATATATATATATATATATATATATATATATATATATATATATATATATATATATATATATATATATATATATTCACGCCTATCCCCCGCAGGGGTTGGCAGAGACCACAGAGCTCCACCTGCTGCCATTCATCGCAGCGAAACGGCTCGTCATTGGTCGCTTTTCGCCCTCGTGAGAATCAGGACGTGACGGGTGGCGAACCACGTCGCCGTCATTTTCGACAAATTAGGTATATTAAATTCGTCTTAGTGAATCCCACGAGCCGCAAGGGAGGATGGAGGTCAGCCCCAGCAGAGCCCTGCATGCTGAGGTAAGGCACCATAGTACCCGGGGAGCCCGATCCCGGGACAATCGGCACGCTTGCGACTAGGCTCGCCCCTAGCCACGCATCCATTGGCACGGCAGACCATGGATTGGCGGAGAGGAAAGGAAGGACAGAGAAGAAATGAAGGGGCAGGAAAGGAAATGCGGATTGGGGAGGTTAGCAGACTCGGAATAAACATTTAAAAATCCATATAAATATTTATTCCGATGCGGGAATCGAACCCTTAATTAATTATTTAATTATATAGGATTATTTTTAATATAAGAGGGGAGTTGATCATATATCAAGCGAATCACCCTGATAGTAAATAATAACCGAAAACTCCAAGGGCATTGCTTTTGGGAAGGTAATGGAAGGTGAGGGAACGGAGGAGAAGAGATAAAGAATTGTGCGTGCATCATTAAAATGTGGCGATATTTTAATAATGAATTGAATATAATCATTTATATTTTATAGTAGGTTTGAAACTGTACGTCGTACCTAATAAATATAAACAAAAATAAAATGCTAAATTTAAATTTTAAAATGTTTTTATTTTTATCCATTTGCATTATATTGTTCATCATTATCGCTAATGTATTTCGTACGTAGACGCATCAATGTGACAAAAACTGGTTTGGGTCACCTTGACTAATTTTTGAGAGACACTCTCACTGTTCGATCACTGGCAACTGAGAAAGCATGCGTAGATTTGTATGTATTCACTTTTCATTTTTAATCTGTACAAACAAAATGGCGCAAATGCGATCTTTACAATATACGTGTTAAAATGGCCGCTTGAAAATTACATACATGAGAAAATAAGAAATATGAATTCGTAATATAACTAATTTTAAATAAATTAACAATATCTTATTAGATACACATATAAGAGATACTTTAATAATCGTTAAAAAGTACAATAAATCAATACCTCCACGTTCATATTATGTATAACCGATTATCGATATATAATTGAAAATCGATACTCAATTTATAAAAATTCGGTCAACAATTTATAAATATCTTTACGCATCATGACTTGTTAGGATATCAGGATTTAGCAGAAATGTGGAGCTACCTGGAAAAGATTCGACCGTTAAATGCGATAGTATTATTTGATCGAACATTATCGAAAGAAAGAAATCAAAACATTCACCGCTCGTCGCATTCATGACGAATGTGAACTAAATAAATTCTATTAACTTTTTATTTGTGACGCTTCAATATGAATAATTAATAAGACTTCCGCTGTATAACCTAATTGCCTTCGTCTATATACAATACCTGGATAAAAAAAAAGTTTTGTGCCAATCAAATAATAATGCGTCTGACTTTTCCCGCCAATGGACATCAGCGACGTTGTGTTTTTATTTCATTTTCATAATCTTATATTATTATCAGTTATATTGTTTAATTATGGTGGTCTATTATAAACTATAATTCGATAAATACTTGTGAGTGAAGTGATATAAAATAAATGCGTGTATCTTGACATTTTAAGTTGACTGTAAAGTCCATAGAAGGTTTTGGTAGAATATCCACCATTTTAACTAGACGTAACGTGATTAGTTAACTAGTTATATATCAAGAGATTTGATGTTATCGTATTTTATTTGACACTGGCATAATAGTTGTAACTTATTGCCATAAAAGAAAAGAATAATGAGTCTATTAACAGAATTGAGCATACAACCCACTTTCCCCATCATTAGAAACCCTTGGGCGATCGCATCTTGTATCGTACAACTTGTAATTTCATTAAACAGATTCAAATACTTTTGGTTTTATTATGTTTACATTGGAGCTTATTGATGTCGGTTAATTTACGCTTAAAGTTCAGACTACACCAAGGAATTTCATTATTATAATTATTGAATGTATTTATTTTTTAGTATTGAAAATACATATACATATATTGTTTCAAATGAGTACTCCATTTTAATTAGAACTATACACCTTACATACGCCTTACTTCGCCAAAGTTAAAGACGGAAAATAGTAATGTAATATATTAATTTTTTTTTTGCGAAAATGCTTGAAATATGTCGATGACTTAAATAGATCTCGTTGTGTCACCACCCTAAACGCCAGTCGCAAAAACTGACCCAGTTGATTCCCGATGTGTAATGAAGGTGAATGACACGCCGGGTTCCACAAGTGCTCATATCCTGGATGGAATCTCGTACGAGTATTGAAATGGTTACAAGGAGTTTCGCGAGATGTGCTCCATATATTCATTTGACCAGTATTTATTGACCTGACCCGAGTGTGATTTTGATTGAAAGTTTTGAAGCAATCAATACTATGTTATTTATTAAAGATTTTATATAGTATTCACACTAGAGGAAGTAAATCAGTACAAGTACATCAGTACGTGGTTAAATGAATCTTGGGAAAGTGAACAAGAAAATAAAAATCCGTATTGAAATCACTCGTAGCTCCTTCAACAAGATGAAACGTGTCTTTTGTAATCGCAGCCTCGGTAGCTCAGCTACCGGGCTTCGACCGGTGAGAGGTTGAAATACGGAGGCCAATCCCCTCCCCCTCCCACAATGACACTTTCATTAAAGGCCCGCAACTATTCTGCACTACCTATGGCAATGCGAATGTCTAGGGGCGGCGTTGATTAATTTCCGTCAGGTAACACGCTTGCTCGTTTGCCTTCCTTTCTCATAAAAAAAACGCATTTATTTCTTATCATTTCACTTATACGCTTTAATCAAACTATATTGTATAATACGCCACCACAATTAAACAATATAACTAATAAGATTATAAAAATGAAATAAAAACACAACGTCACTGATGTAAGTTGGCGGGAAAAGTCTTATGAAAATGTTATTCTTTTACTACAAATTTTGTTTACATATGAATATAATGAGAAATTTATTATCTATCATCAAATTATTATATAAAACAATGTTAATGTGTTAATAGCGGTGGTATCTTAATATGATCAGATCGTTAAAATAATTCGTTTTAAATTTTAGTCCAAGCGGCCATATTTCATTTACATTGCGAACCGGTGTTGCCAATTTAAAATATTTGGCGGTGTGGGCGCTGATGACATTTTTGGTGTATTTATTGTCTACTACACCGTTTTATCCATTTTGTACTGTTTTATCGTGGTGGACTATCTCGAGTTCGTTGCTTACTGCTATTTTTATTACTGTTTTGCACACCATTTTCGAAGTATAGTAGTCACCGTTAGGTGGAGTTAGTTAAATGTCAAAATGTTTTTAAAACGTTTTGTTTTATGTTTTATTTACTTTATTATTCCGCACTGTTTAATCTCCTACGTGTTTACTCTATTCTATTTCTCACCGATTAATCTCTTTCTCGTTTTCTCGATTCTACGTGACATTGGCGAACTCTTCCGTGCTATTTTGGCACTATTTAAAGTCAATGAATGAATACTTTATTATTGGCTTCTATAATTCATAATAAATATAAGAAAAAGGCCATACATATGTACATATATCCACGGCCATTGATTCTGTATCATACAGCCCTGCCTCTGAGCCAATTAGTCAACGTATGACGTCTTTATCAGGAAATATATATTTTTTGGGGTATTCATTAATCGTGATACATTGAATGATGATGAAATATGCAGACTAGAAATTGTCTCTTCTTGATATATATCAAGCTGAACAATTTTAAGCCGTATAACATATATCAAGCTGAATAGCCGTATATACTCGACTTCAAGCTCGACTTATGGAGAAATATAAAGCAGTCAAATATTTACAAATAATATGATCATAATGAAAAATCAGACGTGGTATGCCTATGAAAGAATGAAGAAATTCGCCGGACAACTAGAGTCACCGACATAGCTCTTTAAGTTAGCAGACTGAAGTGGCAATGGGCTGGACACGTTGAAGTGGACGAGTGCTGGAGTAAAGACGGCCTCTTTTTAAACGTAGAGTGGGACGCCATCCTGCTAGATGGAGCGATGATCTGCGCAAGGCGGCTGGCAGAGACTGGATGCGTGTAGCCGAAGATTGGGCTAGGTGGTACACCTTGGAATTCTAGTAATATTAATAAAAACATTGCTAGTCTTCTTTTTTTAAAAAAAAATCTCACATTTATACAACACACTTTGCTTTTTTTGTTAAGACTTAGATTAGCAGGCCAAACATGATGGCTCAATATTATGTACTTTAACAACTTGCATGCTTTGTATGATTTATGTATACCTATGTTTCCACAAATAAATATCTTCAATCTTGTATCTTATTCATTGTGAAGAGGCAATCAAAAGTTTTTCATACAAAAAATGTTACCAGGAAGTCGTCATTGTACTGCGTAAAATCACTGAACGCCACGCCGCAAAGTGTGGCGAATCACAAGTTATAATTAAGGTCAATGTGTGTACAGTCTGAATCAATTCGACCCAAGCATTTTGTCCCGTCTGCAACGAGCCTTATATTGTATGTGGCGAGACAGCGCAAAGAATATTCGTGTAGACGCGACAGTATACAACCGTAGACGAGGCACAATATCCATTATCTAATAAAAGACACTATATTAACCCATTTTCGATCCGTTTAATTTTTTAAGTCACTTGTTACACTTGGATATTCTACCAAATAATTTAACTTTCCTTTAATGAGACGTATATATCATAATCCACTCGCATAGTTACTCTCTAAAACTACTCTCTCTTCTAAATTTTAACACCTAGGTCAGATCACGCCATACCCATAAAATGTTTGGTATTAAATCTTATCCAAATAATATATCACATAATCTCATGGTCCGCATTTTTCTCATATAAAATATATTATTTTTAAATGATCTTTTTTCATGGGATAGGAGGGCAAACGACCAAGCGTGCCGCCTGATGGAAAGCAATCAACGCCGCCCGTAGACAACCGCGACACCGCAGGAGTCACGTACGCATTGCCGGCCTTTTAGGTATCTGCAGGCTTGTTTTTTGAAGGTGCCAATGTCGTATCGGTTCGGAAAGACCGCCGAAAGTAGCCGAGTTCCACAGAGTGGTGGTGAGTGAAAGAAGTTTCGAAAGAAGCGCACCGTAGTAGATCGCCACTTATGGCTGGTGACACACATTACAGATGGTGATAGTTGTGAAATTCGGCAGCGGGAATTATTCCAAAAAATTCCTCGGAGCACTCCCTATGGTAATATACGGTAACACTTCTGTCTATTTATACATTTTAATCTTTGATTAAATTTAGTTGAGCTAATGCAAACGAGTAAGATTGATCATAACGCGATGACGAATTGTATTGAGTCTGGTCTGGTAATGCAATAGAGACTTAAGTGTTTACGGAGGGGAGTCGGGATTGTGGGGTTGGCCGAAAATAAACGCGGTTGCATTCTTTTGTACAAAGTACGTACTTAGTTATGCGCGAGTATTTTAAAACATTTGAATAATTTTAAATGTTTCGCTTAAGTACCTACACGAGAAGACGCGACCCCTTTTAGGAGACGAGAGGTGTACAGAAGTTATTATTGTGTTAGAATATTGAGTGTGTGTATGTGTGTGTGTGTGTGTGTGTTGAAATAAATGTTGCATAAATATATATCGTCACGCCTGTCTCTCGTAAGGTTAGGCAGAGACCACAGATCTCCATAGTGGGCTAGTCACGTTTGTTAGAGATCCGACAACCGCTGAAGCAGACGAGTGCTGGAGTGGAGACCGTCTTCCAGAAATTTCTTTCCACACACCACTACCCTGTGGGACCACTACCACCAGCGGTGTTTCTGAACCAATACGACATTGGAAGAAAAACAAGCTTATACATTTCTGAATGCCGACAACGCTTTGCAATACCTTTGGCGCTGTGGATGTGTATGGGCGTTATTAATTGCCTATCATCAGGTGACACGCCTGCTAGTTTGGCTTCCTATTCCATGGTTAATGGAGTCAGGCGTTACTTTGCGGAAATCCATCACTATATGGACAGTCAAAAGTTATACTTAGCTAAGATCCGCGACAAGCAAAACAATAACAGAAAATTAATAATGTGTGTTTTTCCGTTGGGTAAAGTGGATTTATTTGGAACTTAAACCAAAAATTTAGGGAAATACGGCCGTCAGCAACTCTCCACCCACCAACCACTATACACCACACCAAACACACACTACCACTTTTCCACCTTGTAAACGACACGTGTTTCGCCTCAACATGAGACATCTTCAGGTACAGTAGACTCTACGGAAGACAACTGAAAACTGACTTTTCGGTTGTCTTCCGTTCTGTTTCTGTTATTGTTTGCTTGTCGCGGATCTTAGCTAAATAGAAGTTTTTGATTGTCCACATTCTCATTCCATAAAAAAAAGATTTGTAGGGTAGAATCTACGTTAAAATCTATGTTTATAAGAGCAGCGCAGTTCTTCGGTTCGGAGTCCGGAGGTCACGTGGTGGTAGCCAATCGCGGCGGGCCATATGATGCAGTTTATTTATACACATCTGGGTCACACTCCCCCGCACCTCCTCCTCTCTCCTCGCACACAAGTGGGACTCGGTTTTTTCGCTTGAGTGCACTCCACTTTATCGACGCCGTTCAACTTCATAAAACGCACGTCGCGTTCAATAGATTGAAATGAGGAAACAAGGGAGATTTGGTAATGTCTACGTAATTATCGTGATGGTACTTTTTAATGAACACTTGTTCCTCCCCCCTTCCTGATTAAAGCGACAATAGCTCAGTTGTTAAACCTGTTACAATCTGTATGTCGTGAGTTCGTATCCTCCATTTGATTATTGATGTGAACCATAACCAGGCACAAGTATGCTGGAACGGTTAACAAGAATTGTAGTAGTATTTAAAGAAAATATAGCTAGTATTCTTTAAAAAAATCCTGGTCCTACATGAGAACAAAATCATTCTTAAAAGTCGTGATTAACAAGTGACATCTGGCGACACAGAGTAGTAACTAATATACTAAGTACAGCCAAGACTTTTCCCGCCAACTTACATCAGTGGCGTTGTGTTTTTATTTCATTTTCATAATCTTATATTATTATGATTTATATCGTTTAATTGTGGTGGTGTATTATACAATATAGTTCGATTAAGCTGTATAAGTGAAGTGATATGAAATAAATGCATGTATCGTGACTTTTTAAGTTGACTGAAAAAGTCCATACAAGGTTTTCTTAGAATTGTCACTATTCTATCGAAACATAACGTGATAAGTTGACTGGTTGTATTTCAAGAGATTTGATGTTATCGTATTTTACTTGACACTGGCATAATAGTTATAACTAATTGCCATCAAAGAAAAGAAGTACAGCCACGACAAAAATGTCATTGGACTTTTCTCGCCAACTTACATCAGTGACGTGTTTATATTTCATTTTCATAATATTTTGTTATTATAAGTTATATTATTAATATGTGGTGGTATATTGTACAATATAGTTCGATCGAGGCGTATAGATGGAGTGATATGAAATAAATGCGTGTACCGTGACCTTTTAAGTTGACTCCAAAAGTCCTTAGAAGGTTTTGGTACAATGGCTACCATTTTAACAAGACGTAAAGTCACAAGGTGACTAATACATTTTAAGATACTTGATATTATTTTACTTGACACTGGCATAATAGTTATAGCTAAGTGCTATAAAAAAACGCCGGTACTAAAGCAAGAATATCGTTAGCACTAGGTGTAGGTTTGTGATAAGGTAGATAAGATTTATATTAGCGATAAGAAACGTCCTTGCAAAATACGTGTCGTGTGTTTATTTACTGCTATTAGTTGTGATAATATTTTCGATTGCCCTTTTAAAAGCATTTTTGCCTATTCCAGCGAATCGTACTAACATAATGTGCCTATGCTGGACTCGGATTTGCCCATTTTTGAAGGAATTGACCATATATACACATACACGCATATGCATATGTACACATATGCATGTATATATGTGTATATGTATATATATATATATATACATATCGCCTATCACCACAGGCGTTGGTAAAGACCACAGAGCTCCATCCGCTACCATTTATCGCAGCGAAACGGCTCTCCACTGGTCGCTTCTCGCCCTCGTGAGAATCAGGACGTGACGGGTGCCGAACCACATCGCCGTCATTTTTCAACAAATTGGGTATATTAATTTCGTGTTAGTGAATCCCACGAGCCGCAAGGGAGGATGGAGATCAGCCCCAGCAGAGCCCTGCATGCTGAGATAAGGCACCATAGTACCCGTGGGAGGCTGATCCCTGGACGGTCGGCACGCTTGCGACTAAACTCGCCCTTTGGCACGGCAGACCGTGGATTGACGGAGAGGAAGGGAAAGGATACAGAAGAAAGGAAAGGGCAGGAACGGGAATGCGGATTGGGGGGGGGGGGTTACCGAACCCGCGACCATTGACTCCGTAGGCGGAGGGCCCCACCACTGAGTTCCAATCGGTTGGTGGAATTAGTCTCGAAATAATTATCTATACGCCATACCTATATTTATTCCGATGCGGGGATCGAATTAGCCATTCACTCAGTAGGCGACAACCCCGCCACTAAGCCATCCTCCTTCCCCCCAAAATAATTGTTCGCCCATTGGTCTCAGTATCATTATATATTGATTTTTTGTAATAATTTTCTCTCATTGCGGGTTTTGTGTCCCCATGTTATACATTACATTTCATTAATAGCTCAATTTTTTACCCATCAAAAACTCATTAATTACCATTTAGTTTACCTATACTTTTTACAATAATAGAGTTCCTTATCAACTTTACTACTATATTCATAAATTACTGTTTGGCTAGATTGAGGCTTAAGATGTGTTCGAGAGTTGTACTACCTAATATCTTAATCGAACATTCTCTAAACAAATCCATTATACTTATATTTCTAAACGAATAAGAGATATGTAAACTAAAATGGCGTAATAAAGCAATTTCTGATTTGGTTGCAACGTTTCCGGTATTGCGTTGATGCTACCGGAAGTTATTTTAAATATATTATTTAAATTTCAATTTTGTGACGTTTGCTCAACGGTGGTTGAAAATCAATTAAACATTTACAAATAGTAAACCTCAGCTCATTGGTGGGGCCCTCCGCCCGGGGAGTCAATGGTCGCGGGTTCGATCCTCGCATCGGATTAAATATATGTATAAATTTATAAATATTTATTCCGTGTCTGGTAACCCCCCCAATCTGCATTTCTTTTCCTGCCCTTCCCTTTTTTCCCTATCCTTCCTTTCCCTTCCTCTCCGCCAATCCGCGGTCTGCCGTGCCAATGGATGCATGACTAGTCGTATTAGTAGCTAGGCATAGGTAGTAGTGAGTTTAGTCGCAGACGTGCCGACCGTCCCGGGATCGGGCTCCCCCGGGTACTATAGTGCCTTATCTCAGCATGCGGGGCTCTGCTGGGGCTGACCTCCGTCCTCCCTTGCGTCTCGTGTTATTAATTTGTTGAAAATGACGGCGACGTAGTTCGCCACCCGTCACGTCCTGATTTTCACGAGGGCGAAAAGCGACTAATGGAGAGCCGTTTCGCTGCGATGAATAGTAGCGGATGGAGCTCTGTGGTCTCTGCCAACCCCTGCGGGGGATAGGCATGAATATATTATATAAAATGAAAATGAGAACTTTTCCTTGTGGCGAGTTGTGCGGTAGTGAAATTCAGTGGTCGGAATTCGACAATATTTAAATAAGTCATTATAATTATTTATACGAATAACGTACAGCAATCAGTAGGTTGTGTTTACACTTCGGAACAGTTTCAGGACGCAGCTGTTCGGACAATGAGTAATGTTTTCAAATGATTCAGTTGTTATCGATGATATGGATTGCGGTGTAGCGTGACTGGTGCTACGGGGGTGAATAATCGATCGATAATCTCGGTAGGCGCGAAGAAAGTTGAGGGATACCTACCACGTACGTCATCGTGTCTGCCTATTTGTGAACCACGAGAAGGACATTATCATGTTTTATTGTAGCTTACCAAAAAACATAAGTTAATTGTCAAAACGAGGATATTTTTGTTTCATTTAAAAATTTATTCTTCCTGTATCTTATGAGTTCAGGGAGTATCTTTGTATAGACGCTTGTTCGATATTTATGGTATTGGTACACGGGTACGCGACCCCGGCCTCCCGAGCTACTACCGTGTCACTCCTCGTCTTCCGTTGCGGTAGTATCATATCCCTATCATCCTGTCCAAATCCATCTTTTCTTTTCTCTGCCGTGCCAAAGATGCGTCGTATTATATTTCCTTGTATTCTCTCTTTTATATATTTCCAAAATATACCGGTGCAGTGTCAATTAGGTTTTTACTAACAGTCATTTAAGACTTTAAATTAACTAAACTCACTAACTTTTAGAGAAAAAAAGAACATCTTTTAAAAATATATCTATAAGCGACATTATGTAACTTTAATTGCTTTAGTAATCTTCCATCATCTATAGGTAACATACACACAAATTTATCTTATCTCTCACTACTAAATTAATTATACAATCAAAAGCCTCTTACAAGTATACAAATAGTCCATTTAACCTGAATTCAAAATAACTGTGAAATGAAGCAACTGAATGTGGCGACTGCAAGGTATTTCATGGGTCCAATTTTATTTCTTGTTTACGAGAACATTCGATTATTATTAATGGAGTCAGGCGTTACTTTGCGGAAATCCATCACTATGTGGACAGTCAAAAGCTTTACTTAGCTAAGATCCGCGACAAGCAAAACAATAACAGAAAATTAATAATGTGTGTTTTTCCGTTGGGTTTAGTGGATTTATTTGGAACTTAAACCAAAAACTTACCGAAAATCGGCCATCAACTCTCCACCCACCAACCACTATACACAACGCCAAACACACACTATCACTTTTCCATCTTGTAAACGACACGAGTTTCGCCCCAACACGAGGCATCTTCAGGTATAGTAGACTCTACGGTCACCTTTCGGTTGTCTTCCGTACATTCGATTATTATTTTAACGTAAAAAGTTGCGAGTTCGCGGCTGTATTGGTACACGGGTGCGCGACCCCGGCCTCCCGAGCTACTACCGTATCACTCCTCGTCTTCCGTTGCGGTAGTATCATATCCCTATCATCCTGTCTAAATCCATCTTTCCTTTCTCCTGTCCTTACCTTTCTTCTCAATTATTTTCCCTTCCTCTCCACAAATTCACGGTCTGCCGTGCCAATAGATGCGTGACTAGGGGCGAGCTTTAATTACAAGTCTGCCGACCGTCCCGGGATGGGACACTCCCGGGTACTATAGTGTCTTACCTCAGCATGAGGGACTCTGGGGCTGACCTCCATCCTCGTGTTTTAATATACGTAATTTGTTAAAAATGACGGCGACGTAGTTCGCCACCCGTCATGTCCTGATTCCCACGAGGGTGAGAAGCGGCTAACGGAGAGCCGTTTCGCTACGATGAATGTGAGAGAGATCTGTGGTCTCTGCCTGCCCCTACGGGAAACACCTGCCAAAAGATCCTAACTGACTTAGATCCTTTACGTTGCGGATGTGTATGGAAAAGTCGGTAGGGGAAGACCAAGTAGAACATACCTTGACCCAATTTAGCCGGCGAGCTTGTATGATTGATGAGTGTGGATGAAGCAAAGAATTGTGCCGAGATAGTAGCAGATGGAGATCTGTAATATCTGCCTACCTCTACGGCAGATAGGCGTAATCGTATATTTAATGAGACCATGTCTTAAATAATAATTTTTAAATAGAAAATAGTTAGTTTCAGTAAAATGGAAGCCCTTTAAACAGTCATAGTTAGTTTTATGTAAGGTAGTCATCAATGCGTTGTATGCCAGTAACAAGTGACCCCTGGAGGTATTGTGAGTTGAAGGAAACATATTGAAAGGCTGAGTTCATATTCCGTCGGTCGTTCCCCACATTATGCAAGTGGAATTATGTTATAGTGCTTGGTAAAACAGTCACGGCGCTGGGGCTGACAGCGCCGTATTGACATTTCCGGACTAGCGACAATGTGCTTCGCATGATGTATTGGTCAGCTGACGTTTTAACATTCCTAAGTCTTCGGACTAATTATATATTAAACAGCGGCTCGTGGGATTCACTATGAAGAATTTTAATATACCTAATTTGTTAAACCGACGACCGATTGGCTCAGTGGCGGGGCCCTCCGCCCACGGAGTCAATGATCGCGGGTTCGATTCCCGCATCGGAATAAATATTTATATGGATTTATAAATGTTTATTCCGAGTCTGGTAACCCCCCCAATCCTTATTTCCTTTCCTGTCCCTTCCTTTCTTCTCTGTCCTTCCTTTCCTTTCCGCCAATCCACGGTCTGCCGTGCCAATGGATGCATGGCTAGGGGCGAGCCTAGTCGCAAGCGTGCCGATCGTCTCGGGATCGGGCTCCCCCAGGTACAATGGTGCCTTACCTCAGCATGCGGCTCGTGGGATTCACTAAGACGAATTTAATATACCTAATTTGTCGAAAATGACGGCGACGTAATTCGCCACCCGTCACGTCCTGATTCTCACGAGGGCGAAAAGCGACCAATGACGAGCCGTTTCGCTGCAATGAATGGCAGCGGATGGAGCTCTGTGGTCTCTGCCAACCCCTGCGGGGGATAGGCGTGAATATATATATATAAACAAAAATAATTTGTTAAAAAATGACGGCGACGTGGTTCGCCACCCGTCACGTCCTGATTCCCACGAGGGCGAGAAGCGACTGACAGAGAGACGTTTCGCTACGATGAATGTGAGAGTAAGGATGGATGAAAAGATGGATGAGTGTGGAGGAAGCAAGGAGAGTGTGCCGGGATCGTAGCGGATGGAGATCTGTGGTATCTGCCTACCTCTACAAGGGAGATTTATTTATTTATTTTAGTAATAAACGAAGCATATGACTCTAGTTATTAAGTATTTATTTTAAATTAAGCTGCACTTGTATACTTTGTCAAGAATGGCATATTATTTGTCTGTAGCATGAGTGGGCCGGCTCGCTCGGGGAAGTACTACACTCCCGTAGAAAACCGGCGACTTAGTGGTAGCTTAGCTACCGCGCTTCGTACGGTGAGCGGCCGAATTCCGGAGGCCCAACTGCTCCCTACCCATCCCTCTCCCCCTTCCTTTCCCACTCCCATAATGACCTTTTCCTTTAAGGTCGGCAACGCCCTCGCACTGCCTATGGCGCTGCGGATATCTATAGGCAGCGTTGATTGCATTCCATCAGGTGACAAGCCTGCTCATTTGCCATCCTATCGTATTAAAAAAAAGTTTCGAATGAAACGTACTGTACTGAATCAGCATTCATCCAGATGGTAGGGTACTTCAAAAATTAACGTGCATACTATATACGTTGTCCGAGTGGCTGTCACGATATTTCATAGATTCATTTATTACTATATAAGGATGTAATAAAACATATATACACATCCGTTGATAGTTAATGGATTGATTTAACGACCGCTTAATATTCATATAGGTAGTCATTATAATCTTTTATATTTCTTTGTACAGTATTTGGACATTTGTGTGGTGAACATTTTTGACTAATAACTTGAGACAGAGATTCCCAAAGTGTGCGCCGCGTCACCCTTGTGCGCTATAGACAGTAAAGAATGACACTATGAGGCGTAATAGCTAGTGAAACTTCTACTTTACATCAGTAGAAATATGATTAATGGAGTGAGGCGTTACTTTGCGGAAATCCATCACTATGTGGACAGTCAAAAGTTTTACTTAGCTAAGATCCGCGACAAACAAACATCAACAGAAAATGAATAATGTGTGTTTTCCTGCTGGATGAAGTGGACTTACAGGGAACTTAATCTTACCAAAGAACGGCCGTCAGCAACTCTCCACCTACCAACCACTTTACACAACACCAAACACACACTACCACTTTTCCACCTTGCAAATACAGTTTCCAGTTTGCAAGGTGGAAAAGTGTTTGGTGTTGTGTATAGTGGTTGGTGGGTGAGGAGTTGATGGCCAGTTTCTCGGTAAGTTTTTGGTTTAAGTTCCAAATAAATCCACTTCATCCGGCAGGAAAACACACATTATTAATTTTCTGTTATTGTTTGCTTGTCGCGGATCTTAGCTAAGTAAAACTTTTGACTGTCCACATCGTGATGAATTTCCGCAAAGTAATGCCATTCATCCAGATAGTGGGGATAAAACTTTACTGTCTTCTAATAGTAATATTTATAAAGAATTTTATGCAAAGAACGCCCGGGGAAGTACCACACTTCCGCAGAAAACCGGCGTCTAGCATCTGTAGCTTACCTACCGCGCTTCGTCTGGTGAGCGGTTGAGTTCTGGGGACCCAACACCCTCCCCCTCCTTCGCCCCCTTCCCCCTCCTTCGTCCCCTCCCTCTCCTTCCTCCCATTCCTACTCCCATAATGACACTTTCCTTAAAGGTCGGCAACGCTTCCGCACTGCCTGTGGTGCTACGAATGTCTATGAGCGGCGTTGGTTGCTTTCCATCAGGTGACACGCCTGCTCGTTTGCCTTTCCATCCCATAAAGAAAAATATGTGTTTAGCAACTGCGGGCGTCAAACTACTACATTTTGCAATATCACGAACGAACTTATTTGTTTATTTATCGCAATGCTTTCAATTCGATACTTATAGAGCCACAATCGAGTTGTTCACTCGTGTTTTTCAAATCGCTCGATGACACTTTACGTCAACTTAATATATCCATCAATTGTCGCGCTAAGAGAGTTGATATTCAAATTCAGATTGTTTATTTTCATCATAACATATTGCATTTCATTTGTTTAACGTCAGTCTGCGAACTGTCAAGCTTTTACCACCAATTCATAATGACATCCTCCTCCCTCCTCCAATGTTCTCTTATTTTTTTTATATACTCACGCCTATCCCCCGCTGCGGTTGGCGGAGACCACAGAGCTCCATCCGCTACCTTCATCGCAGCGAAACGGCTTTCCATTAGTCGCTTTTCGCCCTCGTGAGAATCAGGACGTGACGGGTGGCGAACCACGTCGCCGTCAATTTCAACAAATTTGGTATATTCAATACGTCTTAGTGAATCCCACGAGCTGCAAGGGAGAATGGAGGTCAGCCCCAGCAGAGCCCTGCATGCTGAGGTAAGGAACCATAGTACCCGGGGAGCCCGATCCCGGGACGGTCGGCACGCTTGCGACTAGGCTCACCCTAGCACGCATCCATTGGCACGGCAGACCGTGGATTGGCGGAGAGGAAGGGAAAGGATAAAAAAGAAAGGAAAGGGCAGGAAAGAAAATGCGGATTGGGGGGGTTACCAGACTCGGAATAAACATTTATAAATCCATATATATATATATATTTATTTCGATGCGAGAAACGAACCCGCGACTATTGACTCCGCGGGCGGAGGGCCCCGCCACTGAGCCGATCGGTTGTCAGTGTTCTCTTAGCATGCTTTTACTGATAATTCGACCTATATACTTATTCTGCCAAGGACATCCTACGATCAAAACAACACATTTAAGGAAGTAATTCAGATATATTTTACTTTAATGAAATTAACAAATAATTGTTCTTGATACATATGGCATAGAAGCATGAAATTGGGTCATTATTAATTCTAACGGTAACGATGTATAAAGGGGCCTTGTGAAAGCTTTGTCCGTCTGTTTGTGTTGCTCAAATATCGTGACACGGACGACCTTTGCCACTGTTTGTATATTATTGTTTATAAGTTCTAGCGTCGCGTGACTTGCTTCGGCGTATTGGAGTTTTTACAGAAAGCATAATGGCCGCTTCACGATTGTTCGGTCAATGTTTGTTGTGCTAAAGCAACAAATCGTCAATGACCAAGATCAACGAATGGCTAGATTCTTTGGTATTGCAAAGGGATATCTCATCTCTCAGTATATTAACTCTTTTCTAGAGAAATCATTAAAAGTTGGGCGATTGACTGACCGAAAAGGTTTTCGGTTTTTCGGTTGTCTTCCGTAGAGTCTATTATACCTGAAGATGCCTCGTGTTGGGGCGAAACACGTGTCGTTTACAAGATGGAAAAGTGGTAATGTGTGTTTGGTGTTGTGTATGGTGGTTGGTGGGTGGAGAATTGATGGCCGATTTTCGGTAAGTTTTTGGTCTAAGTGCCGAATAAATCCACTTCATCCAGCATAAAAAACACACATTATTGATTTTCTGTTGTTGTTTTGTTTGTCGCGGATCTTAGCTAAGTAGAACTTTTGGCTGTCCACATATTGTGGTAAAGCAACGAGTCGTCGATGACCAAGATCAACGAATGGCTAGATTCTTTGGAATTGTGAAGGGATATCTCATCTCTTAGTATCTTAACTCTTTTCTAGAGAACTCATTAAAAACTAAACGACTAATAGATAAACAACCAATAAAAGTCATTCAGAAACCGGCCATGGACAATTCAGCGGCAAGACTAACTCTTTCGTGAAATTTCCGCAAACAATCCTTCGATAAAACAAAAGATGACAGAATTATATAACGTTACAATTATTAATAAATAAAAAAGGGGTCATCGACCGAACGTAATAGTGATATTGAATTACATTGCCCCATTAGTGGTGGTATAGCAGCGGATCGGCCATTGGGCCGTGACGTGTACAGGAAACCGCCGCCACTTGACCGTCACGCCTCATCGCTCTAGGGTTGGCGCTCGCAGTTAATTCTTGAGACATGACCGGCTTGTTGTCGCCTCGGTTAGCTCTGAAACCGTCTGAGTGATAGCTTAGCTATCTCGCTTCGTCCGGTAAGCTGAGCTCCGGAGGCCCAATTCCCTTCCCCCCTCTTCCTTCCCCCTCTTCCTTCCCCCTCCCCCTCCCCCCTCCTCCCCTCCCCCCTCCTCCCCTTCCACCTCCCCCTCCCCCCTTCCCCTCCTCCCCTTCCCCTCCTCCCTCCCCCATAATGACAGTTTCCATAAAGGCCAGCAATGCTTTTGCACTGCCTATGGTACTGCGGAGTTCTAAGGGCGGCGTTGATTGCCTTACATCAGACGACACGCCTGCTCGTTTGCCTTCGAATCCCATAAAAAAACAAAGTGGTTGAAGATATTTTGAAAGACGAACAGAATGAAAGGATTTTAAATGTGGATGCATCACAGCTTAATATATTGTTAAATAGTGTATATATTTTGTATAATTAATATTTTAACCCTTATTTCTCATTTTAAAAATGATAGTCCCAGCATTCAGAACAAATGGTAGCGGTTTCAAAAATCGGTGGACGATTCCGATTCGATTATTAATATCTTCTTTATTAAAACAATTCTTTATTAATAACAACATTATTAATATAAAAACGAACATTATTATATTATAATTATTTGTTTTACTAATCCTTCGTGGCGGAATAAAACAAGCCAACATTTTTGGGCAGAACATTTTTACAGAAGAACCTTCTTACGATGCTAACTGTGATAGTCTTAATATGGCTGCTTTTTGAATTTAAACCACTTACCTAAACCTATTTATTTTACCAGTAAATCTGGTAAGAAGCTAGGTTTAGGGTTAGGATTAATTTTAAAATTAAGTGTGTGACAGCCCTGTTGCTGAAATATAAGGGGCAGCGCACACAAAACGCATTACGGGCCGAATGACGCGTGATGCGTTTTGTATCGTGAAATAGGCACTCCCTTATTATTGTTGTCCTATTTCACAAAGAGGTCATTGTGTCCCAGTTTACGAGGACCATTTATTATTTAATTATAATAACTATTTTTACATGTTGTGTGCTTTCTGTCGTGAAATGAAACGGGGACATCCACACCCCACGCAGGGGTGTGGGATCGATCCTCGGGGATGAAATTCACTACTCGGGCCGAAACTCATTGGGGCGACCGCCCCTCGACCATTGGTGCGGCTGTTCCGCTAGCCGGGGCTCGTCCCACATTAAGTTAACCGAGACGCGGTCTCCACTCCAGCACTCGTTTCACATCCAACGATCGTCGGATTGCCACTTATTTTGCTAATTCGAAAGACTATGTTGGTGACTTTAGTTCTCTGGCGGATTTGTTCATTCCAAATCATATCTACCAGAGAAACTACGTGCATAACTCTCGCCATGGCTCTCTGAGCCACTCTGAGGTTGTAAAGCAGACGGACTGTCATCGTCCACGTTTCGGCGCCGTAGGAGACTACAGGTAGTACACACTTCATATTATATACATACATAATAATATAGTATGATTCATAGTTCAAATATTGTAGATGCTTTGATTCGTAATTTTGAGCATTACAAAGTAAGTGAGATTCAAAAAATTCCGGACTACATATAACCCGATAATCCGATCCAATGTATTATTTATGCAGCTTCTAGCCTATCAGTGTACACAGTCTATAAATAAGAAAATATCTGTAAATATCAGTTGGAGCTGATACGACACTCAATTTTGCTATTGGACTCAGTATTGGACCTTGATATTTTAGGGTCAACGAGCGACGAGTTGCTTTTTTAAAGTCATTTCGAAAAATATCTTGGGGCGTGGTCGTACAACTTTATCGTACCCTACCAAAGTTATTTATTGTTTTAATACACACTTAAAAGCCGTTTGTCACGGTAATTCCACCACTATGGCACCAGCTGACTTCAGCGGTGTTTCCGAAGCGATACGTCTTATGAACCTTTAATGATCAAGTCTACTTATATCTCAAAGGTCGGCAATGCATTTGCAAAGCCTATGGTGTCTATGGGCGGGGTTGATTAATTTTCATCAGGTGACATGCTTGCTCTGTTGCCTTCCTATCCCATAAATAAAAGTTATTTTCTAGTTCTTTCCTAGGTTCAATTCTTAGTCGAAACTAAAATTTTTCTTCTTATCTAATCTCTAACTTTCTGCATGTGTTTTTCTGTAGCTGGTATTTTCTATTGTCTTATATTTTCCCAAAGACAATACACGATGGTAGTGGTAGAGCCACGCTGCAGACGAATACATTGTCAAGAATAGCATATTATTTGTCTGTAGCATGAATGGGCCGGCTCGCCCGGGACAGTACCACATTCCCGCAGAAAACGACTGAGTGGTGGCTTAGCTAACGCGCTTCGTCCGGTGAGCGGTTGAGTTCCGGCGGACCAACACTTCTCTCTGAAAAAATGAATCTTTCCTTAAAGGCCGGCAACGCTTCTACACTGCCTATGGCACTGCGGATGTTTGTGTTACGTTTGCTTTCCATCAAGTGAAACGCCTGCTCGTTTGCCTTCGTATTTTATAAAAAAAAACGCATTATCTTTGGCGGTGCAAACTTTACTTTGCAGCAATGGTTTCTAAAAGTTACGTCATCCGTTAATTTAGGTCGACTATCTGAGTATATTACCATCGTAAATTACTTATGTACACAAATGAAGACAAAGCAAGCCCTTTATGAAGACAAAGCAAGCGTAAATACATCGCCAAAACTATAGCAGGAATGTGACGAATGTATTATTAATATGCGAGACAATTAACACATAATTCTATGACGGTTGTCTGTCTGTTTGGCGAGGCGATTGTGTGCTAATGCGGTCTGTACGTCCGAGATTGGGTGTGGGTGACCAGGACTGTTCTTGGTTGGTTGTAACTAGGGATGCGAATTTTCCCGCCAACTTACATCAGTGACGTTGTGTTTTTTTTTTATTTTCATAATCTTATATTATTATCAGTTATATTGTTTAATTGTGGTGGCGTATTATACAATATAGTTCGATTAAGGAATATAAGTGAAGTGATATGAAATAAATGCCTGTATTGTGACTTTTTATTTTGATTGAAAAAGTCCATAGGTTTTGGTAAAATAGCCACTATTTTATGAAGACGTAACGTGACAAGCTGACTAGTTATATTTAAAGAGATTTCATATTATTGTATTTTACTTCACACTGGCATAACAGTTCTTTTTTCTTTTCTTTGATGGCAATTAGTTATAACTATTATGCCTAGTATCAAGTAAAATACAATAATATCAAATCTCTTGAAATGTAACTAGTCAGTTCATATGTCATAAACAATCAAAAACAAATTAATTATTATATATAAATAATAAAAAAATAACTTATCATAAATTATAACGTCATATTACAACGCTTTGCAAATATCTGACATGTTTCCGCCATATTTGTGACGTCATTACTTAATACATCGTTTATTGATAAAAATTAATTTTTATTTTGCCAATCAAGTAAAATAGTATTTTTCTCAGTCCTGTCTTGTAAAATTACATTCACATTAAATAGTAATTCTTTACTATATTTTTCAAATCCTACTATTCACACTCTCCCTATATAGATATATTTATATATCTTGTTCAAATTTTCAATCGTTAATAAAATACTTTTTTATTCATCCACTAAAATTCAAATACATTTTTAAAACTTGTATTTGTTGACACTTGATGTTAATACAGTTTTTTTCAAATATTAATTAAATTAAATTAATTAATTTTAATTTTATATGGGAAATAAAAATTTATCTTATTTAGGATACTAGCTGTTGCTCGCGGCTCCGCGCGCGTGGAATTTGGTCTGCCACATTAAATTTCGTGACAGATCATTTTAAATAAACATATTTTTTTTTTACTTCATTTATGGTTCACAATTTTGGTCATAATGGCTTCCACATAAAAAGTAGATATATGCTGTCGCGGACTTTTATTTAAAACTATTCAAGACAAACAATCCTACGGTACATCATCTTTGTGTAACTCCAATGGTTTAGGCAGCGTACGCCAAGACAGCTCTCAGAGGCTAGACTTTTTTCCGACTTAATTGACATGTATTGTTATATTACGACCAAAGCTACATAAAATCATTACAAATAGTAGCCTATATGTTATTCCGATGTATAACCTATATTACTGTAAAGTTTCATTCAAATCCGTCCAGTACTTTTTTCGTGAAAGAGTAACAAACATACATATTCACAAACTTTCGCATTTATAATATTAGTAGGTTTAGTAGGATTTAGTAGGATACTAAAGTAGGAATTGACTTTATTTTTTTTTTGTATTAATTATTTATTTTTTAAACTATTGTACAATTTACTTTGTTTGTTTATTCGTTGATTGTTTTTTCTCTAAATGATGTGTATGTGTGTGCGTCGTTCGTTCGTTCATTCATTCATTCACAATGAGAAACCCTTCATTCCGTCTTTATGCGCGTAGCTTTTGCACACGACTCTGTACCGTTTAAAATTAAGATTGTGGTTAAATAAATTCATTTCACGTCGAGTCGTTTGTTATTGTAAGCGGCTACATTGTAATGAGAGTTCTTAGTAGAGTATTCCGGGACACCAACAGCTTGTCCCACTTCGGTTCTAAAATTGGTAAGATTTGTGGCACATAGACTTCCGAATATTTGTTTGGACTACGTGGACCTGAGTTACTGGAATGCGTTCTTAATTTAAATGAAGGAACCTTTACTTATACCGTAGCCAAATGCCGTAAAGAATAAACATAAATTAAGAAGCTTGGACAAGTGTGGTAGGTTTACATCCATTTTTCCAGAAATAGGTAGGCTCGTTCCCACCAGTGTGTAGGACATATATAGGTTGCGAAAAAAAATGTATATATGATGTTATTTAGGATTGTATATTAGAGTTCCAAAGTTGAAATGAACAAAATTAATAAAAATTAACCACAATAACCGAAAAATGTTTACAGTTTGACCAAATTTCTAGGTTTTTCTTAAATGCCCATAATTTTCAAACTGCATGGGATATATTTTTTTTGTGGTTTTTCTCATGATGGTTACAATCAACCCTGTCACCCCATTTGACTTTGAGTTCTGGGACACTCTGTATATATAGATATATATATACAGAATTTTCTCTGAGAATATATATATATATATATATATATATATATATATATATATATATATATATATATATATATATATATATATATATATATAAGAGCCATGTTGAGAGAATGGGGAGGATAGTACAGTCAAGAGAGCGTATGTGGGTCACCCAACTGGACGACGTCCTGTGGGCCGCCTCAAGTACCGCTACACAGACATGGTTGTGGATGACTTGCTCAACTTTCAATTCTGCAACTGACAGGAGGTGGCGCAGGACAGGGCACGGTGGTATAAGATCTGTTCGGAAGCCGAGATCCATTTTGGGTCGTTGCGCCAACAAAGTTAGTTATACATATATATGTATAACATCAAAATATCACTACATATACGTACACACAAGGTTACACCTTTATAACGTCTATATGTTATGTGTGTACCGCAAAATGTAAACTTATCACCGGAACCGAAAACCTTTTGATATTTCTGAAGAAAAATGTATCTGATCACTCAAAAACAGTCAGTATCAACGCCGTACAAAATGTTCTATTGGCAAAGCTGTGAGACTCAGACCATTCGGCGCAGTATTTCTTTTTTGATCCGAATATACAATAAAGTTGTTTTGATATCTGTGTCATTTACAGCGTTTTCGCTTTTTGTGTCGATGTAGGCATCTATACTATTCTATGAATTTGTAAACATTACAAGAAACAATGTCCTTTGTAGTGTTTATCCAGCAGTTTGTTTAAAATATTAAAGTTGGATCGGTATTGATTTAGCATGCACCCAGTAATAATGTGATAATCGATTGCTTAGCGTATCTTGCAATGTTAATTTTCAATGTTACCTACAAATGACGTAGTACCCTCAAGGTACTTACTGCGTATTTTATTAAAAGCAGAATCTTGCTATGAGACACTAACGACTCAACGGAAAATCTTATAGTGTATCCGATAGAATGACGACCAATTTGGCTCAGTAGCCACACCCAAGCCCACGGAGACATTGGTCGCTGTTTCGATCCCCGCATCGGAATAAATTAAATATATGTATGGCCTACAGATATTTATTCCGAGTCTAGTAATCCCGCCAAACCACAATAGACATGCGTGGTGAGTTAACGTCACATACAACATATATATTCACGCCTATACCCCGCAGGGGTTGGCAGAGACCACAGAGCTCCATCCCCTGCCGTTCATCGCAGCGAAACGGCTCTTCATTGGTCGCTTTTCGCCCTTGTGAGAATCAAGAACGTGACGGGTGGCGAACCACGTCGCCGTCATTTTCAACAAATTAGGTATATTAAATTCGTCTTAGTGAATCCCACGAGCCACAAGGGAGGATGGAGGTCAGCCCCAGCAGAGCCCTGCATCCTGAGGTAAGGCACCAAGTACCCGGGGGAGCCCGATCCGTGTTTTTTTCTGTTAGACTTAGATTTATTTGGAACTTAAACCAAAAACATACCGAAAGTCGGCCATCAATTCTCCACCCACCACAAATAAATCCACTTAACCCAACAGAAAAAAAACACACATTATTAATTTTCTGTTATTGTTTTGCTTGTCGCGGATCTTAGCTAAGTAAAACTTTTGACTGTCCATATACTGATGTATTTCCGCAAAGTAACGCCTGACTCCATTAATAATATATGGACTTACAAATTCTGCTAATTATCTCAGTCATAGTCCACGATATTAGTGTGATGTTTTTCCACTACGTTGCATCTCTGCATCATGAGAGGTCGTTGCTCGCATTTTTGAACTTTATCACTATCAAATATAACGATAACAGCTTCCAAAAGAATGAGATAAGAGACCTTTGTCTAATTTTTTTAGCTTTATAACCTCATTTATATAAGTAGAAAAAAAACACTTGATTTTGAGAGATTTGAATAAACCACCAACGCTTCAGGATATAAGAATCGGCTAAAGGAAGGAAGGCTAAAGGAAGCCGTAATTTTTTCAACAAATTAGGTATATTAAAATTCGCCTTCGTGAATCCCACGAGCCGCAAGGGAGGATGGAGGTCAGCCCCAGCAGAGCCCCACATGCTGAGGTAAGGCACCATAGTACCCGGGGAGCCCGATTCCCGGACGGTCGGCATGCTTGCGACTAAGCTCGCCCCTAGCCATGCATCCTTTGGCACGGCAGACCGTGGATTGGCGGAGAGGAAGGGAGAAGGATAGAGAAGAAAGGAAAGGGCAGGAAAGGAAATGAAATTTTCATTTATAGTGTATGTTTATCATATTGTCAATACACTAGTCAGCGAATTAAGGCTTATCTTATATTTTCTTGTCTTCAGGGACATTGGCACATGTGTGTACGTTTAGCTTTTTTTTTGTATTTTAGTTATTTCAAGAGAAATTACGCTAAATGGCCACATATGAGGACAAAAACAAAAATAGTAATTTTTACAAAAAAATAGATAATCTATTTTTTTGTAAAAATTACTATTTTCTGTTTGTTCTTATCTTACTGAATTGTTACAGATACAAGGTGAATAACTCGTAATATAAAGCAAAATTCTATCAATGTTTTTTCACTTAAAAAACTTCGTCCCTGAAGTGGTTAAACAGAATCTCCGTACGTAAACAAAGTCGGGGCACAAACTTAGCGCTTCCATAGCAGGAATGTTTTTAGTAGCGGAGTAAAGTCGTCCATTGTTACGAGACTCTCATTCTGAGCCGCTTCCGCATCAGTTATGGATTTCCGCAGCGGTGGGTAAATCATGCGCCCATTAACATTTTTCTTCTAAGGGCAACGTATCAAAGCTACCGCCTCCCATACAAGGAACCGTCTTTAGACGTTTGTGTGCTCTTACAACGTTGAAGCGAAGCGATTTCTCGTGTCGGCAATGGGGCGAAATTTTTCAATTTCTACTATTAGTTTGCACTCTCCCTACATATACATATATTTATATATCTCGTTTGAATTTTCAGTCGTTAAAAAATACTTGTTAGTCTATTAAAATTGTTTAGTTTAATACTATTAAAATTCAAAAGTTTTACTCAGCTAAAATCCGCGACAAGCAAAACAATAACAATAAAATTAATAATGTGTGTTTTTTGTGCTGGATGAAGTGGATTTATTTGGAACTTAAACCAAAAACTTACCGAAAATCGGCTATCAATTCTCCACCCACCAACCGCTATACACAACACCAAACACACATTACCACTTTCCATGTTTGATGACACGTGTTTCGCCCCAACACGAGGCATCTTCAGGTATGGTAGACTCTACGGAAGACAACTGAAAAGTTTTGACTGTCCACATAGTGATGGATTTCCGCAAAGTAACGCCTGACTCCATTAATTAAAATTGTTTATGTACTATAAAAATTGTTTAGTTTCTTTTATACATTAAAGTTAAAATACTTTTTTTTAAACTTGTAATGGACGGCGCTTGATGTTAATACATTAAAGATTCATCATCATTCAATTTAATAAACCTTCCCTGTATTAGAGCGAATAAAATAAAAAAAAAATTATCGGCCGAGTCGTTTTTGAGTTTTAGCGAGACAAACAAACAGTATATATATATATATATATATATATATATATATATATATATATATATATATATATATATATATATATATATATATATATATATATATATATATATATATATATATATATATATATATATATATATATATATATAT
Source organism: Baronia brevicornis (assembly GCA_031353405.1). Taxonomy (NCBI): domain Eukaryota; kingdom Metazoa; phylum Arthropoda; class Insecta; order Lepidoptera; family Papilionidae; genus Baronia; species Baronia brevicornis. The sequence continues at coordinate 13,567 of JASFAT010000793.1, read as the reverse complement.
GTGTGTGTGTGTGTGTGTGTGTGTGTGTCTGTGTGTGTGTGTGTGGGAAAAATAAAGACGAACGAACTTTCTTATCACATAAAAAAAAAAACTACCTACTAAGACACCTGCCATGCCAATTAATAATAGGCGACATTAATTGCTTACATGCTTACTTATTCGCCTCACTGTAATATATGATAAAAAAAAAACAGATGAGTTTGAAAAATATGCCAGACACTTTGTAAGGTCGCGCTAGACCTTAGATTGATTGCTATTCCTAAACATCCATTTCATGACCATTAGAGGTCAAACCACGAACACAAGGGACTTACGCCTTACACGATACGTACAAGACAAATTAGTCTACATCTCCAAGGTTGCCGTGTAAATAAATGGCTTATTGTTATCGTCTCCCTAAACTTGGCAATGGAGCTGACGACGTATGCAAAATTACCGACCTCCACGACGCGACGGGAGGTCAGAGGAGAATAAACAGCATCAAGGAGACCACGTTTCCGACTTGCATGCCTTAAGTTACGTTCAAGTGGATTAGGTAAGACCTACTTTATTCTTAATGTACTGTTTTGACTCAGTACGGATAAGATTTAGCAGACGTTATGGCGAGGTAACTGGGCCGCGAAGCTATTTTTATATTGATAGCGAAGATATTTTTTTTATAGTACAGCGGGCAAACGAGCATGCTTGTCACCTGATGGCAAGCAATCAGCGTCGCCCATAGACATCCACAGTGCCGTAACTCCGGAACTCAACCGCTCACCGGACGAAGCGCGGTGGCTAAGCTACCACTCAGACGCCGGTTTTCTGCGAGTGTGGTACTTCCCCGAGTGAGCCGGCCCATTTATAATATACCATTCTTGACAAAGTATTTGTCTGCATCATGATTCTACCACTACTAAATCGCACGATGATGGACACTCAACAATCCTGGTGATGGTAACCTATTTTTATAGCATAATCATCGTACTCTTAACCGGCGAGCTTATATGAAGAGAGTGATGAGTGTGGAGGAAGCAAGGAAGGTGTGCCGAGAACGTAGCGGATGGAGATCTGTGGTCTCTGCCTACCCTTACGGGAAGACAGGCGTGACGATATGTATGTATGTTATTTCAAATATCCTTCGTAAAAAAACAAAAGGATGCCAAAACAGACAAAACTTTTAATAAAAATATGTATTTGGATTCTCTATCAAATGAGTCATTACAGTCTATTAAAATTTTGTTCCCTACATTGCTTTAAATACATCAAATATTGTTTGTTTTGTCTGGCGTACTGTAAATTGCTAATATTTATACAGTTGCATCGAGTAAAATTGTTTATTCGCGTTTCATATTTAATATGTAGTTTCATATTTAATATGTAGGTATCCATATATATGTTAACGGGACCGAGACTTTCAACCCAGGTCCTCCAAGACAAGGCAATAATAATAACCCAATAAACACCCATCTGTCCAAGTTATGTTCAGGTAAGTGCGTTAAATTCAAAATTCAAAAAGCAGCCATATTGTGTACGGCTAGATTCGTGTGAAGGTTCATTTTCTTGGATGCATAGTACTTCGTGTGCTTGATTTATCCCGCCACGAAGGATTAAATACCCTAGTTATATTATTTTATAGAGATTTTTTTATATTAATATTATCGGCTCACTGGACGAAGCGCGGTAACTAAGCTACCACTCAGACGCCGGTTTTCTGCCGGAGTGTGGTACTTCCCCGGGTGATTCCCCGGCCACTTTTGACAAAGTATTCGTCTGCAGCGTGACTCTACCACTATTAAATATATTTTTCTTCTATACGTTTTCTGATATCCTTCTTCAGCTGGCGAGCTGGTATGTATGAAGACAGTGATGAGTTTGGATGCATAGAAAGTATGCCGAGATCGTAGCAGATGGAGGTATGTGGTCTCTGCCTACCTCTACGGGAAACAGACGTGATGATATGTTTGTATGTTTTTTTACTCAAAACGTACGACATATGTGCAAGAGAATCTTTCGCACTTACGACGCGCTAACTAGGTCAAAACCGCGATCTCACGGTCGCTGACTTCGCGTGTACCGTGGTCACGTTATTATATAACTGACATCTGGAGACCGGAGGTATATTATTATTTTTTTAGTATCAACGCTAATTTGTTAAGGGAAGAAAGGCTAGGAAAGAAGTTAGGCCTCTAGCTTTTTTTAATCGCTTTATTAAACCAACTTTACTGTAGTGGCAGAAATATAAAGTTTCATATTTGCTTTTCTTTGTAGTGTTCCGGTGATTTCTTGTTCTTTGATAATTGAAGCTGGAATAGGAAGTAAGAAGATTAGGCGAGAGCATTAAAGATCCAAAAGATCATATTCTATATTATAAACGTCAAACAAAAGGATGTTATGTTGTTGGCTTCATAGATAAAAGAAAATTTAGACCGAAACAGACGAATTGAACTAGAAGAGGCCTATGTGTCACAGGACACGCTAAATACTGAATCTCTAACAACAACAACAAACTTTTGCATGTAAAAAAAGTTAGTATATATATATATATATATATATATATATATATATATATATATATATATATATATATATATATATATATATATATATATATATATATATATATATATATATATATATATATATATATTAATAGTATAATAAAAAAGTTAGTATTATATTACTAATATATTAGGTTATTAATAGTATATTATTAATATAATTATTAATGATTATTTAGGCTTATTAATAATAATAAAAACTGTACTGGCAAGAAAAAGCAGCATTAAGTTTGTAAGAATTGGGCTATAGCCCTATTGCATTCTACAGAATGCACTGCATTATTCTTTTATTAAAATTAGTTATAGATATACCATGTGGGTCTAGTTTTTAAGTATTTTTTTTATTATATTTATATATATTATTTAAATAAAATGTCCAAATTTATTCAATAAATATGTATGAAATAGTTGTTAACGATTAATGGGATATATTTGCATTCTACAGGATACACTGCATTGTTTTTTATTAAAATTAGTTATAAATATAGTATATGGCTCTAGTTTTAAAGTCATTTTTTTCTTTATAATACATAAATATGTATGAAATCTATCCAAAATCAATTTGAACACGTAAATTTATGGACAGTAAGAATTTTTTACTTAGCTAAGATCTGCGACAAGCAAACAAAATATAGAAAAATAATAATGTGTGACTTAACGTTCATCTTCCGTAGAGTGATGATGCCTCAGTACATTGCAGAAGAGTGGTGGTGTGTGTTTGTTGTTGCTGCTAGTGGTTGGGAGGTGGAGAGTTGCTGACGGCCGTTTTTCGATAAGATTTAGTTTAACTTCCCCGTAAATCCACTTCTTCCAATTAAAAAACTATCTAACTAACTTTGTTGGCGCAGCGACCCAAAATGGATCTTGGCCTCCGAACAGATCTTACGCCACCGTGCCCTGTCCTTATGGACTTACGGACCTAAGTAGGATGCGGTCCTCCAGCATCTGGGGGTTTTGCGGAGTGCTAACACCCCTCCCATAGAAAAAAAACATTATTAATAAAAACACACATTATTATTTTTTAGTTTTTATTTGCTTGTCGCGGATCTTAGCTAAGTAAGAGTTCTGACTGACATAGTAATGGATTTTCGCAAAGTAACGCCTGACTCCATTAATCAACGTAAATTTATCTCCGATAGAAATGTGTTAATTTTTCAACTAATATCTTATTTATATTCTACTAGCTTTTGCCCGCGGCTTCGCTCGCGTGGAATTTGTTCTGCTACATTAAGTTTCATGACAAATCATTTTAAATAAATATATTTTTTCTTTACTTATATTACGACCAAAATTACATAAAATCATTACAAATTGTAGCCTATATGTTATTTCGATGTATAACCTATGTTAAAGTTTCATCCAAATCCGTCTAGTAGCTTTTACGTGAAATAGTAACAAACATACATCCATACTCACAAACTTTCGCATTTATAATATTAGTAGGATAGGATAATCACACCATGCTTAGTATTCACCTTAACAAAAACTGTTACTAGCAAAATTAAATTAATATAAATTTTCACGTCTTGAAGGTTGGTACAATTTCTTGACAGCACACACACGCGAGGCCATTTCCTCGACCCTGAGGTTTCCACTGCCTCAATCGATATGGCTGTGAAAACTTATGTGGTGCTATTTGCGTGGCTATGTGCCATTTCCGGTTAAGGAAAAGGAATAAAACAATTGTTTTAATTAAATAGATAGAATTGTAATATTTACTAAAAAGGTAAGCGAGGAAGCGGATTACCTAGTCCAATCTACTGTGTGATTATTATTTTTTTAACAGCTTATATATGTCCCACTGCTGAGCACGGGCCTCTCCATTTCTGGAGGAACGGACGTTTACCCACCACGCTTGTCCAATGCGGATTGGCGGGGTTACCAGGCTCGGAAAAAACATTTGTAATCCATACATATATTTATACCTGTGCGGGGATTGTACCCGCGACCATTGACTTCGCGGACGGAGGGACCCCTCCACTGTACTAATTGGTGATGATTATTATATCTTTTGTGTATTTTCTCTCTGGTCGATCCTTCATGTCTGAAGATCGCGATCCATTTCATGACAAACTTGCCGTTTTCTTCGTGATTTTCTTGGGAATTTAGTGCAGTGGTTTCCCGTTGCCATCTGCATTATAGATTTTATTTGAGTTATTTAGACCCTAAGGCTTGCTGAAACCTCTTACGTCAGGTTCCCTGGTAGGGTGTATAGGTATATCGCCATTGCTCGGTAGCCAGAGCCTCGTCTGTTATCTAGCAGGGAGCACCCGCTACCCGCTTGGGTACCGCCGCCGAAGCGCGTGCAGGTAACGTTGACTTGGGTTAGTTAAGATGTTATTACCATTCTGTGTATCTGTGTTAGTGGATCTCACGAGCCGCAAGGGAGGATGGCAGTCCCAACAGAACACCGCATGCTGAGTTAAGGCGCCATAGTACCCGGGGCACCATAGTATGAATTAATTGTATTAAATATACTTGCAAAATGTCCGTACTAACCTTCAAGTTTTAAATTAAACGATTAAATTCACCAGCACAGTGACAGTGTTTACATTCGCATTCTAAATGATGAAGATGAAGTGATTGATAGCCCAGTGAGTGATGCCAAGGTTCCACTTACGGCATACACCTTCGTTCATTTGCTATGCCGACTGATCTCAGTTAGTTTCCTAAGAGGCACGCGATTTGTTTGACAAATAGCGATCTACGCAGATGCCGGCGAAGATAAAACGATGTACGTGTGATGTATTACAATCACTAATTAATATACAATCTGACTACATTGGTTCTTGTTGAAAACCATCGCCAGGTGCTCCAAAAGAGCGTTTGGCTTAGCTCAGCGGAGCAAGAACCATTTTGTGGTCCATTTTAGGTTGTGTTTTTGAAATGAAAACTTGTATAGCCGCGTTACACGACTCTGGGTAGGGAAAAAATTTATGAGTTCGCGTCAGAAACATGTTAATGCTTAAGGTATATATTATTAGAATATTAAAATTATTTATATATTATTTATTTATTAAAAATAGTTTTAATTAATATTATTATTAATTTATTTATTTATTATTACTTATATATTATTAAGACATCAATTTTTATTTACATATATAATTTATATAATATTACAATCAGTTTGAAATTTCAAATAAAATTTTTAAGTATTCACTTCTGTCGGCAGTCTTCATGAGACTGCCTCCGACTTTTTTTTATCATTTGTTTTCTCGTTCTTTGAATGTTAAATTGAATATTTATTTAGGTTTTAATTTTAGCATTAAATTTCTGTAAAAAAGGACATTTTACACATAAATAAACATTTTCTGCTTCCAATGAAAAAAAAACCAAACTCTCTCTTCGTTATCTGTGAGACTATAAAGTTTGATCTACACACATTGCCGCGTTGTAAAAAGATGAACAAAAAATATAGAAAATAGGATACCTGCGGAAATTCTTTCGCCGTTTCTCTACCGTTTTAAGGGAATTCATTGCGAATAAAACAAAGAAAGACTGACGTTTCACAAATCACATGTGATTTCTTATGTTAAAAGAATTTTAATTTTAATTCATTGTGTCTTGTTACAGGTGCCCTCATGTTGTACTGCGAAAGATAACAACTGTAAGTATGTAATATATAAAAACTTTTCACGCCAAGTTAAATGAGTGATGTTTTGTTTTTATTTCATTTTCATAATCTCATATTATTATCAGTTGTTGTTTTATTCTGGTGGCATATTATTTAATATTGTTTGATTAGTGCGTAGAAGCGAAGTGAAATACGTTTAACAAAAAACATCAATTGTAAATGTGCAGACAGGAACTTCTTCCTTTAGTTGCGGTGGATTTATTAGTTGTTTATAATATATATATATATATATATATATATATATATATATATATATATATATATATATATATATATATATATATATATAAATAATTTTTTATTTGTTATAGTATTTATATTATGAAAATGTCTAATTAAATTATTGTTTCTTATCTGTCAATAACTTGACTTCCTTGGCTGGGCCACGTTGAGAGGATGAGGGAGAATCGCACAGTCAAGAGAGCGTATGTGGGTCGCCCAACTGGACGACGTCGTGTGGGGCGCCCCAGGTACAGTTGGAGAGACATGGTGGAGGATGACTTGCGCAACCTACAAATCTGCAACCGGCAGGTGGTGGTGTACGACAGGGCACGGTCGCTTAAGATCTGTTCGGAGGCCGAGATCCATTTTGGATCGCTGCGCCAACAAAGTTAGTTAATTAGTTATCTGCAAATAAAGTTAATAATGAAGTGGAGGTCGCAATTTATCCTTAGGCATTTTTGTTAAATGAAGGTCTGTATACAGTAATTATAAAGGTATTCAACACATAAATTATCGCTTTTACATCGCTTTATGTATACTTGGGTCAGCTCTAAATGGTCAATCCGCGCGTTTCACCGAGCAAGGATTTTGCACGGATATATACACACCACATATGGTCTATGAGACATATATGGCGGGCGCAATGCTTCCTAGATCCAAGATTGTTTGGTGTGCGTTCAGACAAAGCCGTTAGCTGGAGGTCCTTCGTGACACGGACTAATGATTGTTTTTCAACCGCCATCTGTTGATGCGGGTCGGACACGAAGTGACATGGTGTTGTACAAATGACTACAGTTGTTTTGGCAGACATCTCGATTAGTACGCCATGTTTAATTTTGTTGAATGCGTGTCAAAGCATACCCTTCAGACTCTTTATTAACCCCTCGCCGTGCCATCTAGCTTGACGAAACTCAGGCCCAAGTGTTACGCGTCCACGCGTGGTAAACACGTCCTATCTTCCTCATCACTACTACCTTCTGCAATCTTTAAAAATTAAATTTCAATATATAAACTACTTTGTAAAGCAAATTATGAGACTCGTGACTAACTCTGGTGGCGTACTGATAGAAACTAACATTCAATCACGACCCGGGCTCGTGATGTTTATGTTTGATCCGACTATCTGTACACGACCTCGGCTCGTGATGTTTACGTTTGGCCCGTACTATCTATTCACGAGCCTGGCTCGTCATATTCATGTTTGGGTCAAAATTTTCATCACGAGTCAGACTCGTTAAAGCACGGCAAGGGGTTAAAAAGTATGAGACATGTGAGAGTTTCTCCGATCACTATAAACATGATCGTTATCATTTTAATTATAAATATATAATAAAATATTATCTTATTTTATTACTACCTTTTTAGAAAACTTAGTCAGGTCTTCTCGTCACCCATACCACAGCATTTGAAGACAAAAGTATTCGAACAGTGTGTCCTACGTATACTCTCTTACGGCGCCGAAACGTGGACACTGACAGTCCGTCTGCTTCACAAGCTCAGAGTCGCTCAGAGAGCTATGTTCGGAGTGTCTCTGGTAGATATGATTCAGAATGAACAAATCCGCCAGAGAACTAAATTCACCGTCATAGTCTTTCGAATTAGCAAACTGAAGTGGTAATGGACTGATCACGTTTGTCGGAGATCCGACAATCGTTGGAGCAGACAAGTGCTGGAGTGAGAACTGTGTGTTAGCAAACGTAGCGTGGGATGCCCCCCGGCTAGATGGTGCTGTTATATCCATTCACTGTATCCTATGGAGCTGAGGGCTGCTGTGTCAGCAATATCGACTCAGAGCCACAGTCGATGGGTATAGTTAGTCAACTCGAGCTCTCGGTTGCGTAAAGACCTCCCGATATTATTCCATTGTATTAAAAACTTTAAATAAAAGTCTTGTGGACATTACTAAATCAGACTCTTTCTTAGTTTAAATTCAATTTCCTTTTTTTTTAAAAAACTTCTTGACGTATCACGTATAATATTTGGTGGCAGCGTCAAGGGATTCAGAAAAACGGATCCCCGGTACGCCTCTAAATAGTGAAAAGTGTTAGTGTTAGTGTCTGTGGCTCTTTCATCACCCCTTCATTGGGTGATCAAGTGATTTTCAACTCAAGAATCTCGGATAAGCACCGCTTCATATATCGCATCATCACCGGAGGGGCTGTCGACCATATCCAGCCTTCCAACTTAATCAGAGCGCCGCTACAAGGTAGCCCAAATTCAAGCAACAACCAGGGTGGTTATCATATCGACATGCAACACTACGTGCTGATTCTTCTCGTTAGCGCCCACGCACTGTGAGTCCAATTCTTATATGATAAACAATTGATATCGATAACTAGCCTTGTCCCGTGGCTCCATTTGGATTAATATTTATATATGTACTTTTCTCTCTTTATTTCTTAGAAACGTTTTAAGCTTGTTAGTGTTTAATTTTAACTCCATCGTACTTTTTGTATCAATTATGTCACAACCAATCGACCAACTGAAAGTACCAAATATTTCCGAAATCGATGACTTTAGGGAAGCTTGCGCCAGCAGAGACCAGTTGCCGCAACGGTCCATTAGCCCCACAAATATGAATAGTGGCGTTAATAAGAAAACATCACGACAAACTAGTAAAGTTGATTCAGAATTTGGGTTCGAAACCCTAATTAAATTTATAAAGCCATACGATGGTTCTAGAGATACTCTAAATTCATTTTTAATTAATTGTAACAATGCATATGATTTAGCTTCCGACAAACAAAGGCCAGTGATTTTTAAATATATTATAAGTCAGTTAACTGGGAAAGCCGAAATAGCTTGCTCCATTAAAGAATTCGCAAACTGGGACCAACTCAAGGACTTCCTTAAAGCTCAGTTCAGTGAGCGCAAACACTATGCTCATTTACTCACCGAACTACAGGAAAGTAAACAACGCCCAAGCGAAAATGTCAACCAATTCGCTTTGCGCATTGAAACCTGTCTATCGCAACTATTGACAGAAGTCTCTCACTCTAATACTAAACTCAAGGATTTATCAGGGCGTTGCGCGGCGATGGAGGACCTCGCGTTACATCATTTCTTAATGGGCCTCTATCCGCGTATCTCCAACATTGTTAGGTGTAGATCTCCCAAGAACCTCAATGAGGCTATCAACATCGCGATTTCCGAAGAACGCATCCAACAAACTCTATATAAGCGCAACGAAGATAACAATAGGCCACGCAGACCTCCGCAGTCTCAACAGGGCAATCCATCCTTTTCCCGAAAACCTAATATCCAACCAAATCCTGTCATTTGTCGATACTGTAAAGCCATTGGACACGAGATTAGTAATTGTAGAAAAAGGGAATATAATAACAGTCGCAATCGTATTCAAAACCAACCCCCTGGGTCTAATTTTCCCCGTATTAATTATGTTAATGTTCCAATGCCAACCGACGCACCTCAAATCACTTATTCGGAATCCATCCGAGGTGATGAACAACTTCCCAACAATAATTTAAACGAATAGAGGTCTCGAATCGGTGTCGTACGAGACACAATCGTCCTAAAACCGACACCGCATCCACTGTATCTGCAGCAAAACCTGCATCCACTGTATCCGCAGCACAGCCTGCATTCACTGTATCTGCAAGACCTGCATCCACTGTATCCGCAGCACAGCCTGCATTCACTGTATCTGCAAGACCTGCATCCACTGTATCCGCAGCACGACCTGCATCCACTGTATCTGCAGCAAAACCTGCATCCACTGTATCCGCAGCGCAGCCTGCATTCACTGTATCTGCAAGACCTGCATCCACTGTATCCGCAGCACAGCCTGCATTCACTGTATCCGCAAGGTCTGCATCCACTGTATCTGCAGCAAGGCCTGCATCCACTGTATCAATGGCATCTAAAGCACGAATCAAGAATAATTTCTTTCCAGAGCCTCGCAAAAAAGTTACGTTTTATTTACCAAAAAATGAATCATTACTAGGACCTACTATATCTAGCCTTTCACAAGGTATAATTCCAACATCTTCTGCAACCTCTTGTTTCTCTACACCTGGAAAAGAAAAACCAAAATCATTAAATGTAAAGCACTTGATACCTACCCCATCCAAAATTGCCACAACTCTAGATGCCTGTAAAAAAAAAAATTCAAAAATAACTAATGACTTATCAGTCTTTGAAGTTCATACTGACCCAACAAAAAGATTGTTACCACACATTGTTGTTGAGAGTCAAGTTTCGGACATTCCATTATCATTGTTGGTTGATTCTGGCTCAGTCATAAGTCTCCTGAAAAGGTCATGTATACTTCATAAACAACCCCTTTCTCAGGAACCTATAAAAATAAAAGGAATTGATCAGAATGTAGAATCCATAGAAACACTAGGTCACTTTCCATTAAAAATAAAGCTCACCGAAAAAACAAACCTATCTCATAAATTCCATGTAATTGAAAACATTAATTTACCATATGATGGTATTATTGGGTCAGACCTCTTGACAAAATTCGGGGGCAATATTGACTACACTCGCGATATTCTCTCCCTAAATAAATCAAAGACTGAATTCAAACTTCAGTTCTTCGAACCGACATATATTATTCCTCCCCGAACTGAAACGATAATCGAATGCTCTGTGTCAAATCCAAATATTAAAGAAGGGTTCCTACTCGATTACCAACATTCTGATAAACTACTATTCCCTAATTGTTTAGTTTCCGTAAAAAATAATAATAGAATTAATATATCTGTTGTCAATGTTTCCGAGGAACCCATCACAATTAAATCAGATCTAAAATTAAGACTAACCCCTATTAGCTCCTCCGAACTTAAAGAATACCCTGTATGTTATGTAAATGATACCTTAAAACGCACAAATGAAGTTTTGACACAGTTACGTACTTGCCATCTCAATAATGAAGAGAAGGAAGCACTTATACAATTATGCTCGGATTTTTCTGACATATTTTATTTATCTGGTGAAAACCTTACTTATACAAATGCACTTCAGCATGAAATTAAAACAACAACCGAAATTCCTATTCATACTAAAACCTATAGGTTTCCCGAAATACATAAAGCCGAGGTCAAAAGTCAAATAGATAAAATGTTAAAGCAAAATATAATTGAACCATCAAACTCTCCTTGGTCTTCGCCCATTTGGGTTGTTCCAAAAAAACTAGATGCATCAAATATTCAGAAATGGAGAGTAGTGATAGATTATAGAAAACTCAATGACGTCACGATCGGTGATACTTACCCAATCCCACAAATTGCGGAAATTTTAGACCAATTGGGAAACAGCAAATACTTTTCTACCTTAGACCTAGCATCTGGGTTTCATCAAATTCAGCTGAAAAATGAATCAGATAAAGCGAAAACAGCGTTTAACGTCCCTGAAGGTCATTTCCAGTTTACCCGTATGCCCTTCGGGCTCAAGACCAGTCCTTCTACCTTCCAAAGATTGATGAACACGGCCCTATCTGGGTTGACAGGTATCCGCTGCTTTGTTTATCTCGATGACGTAGTGTGCTACTCTCATGACCTCTCATCGCATATTTCCAATCTAACGTCAATTTTCCAAAGAATGCGTGAGTTCAATCTTAAACTCCAACCTGACAAGTGCGAATTCCTTCGTCGCGAAGTCTGTTACCTTGGTCATATAATTACAGAGAATGGCGTTAAGCCCAATCCCGAAAAAGTCAAGGCAGTGACCGAATTTCCAATCCCCAAGTGTCCTAAAGACATAAAATCATTTCTGGGTCTGGTATCTTATTATCGCCGTTTTATTTCAGACTTTTCAAAAACTGCAAAACCCCTTACTAACCTCTTAAAAAAGGATACAAATTTTATCTGGGAGAACCAGCAACAACTGGCATTCGATACTCTCAAAAACAAATTAACCAGTGCACCGCTACTTATTTATCCAGATTTTACGCAACCTTTTATACTCACATGTGATGCCTCTAACCATGCTGTAAGTGCCATACTTTCCCAAGGTATTATCGGTAAAGATCAACCGATAGCCTATGCATCCCGTACACTTAACAGAAGTGAATGCAATTATAGCACCACTGAAAAAGAACTCTTAGCAATTCTGTTCGGATGTAAAACATTCCGCCCTTATCTGTATGGCCACAGGTTTCAGATTGTAACAGATCATAGACCCTTAAGGTGGTTATTCAATCATAAAGACCCCAGCAGCAAACTGCAACGCTGGAGACTCAAGTTAGATGAATATGACTATGAAATCCTTTATCGCAAAGGCAAACTAAATTCTGCTGCTGACGCACTATCTAGATACCCTGTGAATCCCATAAATATTGAAAACGCAGAAAACAATGCAAATAAACAACTACCTGAAAACGAACAAGAAATGCTTGATTTACTGGACGTAGGGATATCCCCTTTGTCCGACCTTGATGATATTGATCCTCAGATGGAACAAGAATTCCTGAAAGATATTGTCAGAGATTTAGAACCTGAAAATTTGCAACCATCAACCAGCCATAATCCTGATCCAACGCCTGAAATTCAAACAGAAGACTCACCTGAACCAAATTCTCACCCTACCTCTTTTACTCCTGAAAATGAAAGGTCATCCTTACCAAATCCCTCTGGGTTAACTCCAACTGTCCCTGAATCTGAACCTGTTCAACCTGATATTGAAAACACACCTTTACACAATGAATCATATTCCGAATTTTTGAAATTAACCTCGAAACCTTTTCATTATAATACTTCAATCACTGAGCACAATGAAAACCTGTTGAAAACATCTTTAAAAAATATTATAATTCCAACATCAATTGATCTAGACGAATCTTTACCCTACATCCATGAAATTATAAACAACTGCCCATGTTTAGACCGCGAAGAGTTTTTGCAAAAGGAAAGAACACTCTATTCATATCAGAATTTGGAATACAATAATAAAACCTATTTCTTTCTTTATGTAAAAGTTCACCATTTTGATGAATGTTCCTACCCAGATATATATGAATCACTAAAATCCTTACGTAACCACATTATGAGTAACTCAAATATAAAAGAAATTTGTATTAGTGACTTTAAGAATCCATTTGAAAAAATCTCCCTTATAAAAATATATAACATACTTACGTTTCTATTTCATAACACCTCTATTAAAATTCATATTTATCGTAATACAATAATTTATCCATCTCTCA